>CM053609.1:80732857-80762236 GCA_028646535.1 Procyon lotor
GTGACTCATGGCCTCCCCATCAGGAAACCCAACGGCCCGTTCTCAGTCCTCTACTCTGACCCACAAGCAGCACCTGGCCCAGTGCCTCTCACGGCACCAGTCCTTCCTCATCGTTCTACTTTGCTGGCTCCTCCTTGTCTCCCAGACCTCTTGGGGAGCCCTAGAGCTCAGTCTGTGCGCCTTGTCCATTCTCCGTCTGCACTCCCTAGTGACCCCAGGTAGTCCCTGGCATTAAACACCCCTGTATACCAACAGCTCTCCACACGTGCCCCTCCAACCCAAATACTCCTGCTAACTCCAAGTCCAAGGCCTCCTGGACATCTGCACGTGGGGGGTAGACTCAAAGGACCCAAAGCAAACTTCGATATTCCTTTCCAAACTGGCTTCACCCACAGTCTTCCCCCCTTGCAAGCGACTGTAGTCTCTTCAGTTGCTCAGGCAAAGTCAAAAACAAAACAAAACAACAAACTGAAAAAAACAAAATTTAACAAAAACCGTGGGAGTTGGTAATTCCACTCTGTCTCTTACCCAATTCAACGTGTCCAGGAAACCCTGCTGGATTTTCCTCCAGATTATATTCACTTCTCACCATTTCTACTGCCACCATTTTAGTCCCCAGTGCCAAGAGTCTCCCCTGGATTCTTACAGAAGCCTCTTCACTTGTCTCCTCCTTTGTACCTTGACTCTCCTACCATCTGTTCTCCAAATTGCAAAGTGATGCTGTTATAATACAGGTCCTATCTCCCCCATCCTGACCCCCCAGTGGCCCTCTGTCCCAAAGTCCTGAAATGTCTGTCCTACAAGACCTGACATAATCTGGCCATTTCCCCTTCCACTTCATCCCCCATTACTCAATCTCTCTCACTTCACTGAGACCAGCCTGGCTTCTTTGGGGTTCTCCAGACATACTCTATATGCCTCAGGGCTCTTGCACTGACTGGTCCCTCTGCCTGGAATATTCCTGACCCAGAGACCCACCCAGTAAAACTCCTGCACCTTCTTCAAGCACTGGCTCAATGCATCTCTTTCACTGTCTCATATAAAATACATTTAAATAGCATTTTATCATATTCTTACATTTTATGATTTATTTACTTGTTTAGTTTTTGCTGCTTATCTCTCTCCATTCAAATGTGGGCTCAAAGAAGGTAGAAATTTTTATCTAGTTGTTTTTTCACTGATACATCCTAACACCTAGAGCAGTGTTCAATAAATATTTATTGAATGAAATCAATCATATCTCCATGGTCTTTAGTCCAGTAGGCACTTAATAAATTTTCTTTGCACAGGTAACTTAAACCACTCTGGCACCTTTATTTTAGAAGGGTTGTACTTTATTTGAGAATGTCTAAAGCTCTCCAGCAGAAAGCCATTTTAAAATACAGAAAAACAGGAAAAGTGCTTGGAAGAGTTACTTCATGCAAATGAAGTCCCTGCAGAACCATCTTTCACACCTTTCAATTTGTTGTTCATTTAAAGCTGACTAATTAGCACCAAGGCCTCAGTCTTGTGGCTTTCATCTAGCCATTTGCTGGGATCGATGTCCACCATCAACACTGTCGGCCTTGTTTTTCATGCCTCTGCTCCCCTAACCATCTCCTGGCTGAGTCCACTTACATCCACACCAAATAACAAAGAAAAAAGGAGAAAGATAGGAAGTTAGATGAGGTAGTATAACAATCCAATCTGCTCAACTCAGTTTGAGTTTCATGATCACCTGTAACCTTTCTTTTCTTTTCCCTTTTCTTTTCTTTTTTTGAGAGAGAGTGCACGAGCAGGGAGGTAGGAGCGGGGAGAGAGGGAGAGGAAGAGAGAATCTCCAGCTGATTGCACGCTGAGAGCGGAGTCCCACCCGGAGCTCCATCTCACGACCCTGAGCTCCTGACCTGAGCCAAAACCAGGAGTCAGATGCTCAACCGACTGAGCCACCTGGGCGCCCCCACCTGTGAGCCTTCTAAAACCATGGAGGCTCAGAATCCATCCCCGAATTACTGAGTCAGAGTCTCCAAAAGTCAGGGGCAGGTGTGCGTGCATCGCTAAAACTCCCTTAGACTATTGTGACATGCGGCCTGGGTGCCGCGCGCTACCCAACGAGGCACTTCGCGGTATACCATTTCCTCTTGAAAAGTCACACAAAGTAGTATTTTGATCTTCATTCTATAGAGGAGGAAGCCAGGTCTCAGAGAACCTAAGAACTTGCCCAAAGTCACACAGCTATGAAACGGGAGGATGAAGTTTCAAATTCAAGCCTTTCGAAGATGTACTCTGTCGGTAGGTAGAGGCCCTAAAGCACCCTGGCAGAGGCAGGCCATGCTGATGCCCCTGAGGGAGCCCAGACATCAGTCACTCTCAGAAATCCAGGGACGCCCCTTGGAGTCAGTTCTCAAAGACTGCCCACTGGATACCCCCTGGGCCCTGCAATCCGGCTCACCGTCCCCGGGCCCAGTACTTGGTGTTACCCTCAGTCCCCATTCCTAAGCCCTGCCCTCCAGTCCATCTCTGGATAGTTATGAGGTGGTCCGCCTTGCTGTGGGCAGGCCGCACGTTCCCTGCCCTGGATTCCCCATCTCCCTGCTCTGCCTTCTCAATGAGACTCTGGTCCTTCATTGTGTAGAACTCCCCACCCCAACTCTAAGCCTAAGGCTGCACTTATTATTACGCACTTGTTTATTTGTTCATTCACAAAGTAGTTTTTTGTTTGTTTCAAGTTTTTCTTTAAATGCCAGTTAGTTAACATAGAGTGTAATATTTGCTTCAGGAGGAGAATTTAGTGATTCATCCCACACATGTAACACCCGGTGCTCATCACAGCAAGTGCCCTCCTTAATGTCCATCACCCATCCAGCCCATCCCCCCACCTGCCTCCCCTCCAGCAACCCTCCTCAGTTTTTTCCCTATAGTTAAGAGTCTTTTATGGCTTTCCTCCCTCTCTGTTTTTTTTTTCCTCTTCCCCTATGTTCATCTGTTTGTTTCTTAAATTCCACACAGGAGTGAATTCATATGGTATTTGCCTTTCTCTGACTGATATATTTCACTAAGCATAAAATACTCTTCCTCCATCCATGTTGTTGCAAAAGGCAAGATTTCATTCTCTTTAATGGCTGAGTAACATTCCTCTGTGTGTGTGTGTGTGTGTGTGATATTTATGTATATATCACAACTTCTTTATCCATTCATCAGCTGATGGACATTTGGGCTTTTGCCATAATTTGGCTATTGTTGATAATACTGCTATAAACATTGGGGTGCATATGCCCCTTTGAATCAGTATCTCTTTTTTTTAAATTTTTATTAAAGGTGACTAATCGGGGTGCCTGGGTGCCTCAGTCATCAAGAGGCTGCCTTCAGCTCAGGTCATGATCCCATGGTCCCAGGATAGAGCCCCACATCAGGTTCCCTGCTCAGCGGGGAGCCTGCTTCTCCCTCTCCATCTGCCTGCCTCTCTGCCTACTTGTGCTCTCTATCTCTCTGCAAATAAATAAATAAAATCTTTTTTAAAAATAAAAAAATTAAGGTGACTAATCTTTAAAATACTAGAGTTTCAAGGTCAAGAGAGACCAGCTTGGCAGATGGTGACTACATTTATTGTGGTGAGCACTGGGTAATGTACAGAACTGTCAGATCACTTTATTATACACCTGAGACTAAGATAACATTGTATGTCAACTGCTCTTCAGTAAAAAAAGCAAATAACCAAAAAAAAAATCTATGTCAAACAAAGTAAACAATTTAGAAAACAGACCATTTTATATCTCTAAGTATCTTCTTAAACCTTCTATAAGGACTAAGAATGATGCATATATAATATCCAAACCAATGTAAAGAACTAAAGGCAGCAGGACTACGAGTCACTTGGGCACCCACCAAGAACTAAAAACTAGCAAGCTCGACAGTCGTAGTACCTTCATGAAAGTTGGGGCAGAGACAACGAACAAGTCAACTCACACTCCTGCTTCTGTTCTTGTGTCTAGTCATTTGTTGTAATGGCCATTTACTCCTGCAAGTATTCCACAAATATTTATTCATAAGCCCATACATGGTAACTGCTTTGAAGAAAAAGAGGAAGATTTAACCTGAGAGATTTACCTGCGAGAGGCTGCTTCCGAAGGCTTTGCTGCAGTGGCCCACCAGATGGGAAGGAGCCAGCTGTGGGGACCATGACAAGAAGGGCATCAATGGAAGATCGGGCAAGATGGACACATCTGCAGGGCAGGAAGGAGCTCCAAGGGGCAGCAGCAAGATGGCTGGCAGGCACACGGCTGGGCTCCACATAGAGCTTTCTGAAGGAAAAACAAGCGCAATATACGCATTTTGTGAACAGAGACTCCATTTAGACTAACCGGCTCACACACCATAGACACTGAAATGGGGCAACAGGAAAGAAAAACAGCAAGGCAGGGGGAACGCAGAAACAAAGCCCACTTCAGACTCTTCATGCAAAAACAGCACTTGAACAGCACTTTTTAATTTATTTGACAGCGAGAAACACAGCGAGAGAGGGAACACAAGCAGTGGGAATGGTAGCGGGAGAAGCAGGCTTCCTGCAGAGCAGAGAGCCCGATGCGGGGCTCGATCCCAGACCCCTGGGATCTGACCTGGGCCGAAGGCAGCCGCTTAACGACTGAGCCATCCAGGCGCCCCGAACAGCACTTTTTAAATTGTGTTCTCCAAGTTATTTCATTCATCTTTTCAACAAATGTCTAGTACTTGCCCATGTGGTGACATATGCTGCTCTAGACTCTGAGGATCTGGTGGCAAATAAGAGCCCCCCCCTTCTCTCCTCACTGAACACAGTCTGACCGCCCACTTGGGATTTGTCCTTCCTTATCTTGCCAGATGCCTCCTTGGGGGTCTTTAAACACAGAATAAGAAGCAGAGGATAGGACAAGAGATACACTAAGCTAGAAGAGGTTGCTCCCTTCCTCCTGCCCACCATGGATTTTTTTTTAAAATTTTTTTTTTAAAGATTTTATTTATTTGACAGAGAGAGAGATTACAAGTAGGCAGAGGGACAGGCAAGGGGGGGGTGGGAAGCAGGCTCCCCGCTGAGCAGAGAGCCCGATGATGTGGGGCTCAATCCCAGGACCCTGAAATCATGACCTGAGCCGAAGGCAGAGGCTTTAACCCACTAAGCCACCCAGGCGCCCCCCCACCATGGATTTTTTTTTTTTTAATTTTATTTATTTTCATTTGACAGAGAGAGAGATCACAAGTAGACAGAGAGGCAGGTGGGGGGGTGGGGAAGCAGGCTCCCTGCTGAGCAGAGAGCCTGATGTGGGGCTTGATCCCAGGACCCTGAGACCACGACCTGGGCCGAAGGCAGAGGCTTAACCCACTGAGCCACCCAAGTGCCCCCCCCACCATGGATTTTTAAGAAAGCGATAATGCTGCAGTGTGTGAGGAAAATGAACAGAGAGAAAAGCAAGTTTTAATAAATAGGAAGAAATAACATAATTAACCTGTACTGAGCTCTTACTATATGCCTGGCAATATTCCAAATGGTCACATGGATCATCTCACTTTAACCTCATGATGACACTCTGAGGTGGAAACCATACTGTCATCCATTTTACAGATGAGAAAACTGAGACACAGAGAAGCTGAGTAACTTGCCCAGGATAACACAGCCACTGTGTGGCCAGGCTGGGATTTGGTTCTTGCTGGGGCGTCTCCACACCTCACGTTCATTATCAATGCATTATACTGCATCTTGACACAAACTGCTCTTGGCCATCCAAGCCCTTTATGGCATTCATGTAATGTAAATTTGAAAACTCCTATTATGATTCTCTTCTTCTCTTTCAACCTTCCCATCAGACAATGGAACACAGACACAAAAAAACTGCACAAAGTGTACACATAGCTTAATGAATTGGTATAAGGTGAACGAACACCTTAGCAACCGCCATCCCCAAGTCAGGGAGGAGACTTTGCTGGCCATGCCTAAAGTCCCTCAATGTGTCCTGTGTGAGTCAATGTACCTTCCTCTTCACAGACATAACTTCGATCAGAATCATATCCTTGTGTTACTTTGCAGTTTCATCACATAAGTCCACATTCCTAGATACTAGAGTCTAGTATCAGCCATTTGTAAATTTCACATGTCTTTGAAGTCTCTTATATTTCACAGGTTCCTTCCTCCACCCCTTTCTTTTGCCTACAACTTCTCTGGAAATTTGACCTATAGGCCTCCTACCTTTAGGACTTTGCTGATTGTACATGCGTGGGGTAGTTCCCCATGTCCCTCTGTCCTGCAAATGGGCAATTGGATCCAGAGGATGGCTCAGTCCTTGGTTTCATCTTTTTGCAAGATTTTGGTATTGATTTGTTCTCTCCTCAATGTGATGTCTGTGTGTCTCTCTCTCTTGAGATGGTAGCAGCTGTTGATGTTCTAATAATTCAGAGGCGATTGCAGAATGGTAATATTCTACTTCTAGAATATTCTAGCCTTTCTTTTCTACTCATTAATCCATCTGTAGGACCACTTTTATAAATACACACTTTCCTTCATCTACTATTTGGTTACTTGGTGATACCATTCACCTAGGAAAAGCAGAATAAATGATTCCCTTCATCTACCATTTTCACAAAAATAATTGGTTTCCCATCATACTGTAAAAGGGATCAATTTTAAAACTATCATTATGAAGCCATGGATTTAAAGTTATTTGATGGGTTCAGGGAGGCCAGGTGGCTCAGTCAGTTAAGCATCTGACTCGGTTTTGGCTCAGGTCATAATCTCAGGCTCATGAGACGGAGCCCCGCATGAGGCTCCATGCTCAGTGGGAGACTGCTTAGATATTCTCTCTCTCTGTCCCTTCCCCTGCTCATATGCGTTCTCTCTCTCTCTCTCTCTCTCTAAAATAAGTAAATCTTTAAAAACAAATAACTAAATAAAGTTATTTAATGGGTTCCATTAAATACTTAATGGATTCCATACTTAAAATTATTATCCTTTTTAAAGCTCAAAATTTCCCCTCCTTGGTCACCAGAAGCCTCTTCAAGTTGGCCCTGGAGTGTTTTTGACCTAATCCTGGTGGTCTTTTATAGCTTCCTCACCCTCTAGTATGACAAGACATTCCAGACAGATGGCTTGCATTTCCCACCCCAAACCTGGAATTAGCTATTTCTCTAGATTCCTTTAGGGGGAAATGACATTTCAAGACTACAATCTGGGCACTAGAGATGCTCATTTACCCCATGATCATTGCTTCCAGGCCTTTTCAGTGAGCAGAACTATGAAATACGTGCATGTACACACATACACACGCACCTACTTTTTGTATGTCTGTTCGACTCAATAAAAAGGGTGCTTTGGTAATATTTGACATTCTGTCCCTCATTTTGCTTGCCTAGACTCATGGCATAGCTCACTCAGAGGCTTTTGGTATGTATGAAGCCCATCTCAGTATTTTGGAGGCTCTGGGGACAAAGAGAGCAGTTGTTTTTCAACTCGAGTTTAGGGACTCAGCTCCTTTTTCAATGTTTTTTTCTCTTTCACACATTCGTTCAGAAAACTCTCTGCTCATCCATACCATTTTACAAAGTACATTTTTACATTTTCCAAATGGCAAAATTTCATCCAATAGTTCTTTGGGGGACTGTTTCAGAGGTAAGCTGTTGCAGAAAAGAAGACGAAATATTATCCTGGAGGCCAGCCCACCTGCCCTTTGCTCTAACTCTGTGAGCTTGCTAGTTGCAAGTCAAACTAAAGAAGGAGCTGCACGGATTGTTCACAACACATCTTCTTACAAAGGAAATTAACAAAAACATGGGCCCTGAATCCAAATTTAGCTTAAGCGCGAGGCTGCAGAAGGACAAGTACAAGGGACTTCTGAGAGGCACTAGATTAAGAAAGGATTTAATCCATAATGAAAAGCATAAAAATAGGACGGCATATGCAAAAGAGTCAAGGGCAAACTTGCAGTTTCTGTCATCTTCCCCAAAGGGAAAAAGGAATTTGCTTTAATGCTTGTGTGATCACGAAGACGGGTCTAATGTTTCAGGCAGTGCGGGGCATAATACGTGTGAAAGTCCTTTCCATGTCGCAATACACCCTGCAAATGAATGAACTGTATTATTATTAAATATTATTTAATTAAATTCAAAGATTCTTTCAAAATTATCTTGACCAAGTCTATGTGTCTCTACATGCCCTTTTCAAGTGAAAGGCAAAGGAACATCAGAGCATCGGGCTGGCTGCCTCTCAGAATGCCTGCGGGGTGGCCAATATTATGACTCTGTGATCATCATTATCTTCGTAAAAAGAAAGATCTAGAGGCTGAAACACGGCCAACCTCCCAGGCTTCCCACTGACAAAAAGCACAAAGTCGAAAATCTTGCTATGCTCACAAGTCCACACATGCCTTCCATTGTTTACCAGAACTCGGGCCACAGGGCATTCAGATTGAGGTGCCATGTTTCAGGAAAAGTTCCAGAAAGTCCGCTGCCCTGAGGCAGGATGCTGGGGGCCTGAGCACAAGGAAGGGAAGGCATGTGTACTGTTTCAGGGAAAGTGAAAATGAATGAGAGTTTTTGAGAGGCAAAACCAAGTGAAGGAATGTAGATCTCCCGTGGGCCTCTAATTATGCAGGTTTATGTGTGGGAATCCCAGCCACACTGGTGGTAAATGAGAGCTATCCTCTCAAAGAGATGATTCTTCTCAAGAGGGGGATAGAATGGCACACACCTGCAAAATAGGTGGGGGACGCTATAATTATGTTTATGGATTACGTTGGAATAATATCTTTAAAGATGCTTCAAAAATTATCTTCTCTTCATCCGTATCTCTCTCCTCCATGGACCCGTATGGCCTCTTTTCCAATCCGCGTAGATCCACGCTTCAAGTTGGGCTAACCACTCCCACCCCTCACACCACACAATGAGTTCTCGCTGAATTTGTTCTAGCACTATTGAGAAAGAATTGGCAAATGTGCTGCCCCAAAATAGCAAGTGTAATTATTCCAGTTACACGATTTACTTAGTTTTCCTCTGCTGTGAGAGGAATATCAAGTGAGATGGTCAAACTGAAATCTCTGACTCATGAAACAGAGCCCCTTCCTTTCCCAAGTGGAACGTCATGACTGGAGACGAGCACATCAACAAATGCCTAAATTTTAAAATACGAATTTCAGAGATAGGTTGCCTCAAGCCAACTATAGCCTTCTCTGAATCTCTTTCCGTCTCTCTCTCTCCCACCCTCCCTCTCGCCCACCTTCTCCTCAATTCAACTCAGTGTTCCAGGAACATTCAAATTCCTTGTCTAGAAAAGAGCTCCCGTGTCCGAGCTCCAGTACGATCGGACCCTTGAATCCCCAGAGAATGGGAGCCTTCCTGTGAGTTCAGAAGAGCTGCAGCTCTCTGAGGAAACACCTTCAGGGGATTCAGAATTCTGTGTCTTCTCAGCCTAGGATCAGAACCCAATTCCAGCCTTTCCTCGGTTCTCCACTTATGTCTCTGGCACCTCAACTTCTGGGTCCCGGCCCCTCTGTCCTGCTTCCAACTTGGCCCTCTTCTCCTCAGGGTCCACGTCCGTGGCTGTCAGGACCAACTGCCTATTTCTGACTCTGGGGCACTGTCCTTGGGTCTCAGAGCTCCCAGTGCATCGGCTCTTCCCTGCCTGCTCCTGTCTCCTGGCCGTGAGCACCCTGTCTGCTTAGCTCTAGCAGGATTCAACCCCTGCAATTCTAACAGGAATTAATGTACTGGGTTGTGGCAGCCAACCCTTTTTTTAAGGGGTATTATGTTTAAAGCTACTTCACGTGATGATGCCATGAGCTCCAGGTATGATGGACCTCTGCTATATGAGAGGACGTAAGGACACACAGAGCACAAGTATGCTTTGGCACAAAAGGAAGGAACATGTTAAATGGGCAATCGAAGTCTGCTCCACAGAGATAAGTGTGGAAAAGACTCATTTGGCTTCAGGAAGGTTTTTCAGTATATTACAGCAAGAGAAGACTGTCCTCTCAAAGAATTTAACCAGAACCATTGAGGACTTGTAATAAGTTCATTGAAGTGATACTTGCGTGAAATCCACAAAGTCGGACTTTGGTTCAAGAACAAGGTATGCGATATATCATCTTAGGAAAATGTCGGAAAAGAGGAGTCCCTGTACTTCTTTGTACGGGGAGAAAACCTCAACTATCCAGAGCCCTCGGTCTTGTGGAAGAGGTCAGACCAGGAAGCTGAGAAGGAAGTGAGTGAGCTCTCTGAAGAAGCTACAGCCCTCAGGGATGTTTCCTAAGGGCCGCTGGAAAAGGGACAGGACACAGAAGCAAAGCAAAACAGGGGTTGTTTGTGGAAGGGAAGGGTAGGGGGAAAAGGGAATAGTGACAAGTATCAGACACTAGAATTGACCAGAAAAGAGAATCAGCCAGAAAAGTTTAAGACTTAACAACTCTGCCTTTTAGTGGGAAGCAGGGAGCCACCTGCTGTGTAAAAAGGTCCTTGAAGGCAGGCTTAGGGGATCACTCTGCTACTGCATTTGTGGATAGAAGCAGAAGGGGAGATTCTCCAGGCCATCAGTGGGGCATCAGGAATGCCTTCCAACAAGCACAGTTGAACAGTCTCAAGGATTATTTGCTAGGTACAGTGCCCTCATGTGCACTTCAGTTTCCTCATCTGCAAAATGGGGCTGATAAGAGCACCTCCCTTAGTTAAGGTCGTTTCCACATAGTAGACATTCAGTAAACATGAGCATCTTAACGATAGCACTTAGATCACCACCATTCAGAGCTAGACCATCGACACACAATATTGCACTCACACAAACGACACTGTGCATTTGGTGTTTATCCTCCAGCATAAGACCTAGTGGAAGG
Organism: Procyon lotor; assembly: GCA_028646535.1. Classification (NCBI taxonomy): domain Eukaryota; kingdom Metazoa; phylum Chordata; class Mammalia; order Carnivora; family Procyonidae; genus Procyon; species Procyon lotor. Next base: position 80,743,681 of record CM053609.1, read on the forward strand.
CGATGAGCAGAAATACACAAAATTACATAAAAAGGCACTGTACTAGAACAGGCTCATCTCTATGTGACTTGAATAGGGCAGGTACAAGAAAATGCTCTTTGCAAATTAATAACTGGTTAACCTTGTATCATATTAGAACTCGGACACGTTTACTGTTAAAATTCTGAAGAGAGTCTTAAATTACACAAAATTAGGAGCACACAACATATACCTTCAGCTAGAGAGAAAAATGCCAAAGGGATTCACGTACATAAGGGAGCCTATTTTGTTATTCAAAGGCAAAGAGTCAGCTGGTATATAAGGAGCCTGTCCGAGGGTTGGTACCGGGATTTCCAGAAAGGAATCGAGAGGGAAAGATCCAGGAAAAGATCAAAGCCAAACTTTGAGACCAAGACAGATTGCCAAAAGTCTTGCTTGCCATTGCAGATTGTTTTTATGAAGAAGCTCATGAGTTTGACCATGGGGCATAGTAAAGGAACCACCCACGTATCAGGGTTCTCCAAAGAAACAGAACCAATAGGGTTGGTACATATGGAGAGAGAAAGATTTATTTTAAGAGAAGTGTTCCTATAATTATGGAGGCTGGCTAGTCCAGAATCTGCAAGGCAGGCTGGCAGGCTGGCAGGCTCCAGAGCCCGTCAAATGCAAATGTTGCAGGATTCTCCCTCCTTCTGGGCAGATCAGTCTTTTTCTATTAAGGTCTTTAAGTGATTGAATGAGGCCCACCCCCATTCTGGAAAGCGATCTGCTTTAGTCAAAGTCTCTTGACTTAAATGTTAATATCAACTAACAGTAAGTTCACAAAGACATCTAGAATAATATTTGACCAAATATGTGGGTGTCAGGGGCTAGCCAAGTTAATGCACAAAATTCTCCATTACAATCCACTCTCTAATGACCAGGAGGCAGCCCTCTGAATCCCAGCACCAAGACGGAGGCTCTGGCAATGATCACAATCTCTAGAAACGATCTCGGGAATAAAAGCGAAGGAAGCTCCTGTCTCCAAACTCCTGGCAGGGCAGAAACATCCTGCGAGCAAGGCGGTTTCCTGAACCACATGTGTGGATCTCAAAGTACCGGTTCTGGTGTTTGAATGCGAGGCAGTACATTAAAAAGGTTGGAAGAGACTGGCGCACAGCTCAGCATTGGGGATAGGGAAATATTTTTTATTTATGAAAAACTAATTTCTAAAGATAATGTTGTCCTTTAACATTTAAAAATTCCCGTTAAAAAGAAAAATGCCCACGAAACCCACCTCATTTATTGCTACTTGCCACTTCCCAGCCTGGTTAGGCTCGTGGGCTTAAGAAGGTACACATGTTGACTCTGGTGCATCTTCCATCTGCAATGCCCACCAAATAAGACGTTGAAGTGATACTTGTGTGGAAATTATCGTGGAAATTATCTTGGAAGAATGAAGGTACCATATATTTACTTTCTACTGATGGAGCACATAGAAAGGCAAAGTATACAGCAAAATATCTTACATGTATTCAAATGCTGAGTGAACTGAATGACGCAAAATAATTTTTAGCGAATTATTTCATCACTCTGTACCTTAATAAACAGGTAATTTACCAGTCAAGGGCCTATCTAGGAGTTGCCAAAATATTCCATTTATCTAATAGCATTTAAATCACTCTGGAAAATCAGGGTTTTTATCCAAAATACAACACAGTTCAGCTTCAGACTGTGCAAGCCTTTCGTTCTCATTTTGGCAATAAATGTTTCCAGTGCCTGAGAAATTGTCAGTTGAACCTTAAGGAAAGTTTATATAGAATTGTGGTCTGGCATCCTGACAGCAAATGTCAGAGCTTCCTTATGAAGATAAAACCTTTTTAATCTTCAGAGTAAGCACTCCCCAAGCCCTACTGTACATTCTTGAAATGTTGAAATGTATTCCTCTGTTTTCCTCCACAAAATAAATAGGGTGGGGTAAAGCTGATAGGAGCTGCCTTTGTATCCTGAGCCTCTGAATCAGGAATGCAAAGAGCCTACCGCTCTACCTCATGCTGTCAAGTCAAAGGCTGCTGTTAGAGCAAGGGAGGGGGACTTCCGCCCTGGGGTAATTGACCCAGCCTGCAGGAAGGTGACCACCTTTTTGTCCAACAGGACCTCTCTCCCCACGTGAACAGCGAATGGCAATGCAGCTCAACCAGGCTTCATCCGTACATAAAAGAAAGAACCTGGACCCCAGAGGAAGTAATAGGGTTTTCAGTACTCGCGGTGTTGTTCCTCATTTGTGAGTTGTTTTAATGGTTAAAAAAGTATATCCATAAGGGGTGCCTGGGTGGCTCAGTCGTTAAGTGTCTGCCTTTGTCTCAAGTCATGATCCCCGTGCCCTGGAATTGAACCCCGCATCGACCCCCTGCATCCGGCTCCCTGCTCAGCGGGAAGCCTGTTTCTCCCTCTCCCATTCGCCCTGCTTTGTTCCCTCTCTCTGTCTCTCTCTCTCTGTGTCAAATAAATAAATAAAATCTTTAAAAAAAAAAAGTTTACCCATAAATGTTCAGGGCAGCTTATACTTATACATAATAACCAACTCCTTGGGGAAACTCTCCTAGCACAGTTATTCACACACTGTGTTCCAGAAATCACTGTGTCATCAGAAATCAAAGTCACTTGAGGGAAGGGAAAGAAGGATTCTGAGGTTAATTTCAGAAAAATATGATTAAACTAAGCTTAAAAATTATTGCAGGACTTCTCAGAGCCCTTAATATGCTAATATGGTAATCTTAACTTTTCAAATGTACTTTTTTTTTAAGGTTGTATTTATTTATTTGAGAGAGAGAGTATGAGAGGGGAGAAGGTCAGAGGGAGAAGCAGACTCCCCAAGGAGCTGGAAGCCCGATGCGGGACTCTATCCCAGGACTCCAGGATCATGACTTGAGCTGAAGACAGTAGTTTAACCAGCTGAGCCACCCAGATGCCCCTCAAATGTACTTCTTAAGCTTTATTTTTGTTGGTTTTTTTTTTAAGATTTTATTTATTTATTTGACAGAGAAAGGAAGATCACAGGTAGGCAGAGAGGCAGGTGGAGAGAGAGGAAGCAGGCTCCCTGCCGAGGAGAGAACCAGATGGGGGCCTTGATCCCAGGACCCTGAGATCATGACCTGAGCAGAAGGCAGAGGTTTTAACCCACTGAGCCGCCCACGCACCCCTTATTTTTTTTTTTGCATTTAAAAAAATCAATATGCTTTTAGACTAGATGAAACAGTTTATTATGTCACTGCTATTTGTTTATCAGAATTTTTGATAAACTTGTATAAAAGAAACTTCTACTAAATACATACAATTTCATATCAAGTCTGTGATCCACTTGAAAAATGTTCAGCTAAAAACTGAATACATTAGGCCTGATACTAATAATACAATGAAATGCAGGGTTTTTTTTTAATATTCAAAGAGGAAATAAAGCACTAATGAAAGAGAGTGCTCATACTTCAGATATTGCTATACATAACACAAATTATAAGAACATTTAAATATAAATGCAGCACATCCATACAATATATTTATTCACTTCACCACAACTCAAACATTGACATGGCACAATTCCCAAAACTTTAACCATTCTAAAGCTAATTTCCAAGAATTAAGTGCCTAAAGTAATTTTAATATTGTATCCAATATCCTTCTCTTCATTTCTTGGCATGTTTTTCTTTCACTTGAACTTGGGTTTCTTTTCAGTCAATCTCACCCATCCAACATTACCTGAGCAAATCTGGTGGCATATAAAGGCAAATCATGATGACCTTACTTAACAACAGAAAATCACTCAATGTCTACTTCCCATCACCCAACTAACTTTGTGGTTCCAAATCTGGTAGTCTAATAAGATTCAACCACTCTTTTCCTATATTTCAAAAGCTAATGGAAATTGCATTAACTATAACATCAAATGTCTTTGCTTTTAGGCAAATTGTATTAATCATCATTATTCTGTTACTACTTTAAGCCGATTAGAAGCTCTGTATAGCTAATTAATTAGAAATAAATGAGAAAATGAATTATTACTTAACAAATTCAGTAAAAATGAAGACAAAAGTCATCAAAACATGGGGTACATGGAGAAAAGATAGGATGAAAATGTTTAGCATTATGGAACTAAAAATGCCCCACCTCTGCCATATGTCATATACCATGCTAAGTAACTTATGTGAGTTATTTCGTTCAATCCTCCACACCCTCAAACTGGGACTATCTTAATAGTTAAAGTAACAGGCTCAGAGGGGCTAAAATTTGCCAAGGCCGTACAGCTAACAAATAGCAGAGCTGAGATTTAAACCCAATCTTTCACACTACCCCGATAAGGAGACCATATTAATTCTCTGTTGCTGAGTAACAAATCACTACCAGCTTGGTAGCTAAAGCCACATCCATTTATGAACTCGGTTTCTACAGGCCAAGCAATAGGCTCAGTGTCTCTCAGAACTGCAGTCTAGGTGTCAGCCCAGCTGTATTCTTTTCTGGAGCGTGAGGGGCCTTTTCCCTGCTCACACGGTTTTGAGCAAAATTCAGTTCCTTTGCAGACGCAAAACTAAGGTCCTGGTTTTCTTGCTAGCTCTCACCTAGGGGCCACTCTCAGCCTGCACAGTTCACTACCCCATGGTGGCTTACTTCTTCAAGGCCAGAGGGACCACCTCTCTCTCTCTGGAATCTACTACAACGGAGTCTTTCATCGCAATAACATAACAACACAGGTGACAATCCCATTACTTTTACCATATCCTATTTGCTAAAAGCAACTCATAGGCTCCACCGACACTCAAGAGAAGATTATGGCAGAGCGTGACTCACTAGGCTCATCTTAAAATTGTGCCTGCTACAGGTGCCAGTGTTCTGCTCCTAATTGTTTTATTTATGTAACTGAGAATTATTGTCTTCTGCATAGGGGTCGATACGACATGGGACCATCAAAGCGTTTAAGTCGGCCACAGCCCATACAATTGACAACAATGGAAATCAAACGACAGATTCAAATAGGCAATCTGGATCCTCAAACTCTGTTAAAGCTGCAATTTCACTGGTAAATAATTTGAGATCTATGTTAGATAAATTCCCAGTGAATGAAGAATAGTATTTGGCAAACAACACTCAAAAAATGAATCTTCAGTTTATTAGTGTGAACTTTGTTCACGGTAGGTGAGGACCATTTAAGGACAGAGTTTTTTGAAATGGTCATTAAGGAAACAGACACTGAGTTACCACTTTACTGCTGTTGAACTGAAGACCCAGAAAAGGTTATCGTGACAACCTCTGGGGCTGGTAAGGTTACAGTGACACAGTCACTTACAGGCACGACTATTAGTGAGATTGCCAAGGGGTACGTTCCTCCTGTAAAGCAACATTGTACTGGCTTTGCTAGTCAAGTTCTCTTCAGGCTTCTCAGCAGGATATGTGCACAAATTGCTAGCAGATATAAAGGTTTACTACAGAGAACCCCATGGGAAGGTTCGGGAAAAGAGGGCATTACCCATCAGCAGCACAGATACTCGGGGGTCTCGGCTGACCAACTGCAACGTCCCACCAGTTTCATAAACCATCAGGGCCATTTGCCCACTCTTGCTCTAGACAAGATCATAGCTTTAAGCCAAGTGGCCTTTTCTTTGATCACCTTATATTTATATATTGTTTAAATGGGGGATTTGACCGGGTCATGGAGCACTGCACGGGCTGGAGGAATTTAATGGGTACAATCCCTCCCAACTTCCCAAGGGTGATCCGTTCCCTTACAGCATTGGGAAGCTCACACAGCATTGCCTTCAGCTTCTGGATCTGGTCTCGGTCCAGTAGTTTGGAACCAGTTAACAGGAAACTCTACTCCCTGAGAGAATATGAACTAAATAGTGACTATCCAATGGCAAAAAGTTGGGAGGCCATTTTTGTAAAAGATGGATGTGTCTATGAATGGTCTTCAAAAATGTATGAATATCCCCTTCAGTCCATGTGGTTCAAATGAAATATCAAACATTATAAATGTTTGATATTTACTTTGGCTCTTTGACTCTTAAAAATTTGCCCTAAGGACAAAAACAACAACAACAACAACAACAACAACAATTTTGCCCTAAGGAAAAAAAAAATACCAGCATGAGAGGAAAAAGATGTATGTTTGAAGATATGTTACATATTGTTAATAATAGCTCCAAATCAGAAACAACCTAAATGCCCAATAAGAGAGGATAAAGACCCCCAGATGATCTAATAAAATAAACACTAATCAAATAAATAAGTAAATATACTGTATGCTGCTGTGGGCTGATTTGTGTTAAAGTCCTAACTCAGAATGTAACCTTACTTGGAAACAAGGTAATTGCACATGGATTAATTAAATTAAATTGAGGTTATACAGAATAGAGTGAGCCTCAATCTAGTGTGACTGGTCTCCTTTTATGAACTAGGAAAGAGACATGGAGGGAAGACAGCCATGTAAAATGGAGGCAGACTGAGGGACGCATCCACATTTTTGGAATAGCAAGGATTGCCTGACATCGCCAGAAGCCAAGACAGAGACACGGAACTGATTCTCCCTCAGATCCCAGAGGGAAGCAACCCTGCCAACACCTTGATTCTAGACTTCCAGGCTCCAGACCTGGGAGAGAATACCTTTATGTCGTTTCAAACCTCCCAATTTGTGGGACTTTGTTATGGCAGCCCTAAGAAACTAATACACATGCTGCACATACAAGGAAAAATAAAAATAAGTGAGTGTGAAGAGGGAGTATTGGGTGAGGAACTAGCTCTTTATAAAGACTACCCAGAGAGAACCACGGGTAAGATGGTATTTGAACAGAAACTCAAGCAAGGAGGAGGCAGACAGGCAGCTATCTGGGGGAGAGCCTATCAGGTCAGGATGCAGCCAGACAAATCTCCAAAAGGAGAGCCAACTGGACGCCTGTGCGGCTGGAGAGAGTGGACTTGGGTCAGAGGGGTGGGGGTAGAGGCAGTGATGGTGCCCGGGGGCTTTTCCTAGCAGTGGGACTGGAATCCTTTTGAGGGTTTTGGATGGAGCAGTGACATTATCTGGTTACTCTGTTGAGCATAAACTGTCACAGGGCCAGGAAGGAATCAGGATGAAGACGCACTAAGTAGCTACGGAAATCATCCCACCAGGAGATGAAGACGGCTTGGGCCAGGGTGGTTGCAGTGAAGATAAGAAGGAAAGGTGATTTCTGTTAGGTTCTAAGTTCTAAAAACTGCCAAAGGCAGAGCTGGTAGGTTTTACTGAAGGACTGGATATGTGCTATGAAAGAGTCAAGGAGAGGCACCTTGTGGGCAAAGTCCGTTATGGGTCCAATTCCTGGTTTCAGCTTAGGTCATGATCTCAGGGTTGTCATCTTGGGGTCACAAGATCAAGCCCCAAGTTGGGCTCCATGCTCAGCATGGAGTCTGCTTGAGGATTCTCTCCCTCTTCCTCTGCCCCTCCCCTAGGTTCACGCATGTGCTTGCTCTCTCTAAAATAAATTAAAAAAAAAAGGCACTTGGATGGTTCAGTCAGTTAAGTGACTGACTTCAGCTCAGCTCAGGTCCTGGGATAGTGCCCCACGTCAGGCTCTGTACCCAGTGGGGAGTCTGCTTTTAGCTCTCTGCCCCTCCCCCTGCTCATGCTCTCTCTCTCTCTCTCTCTCAAATAAATAAAATCCTTTTTAAAAATTTAAAGAAAACTTTTTTAAGCTTTTTTTTTTTAAGTCAAAGAAAGCCTCAGACAAGGTTGAAGACCTGTGTGGGTCAAGAATGGAGTTGCCATTTGCTGAGATGGGAAACTGGGATGCGGGTTAGTTAGGAGTTTAGCTTTAGACCTATTAATTTTAATACAACCATGAGTCATAGAGATGCCACAGAGTTGGCAGATGGGCAGCTGTATAGGTGAGTAGCTCTGAAGATAGAATTGGGGAGTTGGCAGTAGATGGATGGTATTTGAGGCCATGGTAACTGATGGAATCACTGGCCAGTGAATACACAGGAGAAGACAAGCAGCCTGAGGCCTTAGGACTGAGTCCTGGGGCACCTCCCGCTGTTAGAAATTGGACAGGTTCCACAAAAGAGATTTAGAAGATCCTAAGGAAGCAAACAAAGAGAGAGAGAGAGATGTCCCAGCAGCTAAATTTGGAAGAAAAAAAAAAAAAAAAAGGATCAAGAAGGGAATGGTGAAATATTATGCAATTGTTAAAAATAATGTATTTTAATCTTAATGTTACAGAAATAGGGTGCTGTAATGTGAAAGAAAAAAAAAAAACTAGGGCTCCAAAGTACATAGAACAAAGTCAATTTTGTTCAAAGAAACCTATGTAGGCATGAAAAAACAGGATGAAAGGAAATAAAGCAATGCAAACAGTTACTTCTAATTTTTACCAGAGAATGACATTTGTTTTCTGCCCTTAGAGTAATTTCCACGTTTTCACTATGAATTTATTTTTTAATAAATGTATACATGAGATTTAAAAAATCATAATAGCAAAGAATTCAGGATTCAGTTTTTCAAAAGTAAAAATATGTAGCACTTGAAAAGTCTTTTAGGCAAAACAGTAGAAACTATTGCTACATTATGTGGTTAAGTGTTTTTGGTTGATTTCAGTTTGCTTTCTTCTCTCAAAAAGAAAGCAGGAGAGTATTAAGATTTTTTTCATTTGCATTAGAATCATCTCTCCTCAGAAAGGAGCAGTATAATTGAGGTAGCATCTGATTATTTTTAATCTACTTAGATAATCATTTCTACAAATATGTAGAGGCTGGGTTTCCATTTTCAAATGTTAGGGCTTCAGTAAAATAAGTCAGACAGAGAAAGACAAATACTATATGATCTCTAGTCCACATGGAATCTTTAAAAAAAACCTAACCTCCTAGAAACAGAACAGATTGTTGGATGCCAAAGGTGGGGATTGGAGGAGGTGGACAAAATGGGAAAAGGGGATCAAAAGGTACAAACTTCCAGTTATAAAGTAAATAAGTCATGAAGATATCATGCACAGCATGGTGACTATAATTATTAAAACTGCACTGTATTATTTGAAAGTTGCTAAGAGAATAGATCTTAAAAGTTCTCATCTCAACAATAAAAAAAAAAGTTGTAACTATGTGAGGTGAGAGATTTTAACTAAACCTAGTGTGGGGATCATTTTTGCAGTGCAGACATGTAGCAAATCATTATGTTGCATACCTTAAGCTTCTACAATGTCATATGTTGATTATATCTCAGGAAAACTGGAAAATAAAAGTTAAATACCCAAAAATAAAAGGAAAAAACAAATGTTAGGGTTTCTATGTAACCTTAAACCTTAATGAGTCTGTGTCCTGGTTTTCTCATATTAAATGAGCTTGATGGACCCTCCACACTCCCCAGCGTGGTTGTGAGACTATTAGAGTAAATTCAATCAGCACGGACAGTGGTCTTGCCCCTTATCAGCGGCATTCTAAGACCCACCCACGCCCCACCTGCCTGTGGATACCTGAAACCATAGATAGTTTTGAACCCTATGGTTTTACCTGTACACACACATACCAAAATTGAATTTATAAATTAGGCAAAGAAATTAACAACAACAATAATAAAGCAGAACAGTTACAACAATATACAATAATAAAAGTGAGGTGACTGTAGTCTCTCTCTCTCTCTCTCTCTCTCTCAAATTATCACACGGCCCTGGACTCAGCCTTCTTTCTGTGACTGAGGTGGGGTGAGGAAAGGTCTGTGCAGTGAGACACAGTGAGGTGGGTGACCCAGGCCTTGTGACGTCACTCGCTGGGGGGCTACCACAGGACTTGGGACAACACGCACTACCTTCCATACCGCGGCTGACCGCGGGTAACTGAAATCGAGGAAAGCAAAACCACAGATAAGGGGGGGCTCCTGGAGGGTAGTTGTGAGACTGGAGAGAGATGCAGGGAACTTCACTGGCCTCCTCTAGGTTCCGGCTTCACTGCCAGCAGCCAACACTCACAACAATGGAGGACTTAAACCCATCGGTTTGCTTTCAATGCCCAGAAGTAGCCACACTAGCTCGGTAGATAGTCCCTGAGGACACAGCTCTTGCCTGGCCAGGGAAGGAGCTGGTGGTTTCCAGCTCAGGTTAATTTCTGAAGGCCCCAGAAAGACCGGGTTAATTTCTGAAGCTGGTACTAAGACAGAGCCATGTTACCCTGTTATTAGCCGGTGGAGCAAGGCATTTGAGCTGAGCTCGGCCCACCCGGAGGCCCTGCCTGGACATGTGCTGAAAGCCTCTTTGAACTGCGGCAAATAACATTCTATGTCTCTGAACACCACAAGCCACTGAGGGCAGTCCGGACTCAGCAGGCTGAACATTTATTACGCAGTTTATCACTGATCCTTTTAGCAAAAAGCAGGGCAGGGGAGAGGAGAAGAGGTTGACGAGGAGAAGGGACAGAGGCAGTGATAAAGTTCCAAACACACCCTTTTCCTCTGAAGTTAACTCCCCAATAAAACATGCACACAACTCAAGAGCAAACAACACACAGAGCTGACCTCTACTCTAGGAATTAGGAATAAGGCTGGATTTAAGTACGATACGCTAGCAGTAGATGGTTTTTCATCTGAGAGCAGAGTAAGAAGCAGAAAGAGATAACCCTTCTCTGTCTCCTAAATACCAGGAGCCCCTAAGGAGGCATTCTCCCTGCCTGGGAAAGACACAGCATTTGGCCTCTGTCACGTGATTAGCCACTTGCTGATGTGCATGCGTGAGTTCACCATTCCGAGACCCGACTCACTTCCTATTTCTGTAAAGTGTGGGTTAATCATACCCACAGCCAGGGTGGCTGTGAGGACAAAACACTGGACACCCAGTGGGCTTTTTGGCTGATGTTCACTGTGTCCTGTCCGCAAGACCACTGCCCACATGTTTCCAGGACCACGTTCCCTCTATCAGTGGTTGTTCAAGAAGCATCGGGTTCCCTCGTCCCCACCCCATGCCCACCTCCCACCCTCCAGATTCAGTGTTGGACCTCAACCCCTTGACAGTAAGGGCAATCTGCTCCTCCTTCCTCATTTATCCTACTTCTCCCTCAGGCAGCTCCTTGATGGGCCCCTTCACTGGCATTGCCCAGCACTTGGGAATTCTGAATCAATCTGCAATTCCTCTTCCTAGAATCCTTCCCCAAGAGTTCGGATCACATGTGAAACAAGCTTAGCCATTGTGCAAATGAGTTCCGTGGCCAAGTTCCTAACACAGTCGGGTAAAAGCCAAGGGTGGGACTGGGAAAATGAAGTCAGCATGACAGCCCCACGATGAGTAGGAGGCTAGGACGGCTGTGTGATCCAGAGGGAAACACACCAGACTAGGAGTCGGAGGACCTCAGGCCCAGTGCTGGAAGTAATGTGGGTCGCCCGTTTCATATCAGTACCCTGTGGGGCTTCAGTACCCCCACAGAAGAGGAGGTGGGGAAGTCAGGACCAAATCAGGCATGGCAAAAAGAAGGCACAGGTGCCCTCATGTACTCACTCCTCCCACACTTAGGGCAAACATCCCTGACGGATTAGCCCCTTCTTTCCTGTGGAACCCAGACTAGATCCAAAACTCCAGGCAGCCACCATCCCATAACGAGAGTTGGCACAGGTGACAAAATCTCTTTGGTACCCCTGAGCTACAATCTAAAATCTCCCTTAGGATTTGAACATTCTCTGCTTCTGTGATATGAAGATCCTCAAATCATCAGTACAAGTTCGCTGACTGATGAGCATTACCAGAAAATGGAGCACCAGGGCTTCCTAGAAATCAGCCAGACACACTTACGGTCTAGCGCCCTTTCACACTGCAGCTCTGGGCAGACCCCGGGATGGTCCAGCCAGCATGCCGCACAGAGGAAAACCGATCTAACTATAACCCCCAGCGGGGTGGAGCCAGCCCTGGCCCGTAACCATGCAATGTGGGATGGCCCTTTAAGGCTCAACACTGCCTTTTTGTTAGGATTTCCAAAGAACATACCCCATGAGCTTCATTCCACCGTGGATAACCAGGCTAATTCCACAGATTCTGCTGGGCCAAGTCTTTCCTTAGTTGCTAGCTTCAGTGTCTGCTTTGGCCTTCTGCCTTGCCTGCGAAGCCCTGGCCCGGTCTACTGTCGATTCCACACTCCGTGACCTCAACTCAACTCCGTCTCTGCGTCCAGCCATCTTGGACTGACGTGGCACCCCTCTCCCCGCCAGACCCGGAACCGCCCCGGGTTGCCTCACCTGCCCTCTGCCGTACACCTGAAAATGCGGACTCTAAACAGAGTCTCCCTGGATGCAGCTGACTTCTCACCATTTTCCCCACTGGTATGCAAGTGACACCCAGCTTTGGGAACCCCAGAAACGGTAACGAGTCTCCTGGCCCTGCTGGGCCCAGGAAATAGTGTCACCCTTCCTCCTCAACAGACTTCAATAGCATCAGTAGCTCCATTTTCGTGTCTATGTTCCTTACTTGGCTTCTCAGGACCTCTGGGACCAGCCGATCCCATGTACTTCCCAACATACCAATTCCCTGAAGCTTCCTTACTGGGCCTTTGGCCCCAAGGCCTCTTCTACTCTGGGTTTCCAGGCATCGCATTCCCCTTGCCAGAAACTTCCTATCCTCTTTTTCAGACCCCAACCTACCAATTCGTCACAATCCAGCTTACATCCCATTTCCTCTGTGAGGCTTCCCCAACCCACGCCGGCCTGTTTGTATGTAACACTTCACTTTTTACACCAGGCGATCCAGTACCAAGTTATCTATTACTCCACAGGATTCACAAATGTTTTATCCATGTTGGCCGTAACCTCTCAACCAGAGTGAAAGATTTTGAGGGCAAGAAGCCGCCCCGTGACCTGAGGAGGTCTCACTGTTAACACCCCTCCTGTGACAGAAGGCTCAGTAAAGGCTTGCTACCTCTTTGTTCTAACCACGGGATGACTATTGAGATGTCTCCATCCGGTCCTTGACCATTTATGTCCAATCCGGACCATAACAGACCTTCCTTGTCCTGAATTAAAGAAAAGGTTAAAGTATGCCGGAGCCTGTTGGGCTTCAGCAGTGGTTTTGAAACTTTTAAGTATGAGGAGACATCTGGAATAGTTTCTAGAAGAGCAGATTCCCCAGCTGCACTGACACAGTCTCTGACTCACAGGGTCTAGGGTGAGACCTGAAATGTTCATTTTAATAAGTGGCCTAGGTAATTTGGAAGTAGACGGTTCATCACCTGGAGAAAAAATGGGCTATGTTTTCCAGAGACAATCTGCAGCGGGTGGGCAAAGGCGGACAAGAGGCCACCCCCCTGAAAAGTCTATCCAGGTGGCCTGTGGCTGAGAATTTCCTCAGCCTTTTCCTTGGTTATGGTCCAGCTGTGGTTACCAAATCTCTGAGATGTTCCGCCAAAAGACCATTTGGCCCCGAAGGATCATTTTTATCTGCAGTGATCTCCCTCCCAAAGGGCCTCTGCCTTTGGCCTGTCCTCATTGGAGGAAGCCCATCAACGGACCAGCACTCACTTAACCAGCTGCAGTGTGGGGCTTACAGGCCTTTGTAACTCCTGCTCTGAATCAGAATGGAATTATGGATAATTTGACTGAGGCCTGTCCCGTCTTGTTTCACTCTTTCTTCAGCTTACAGTTTTTGTGGTTCGTCCTTTCAAGTACCGATATGTCTGTCAACGTTAACAGATTCAAGTCTGGAGTACCACGTGCACAGTATGACACAGAACCTCGATTCTCAGAGCTGACGTCTCAGTAAACTCTCATATTTATCGCCCAACATGTCAACAGGAAGGAAACAGAGGAGCCTTTGGAACAGGCCAGGGGCAGAGGCGGGTAGGGTGCCTCAACTGTCCTAGATCCTGCTGGTACCTTGGCTGAGTAACTCCACTGTGTGTCCTAACGCGTTGTCTACAGATGCCTGAGGCCAAATGGTTTTCTACAATAACTTCTGAAGCATTGTTAACACCCCTCCTGTTTATACATGGGGATTTTTGCACAGTAAACAACAAACAGCTGTTCATAGAAAGAAGTAAAGTTTACAAAAACAAAACAAAACAAAACACCTTGCCCCAAAGCAGATTTAGTTAAACCGTCAGGTTCCAAAGAGAAAGAACCTTGTATAAATTATCTTCTAAGCCTCATTTAGAATCTCTACTTCAGGAAGGGCTGGAACCAAACAGGAGAAATAGTCTCTTGAGATTTCCCCTGAGGCAGTGAAAGCCCCCACCCCCACCCTGTGGCAGCCCCTGGCACAAGAGACATCCTAGAGCACCATCAGGGTTTCCTCTGAGACAAGAGAATGGAGTCCAAGATGCTCTGAAGAATAGTAAGTCACCACCAAAACCCTCAGTTTTTTGCTCAGAGTCCACAGCCTCTCTTGGTTTTGGGGGGGTGGAGGGGTTGGGCGAGCCTGGTGGCGGGTACTGAGGAGGGCACGTATTGCATGGAGCACTGGGTGTGGTGCATGAACAATGAATCTTGGAACACGGAAAAAATAAAATAAACATATTTGGGGAAAATAAAAAAGAATAATAAGTCTCATGTTCCCTCACTTCCTCCAAAACTTGATTCCACCCTGGGGGTCACAATAAGCATGCACAATGTTTCCTAAAAAACTAGTTCTTGCTTTCCTGCAGATGAGGGGGAGTGTTGGAGAGCCAGGGGCAGGGTCACACGGTGGGAAGAGCATCTGAGGAGACAGAGTAAGGATATCCCATTTGATGGGAGAAAGGAAATGTGTGCCTACCCATTTTTGCAGCTGGGCCTTTTCGTTGGCCTTCACACTGGACTCTTGCTGCTGGCCCCCAGCCAAGGCAACACATGGGTCTCTGTGGCTTGTGTTCAGTTCTCATCCAACTCATCCCAAGCCTTAGGAGAATCGCCTGTCGGACAAGTGAATTCATTGAACTTTACGAAGCCCCTTTTAAATCATGATTCCCCCTTTGAAAAGATAGCACATTAAAGTTCAAAAATGCGTTCCCTTTTATCACCATTCAAGAGAGCGTCAGAGATCAAGTCAGTAAACCAAAAAGAAGAGCCCCCACCATGGGAAAGGACAGCCAGGTGGGTGTCTGTGGACTCGTGGCAGACCCCAGGGTACAGACATCAGGACTGGGGAGAGGCAGTGGGGCAGGAGTGAAGAGCCTGGGGTCCAGGGTGAAACAGCCTGCGTGCATGCCTTGTCTCTACCACCCCTACCTATCTCACCTTAGGCAGCTGACTTGACTGCCTCTGCTTTAGTTTCCTCCTCTGTGAGGCAGGAATACTCATTGGAACTCTTTTAGGGGACTGCTGTGAGTACTAAATGAATTACTTACATAAAAATACTCAGTAGATGCAGCATAAGTGCTTGACAAGTGTTACTATTGACTCATTATTAACAAACATTATTATTGACCCATAAAATGGATGTAGGATTTAGTCCTCATGAAGGGTAGCTTCTGAAAAGGTCAAAGGCGACAGTGGCAGCCTCCTGATATGGTGAAACAGGCTAAGTGTGACCTGGCTGGGGCATGGTGCTCACCGCCCCCCATCCTCCTGCCCCCCAGTCACACTCACAACTGTCTAAGGGAAACACTCTATGGAAACATCTCTTGATCTCCACCTCGGGCAACGTGAACAGAAAGCCTGTCTCTACTCTTGCTCAGTCTTCATTTCCTGAAAGAATAAGACCTTCACTGAAGGTCCTAAGGGTGGAGAACTAATCTGCTAGGAGAACAATAACAGCTCATTCTAATTAAGTACCTACCTTTAAGTCCTTAAGTATGTATTATATTCATTATCTTATTTTTTCCTCACAATGACTCCGTGAAGTGGGTCCTATTATCATCCTCATTTTACAGGGGAAACTGAGACACAGAATGGTAAGTTGCCCAAGGTCAGCAGTTAGCCAGGAGTTGAACTCAGTGCTTCCAAATCTAGAACCTATGCTACGGAGCTCTCTCACCTTCACCTTCCCTCTCACCTTCTGACTCACTGAAGTTTTTCATTTTTTTATGGATGTTTGTTAAGAAAGCCAAATGGACAGTGAAAACTACTAATGAACAAAGTTCAAAGTTGTACCCAGGACGTAACTATGTACCATGTTACAAACCATTCTACCAAGGCCAAGGGATGAAGGCTGGAGGGGGGTGGGAGGCAAGGGAGACACACAGCCTGCGCCCCTAATGAATGTTCAGTCTCCTTGATGGGGGGGGTATGAGAAGAAAGGCCATGTGAAATAAAAGTAGCAGAATATAAGGAAGGGAGGGGCACCTGAGTGACTCAGTCAGTTAAGCGTCTGACTCTTCATTTTTGTTCAGGTCATGATCTCAGGGTCATGAGATTGAGCCCCGCGATGGGCTCTGCACTGAGCATGGAGCCTGCTTAAGATTCTCTGTCTCTCTCTCCCCTCCTCTCTCCCTCTCCCTCCCTCTAAATACATACATACATATATACATATGTCTGTATATACGTATATATATATACATATATGGAAGGGAGGGAGGAGGAGGAAGGGTACAGCAGGTATAGAAGGGTGATGGGATAATCTGACGTCACAAGGAAGGTCAGTGTGACTTCTTGGCTCTCATAGCACACTGAGGAAACTGACACTCAGAGACCTTAAAGAGTTAATCCTGGAACACTCAGCAAGCCAGCAGGAGAGGTAAGAGTCTAGCACCCAGCTCTGAAGCTAACAGTCTCCCCGTTGCACCATACATCTCCTAAGCCCAAGGAGGTGTTGAAGGCCATGTCCTGAAGAGCCTTAATGTCACCCTAAGGAGCTGGGGCTTTCTTCTCTAAAGGGTGGAAGTACCCACAATTTCCCCTCAGCTCTAAATTTAAGAGCCTCATCCAGGAGTTTCTGAACAGGAAGCAAATCCCACTGGTACTCGTTTCCCTCCAGCCATCCATATGTGTCACCCCCCCCCCCAGGGGGGTGTCCAGTGAGCCAACCAATAGTTTCTTTCTTTTATGCAAACACAGCAGCTGGGTTACTGCACCTGCAGCCCCTGCTGGGTCACACGTGATAAAAGGATCAAAGCCTGGAATATGACTTCAGACTATAATTTAAGTTAATTAAGATTTTTTTAACCTAAATTACATTTTAACATTTCATAACAGAGCTGTCAAGATTCTATCTATCAAAACTCTATCAAGCAAACAAAAGAGGATAATTATATTTTCAGACACAGGCAGTCATCACTCCGCTGAGTTTCTTATAAATAGACTCCCGTCTTCCTTCACATTCTCATTTTCAAATGCTTTTCCTCTTCCCCACCCACCCTCAGAATCTGAGACTGTGCACTCTTTAAACAAGTGGAAAACATACCAAAGGAATGTGGAACTCGGGGAACGAAAGTGTTTCTCAGAAGCAGCAACTTTAATTAAAACTTCATCTAAAGGAAGTGTCTCTTAGTTGGTCGGAGCATCCTGTCTCACTAAATAGACTTTGATTGGGATGCAGGAAAGGCAGGATATTAAACTCCTCAAATCAAAGAGAACAATGAAGAAATGACAAGCTTCCTACTAGAAGCCAAATTTGCTTTTATCTTGTCCCATTCCCATTAAGATAAGGAGTTTGTCTTCTTTGAGATACCAAGGGAAGAATACTGCCTATATTGGGTATTGCTGGATGTCTCCTCCTCATCCACTTCACTCTGCCCTTGAACATAATGAAAGAGTCATGCTGTTGGGGGAAAAATGACTACTAATAATCTCACTCTCTTCGGGTTGGGATTGATTCATGACTGGGTAGGAACAGTCGTCAGTCATCAGCCAATCAGCGCATGCCATTCCCCCGCCCCTCCCACTGCCCCAGGAACCAATGGGGACAGGGGCACGTGATCGTGGTGGGTCCAATCAGAGTGAGGCCCACAATTTCCGGTGGACGGTGGAGAAGAGAGTAACATTCTCCTTTTGGACGTGTGGGGAACAGCCCTGGATCTGGAGCACTGCCCGCATTTTGCTGCCAGTGAACAAAGCCCAAAGACAAAGCCAACACACTAAGGAGGGTGAAGCCAAGAGAGTTGCCAGAGAAATGGAATAGGAATCCTGATAAAACTGTGAAGGAAAACTGACTCTCAACCAGTCTGAGGTGGGTTTTCTTTTGTTCCCCACCAAGGGCATCCTAAATGATCCAACAACTCTAGTGATTCAATGCTTTGTGCGACCACAGCCCTTTGGAAATCTAACATAGACCATGATCCTTCTTCCTGGAAAAAGAAAGCCATATGCACCAAAGCTCAGGTAGAATTTAGGGGAAACGGGCACCGACTGAGAGTTCCCAGCAGACTGGTTAGACATTTAGGCTTTGGGGTAGGATGGGCTTGAGTTCAAATCCGAAACTGCATTACTTGGCGTTGCCTGACGTAACTCTTCTGATTTCATTTTATTCCTCTATAAAATGAGATTAATGATCATGCCTCTTCATAGGGATGTAAAAATTGAATAAAACTATGGATGTCTAGGGGTGCCTGTGTGGCTCAGTGGGTTAAATCCTTTGCCTTCTGCTCAGGTCATGATCTCAGGGTCCTGGTCTGGAGCCCCACGTTAGGCTCTCTGCTCAGCGGGGAGCCTGCTTCCCTCTCTCTCTGCCTGCCTCTCTGCCTACTTGTGATCTCTCTCTCT
>CM053609.1:80762736-80779979 GCA_028646535.1 Procyon lotor
CTTAAGCAGGCGGGTGGGATGAGGGGTCAGTCAGATGAGGGGTCTCTGGCCACGTGAATAAACGCCCAAGATGGGGACGAACGAGGCTGAGGATGAAGGAAAATTCTTACCCCCTGGACCCAGATAAAGACCGCTGCCGCGGGCCCAGCCCTCTCCTGATGTCGTTTATGCCTTCTGTTCCTTCTGATCATTTCTGGGCACTGGTTTCCTTATGTCATCCTCTTTGATGTGCCTCCCTCCTCCTCATTGCTCCGAAAAAGCATCCTGGATTAGAGGCCGTTAAGCCTTTTGCTCGGGATAATGTTAGCTGTCCTTATTGGGGCTAAGACACAGTCTACCACATAAGCCCGGTGATGGACTAACAGCGCTTCAGGGAGACGTGGGAGTGAGATGGGGCATCAGATATGCTCATCTGTCCAGTCCCAGAACCAGTACAAAATGTGTTCGAGGATTGAGAAAGGTTTCTTCTTCTCATGATCGAATGTCACTGTATTCATTCAACTCAAATTCATCGAGAACCTTCTGTGCCAAGAGCCTGTTGGGAGGGGTGAGCCAGGTTCCTAATGCTGCCGCCCGCATGGTGCTGCTGCGGTGGTGTAGGAGGCAGGAAATGAGAGCGTACTAACTGAATCAGCGAATCAGAGGGTTGGAGATGGTGACCGGTGCTAGGAAATAAAGAGATAGGGTAACACGGCAGAGATGCCACAGAGAGACCAATTTCAGTGGGGTGTTCAGGAAAGGACTTTCTGAGGAGGGGTCATAGAATTGAGGTTGGAACGAAGAGAAGGACCTGAGGTGGAATATTCCAGGTAGAGAGTACTTGTAGTCTCAACCAAACCACCTGGAGCCTTGGCCCATGGCGGCAGAACTTGCTCCCCGTTGCTTAACTCACCATTTTCTGAACACTTTTTCTGAGTCACGTGACGCCAGCTGGTGAGGATGCAGGTGTGAGGGACAATGCTATGGTTTTGCCCTCCTAAAGTTTATAACCTGGTGCAATTCTTAAAGATAAGGCTCTGCTGATGCTCAGTTGCTAAGTTTGCCGTTAATCGTCATCATAGGTTTATTTTATATTTGGGTTTAGTGTGGCCCTGCTGGGGAGGCCTTTGGGACTGCAAATACCAAAACCCAATGGGGAAGTCATCTGGGGGGTGGGGGGGGGGTCCCAAGAACCCAAATGTGATGTCTGGAGGCACAGATAAAAAAAAACCTGGGCCATCACAGCCTGCCCATTCTGGGGGGAGGGAAGCTTTTCTTGGCTCTCTGGCAAGAGAAGCATAGCATCACATCTTCATAGCATCACATCTTACCAGTTCTGGGGAAGAAGACGGAATGGGTTCCCAAAGCAGAGCTGTCTGTGATCTTCCATCACTGAATCCCGCTTGGTCCGGCCCTGTCATTTTGGGCGCCATCTATTGGTGATGAGCAGAAGCGCAAAGGCGGGGTCAGCTCCCACTTTTCGAACCTTGGAGGCTGTCAAAGGGGGAAAGAACCGTTTGTGCTTGAACCTCTCAGTGGCCTTTCTGAGTTTCTCACTGAAGATAAATGATGCTATAAAAGTGGCAACAATCTATAGGAGCGCTTTGCTCCCACCCTTCCCAGGAAGCCCCTGCTTCTCCTACTGCATGAATTTGCATCTGCCAGATGCTGTCAACCCCCCTGGCAAAAAGCCGAATTTTCCCTGGGTTTCAGAAAGTTCCTACTGCATCTGAGCTGCTACTAAAGAAGGAAGAAGAGAAAGCTGAAGTAGGAGAGGACTGCCTTGGGGGCCCAGGCAGGAGTGGTCTGGAACTGTCTGGAACCAGCAGAGCAGGGCCTCCAGGGAATGGTAGAGGAATGAGTGGGCACCACAGAATCCTGGGCCTCATGACTACAGGTTCTGATGGGCTGGTGGGCTTTTAGGCCTGGAAATAAATCTGTCTTTAAAAGAAGAAAGAAAAAAAAAATAAAAATAAAAAAAAAAAATAAAAGAAGAAAGAAAAAAAAGTCTTCGGAGCTTCTGAGACTCATTTAGGTTTGTGAACACTCGATGGAGGGCATAGACTCATCAACAGTCTCCTACTTGAAGTCTCCCAGACCGACATCCTCTGTCTCCACCCACTCCCTCCGCATGCAAGGCCTCAGGTTCCGTCTCCTGCCCCACTTTTGTCTTAGCCCCTGGAGGCCGGTGGCTGAAACCTGAGTCAGCCCCAACCCCATGCCAGGTGGAGCAATTGACTTGGGCCGTTTCAATAAAGGCTTTGAGTTACCAGACACCCATCTGCTGGCTGTTCTCACCAAGGAAACGGGAGCCAGATCACTTTCACTGGGCATCAACCCCACATGTCCCTATGTGCAGGGAGAAAGGAGATTCATCCTGCCTTCTGGTGCTTTCGCTACAAACAATTCCCATGTGACTGCCCGAAGTCTTTTTCATTAATAGCCCAACACCTCCCAGAATAGCCTGCAGGCGATGTCAGAAGAGTCCAAGCCCAAAGGAACAGCCTCCCTCTTCCCTTCTACCTCATGGGCTTGTGCCCACACTGTGTTCATTGGAGATCAACTTAACAGCCCACTCCTCAAAACGAAGCCTGACCCCCCCCACACCCCCTACTTGCTTCCATGTGCTGATCCATTTCTCTTTATGGTCTCTGGGAACCCAGGGTTCTTTGTTAGTGACTGAAGTCAGTTTTATTTTCGTAAAAAGAATTTTTAAATTTTTAAAGTAATGGATCTATAAAGCCTCTAACAAAAAAGAGCAGTTTCCTTTTCCCTCCCCAGATGCTAACACTTTCAGTTCTTGAAGTGGTTCTAGAAGAAAAGTATGTTTCTTCTATAGGCAACTCCATATTTTCAAGTAACATTCTCATAATATTTGTATACTGTTTTTTCAATTTGGAATAATATCTGCCAGCTTCCTATTACGGAAGATAAGATACCACTTGGTACACCCAGTCACTCTCTCTCTTCTAAGACTAAAGGTTCTCTGGACCTAACAGAGCTTAAAAAGCAAGTCTTTTAAATATTGAAAGAGAAGTGCTCTTCAGTACTATACCCAGCAAAGATCTCTTACAAAAACAAAAATGAAATAAAACTTTTTTTTAAAGTCCTGGCAATAATTTCATTTTTAGATTTATGGACATTGGAATATTCCTGTGGCAGAAGTGAAAGTAAACTGAACTTTGAAATTTAACAGATAACCACACACCTATGTTTCAACATGTAAATTACACATTTGCATTTCTTCCCAAAACTAGGTTTCAGCATCAGAACTGAAATAAAAACTTTTGTAGGCTTACAAAAGCTAAAAGAATTCAACACCAGTAGATCTGTGTAAGAAATGTCAATGGAAATCTTTCAAGCAAAAAGAAAATACCAGATGAAAAAATGTATTTGCACAAAGAATGAAGAGTACCAGAAGTGGCAAGTATGTGGGTAAATATAAAACACATTTTTAAAAATATTTTAAATCTCCTTTTAAAAACAACTGACGATTTAAAGCAAAAATAAAAACAATGTGCTTTGAAGTTTATAGCATATGTAAAAAGTCAAATGTACTGCAACTGCAAAAAGACCAGGAAAGGGAAGTAAGTATTCTTTTTTTTTTTTTTTAAGATTTTTTTTATTTATTTGACAGAGAGAAACACAGTGAGAGAGGGAACACAAGCAGAGGGAATGGTAGCGGGAGAAGCAGGCCTCCCGCAGAGCAGAGAGCCCGATGCGGGGCTCGATCCCAGGACCCTGGGATCTGACCTGGGCCGAAGGCAGACGCTTAACGACTGAGCCACCCAGGCGCCCCGGAAGTAAGTATTCTAATTTAAGTTTTTATACTCTTTTTGAAGTGGTGTAATATTATTTGAAGGTGGATTATGAGAGCCTAAAGATGTACACTATAAACTTTAAAGCAACCACTATAAACAAAACAAAAAAGCATAAGAGAGAAAATGAAATAAAAATCATTAAGCCCAAAGAAGGCAAAGAGGAAAAAAGGAACAAAGAGAACAAGTAAAAACACATAGAACGTTGGTATATTTAACCCCAATCATATCAAAAATCAGTTAAATGCAGAATCCACTAAAGACATTTATTTACAAGGAATAGCCTAGAATCTTTTGAATTACAGACAGAACAAGAACATTTTTTTTCCAGAGGCAAAAAAAAAAAAACCACCATAGAATTCCTGTTAGTAATGTTAGTGATGAGGGCTAGCAAGAAGGCAGAGGAGTGGGAGACCTAAATTTCATCTAGTCCCAGGAATTCAGCTAGATAGTTATCAAACCATTCTGAACACCTACAAACTCAATAAGAGATCAAAGAAAAGAATAGCAGCAATTCTATGAACAGAAAAGCAACCACTTTCTGGAAGTTTCAGGTCTCTTCTGATTTGTTTAGTGTATTTTTTTCTGGAGTCATTGCTACCCTTTTAGAATTTTTTCTCTTATCCATCTATTCTCTAGACAAAATGACAAAACGGAAAAACTCACCTCAAAAAAAAAAAAAAAAAAGAACAAAAGGCATTACCGACTGCCAGGGACCTAACCAACATGGACATTAGTAAGATGTTGGAACTAGAGTGCAGAATAACAATTATAAAGATACTAACTGGGCTTAAAAAAAGCATATAGAAGATACCAGATAAACCCTTTATAGAGTAATAAAATCTAACCCAGTCGAAATCAAAAAAGCTATTAATAAGGGGCAATAAAAAAATGGAGGCTCTGACTGCTAGGATAAATGAGACGGGGGAGAGAATTAATGATAGAGAAGACCAAATGATGGAGAATAAAGAAGCTGAGAAAAAGAGAATTAAACAACTACTAGATCATGAGGGGAGAATTCAAGAGATAAATGATACCATAAGATAAAACAATATTAGAATAATTGGGATTCCAGAAGAAGGGGGGGTATCCTGAAGCAAATTATAGCAGAGAACTTCCCTATTTTGGGGAAGGAAACAGGCATCTAAATTCAGGAGGCACAGAGAACCCCCCACAAAACCAATAAAAATAGGTCGACACCCTGGCATCTAATAGTAAAAGTTACAAATCTCAGAGACAAAGAGAAAATCCTGAAGGCAGTTAGGTAAAAGAGGTCTGTAACCCACAATGGGAGAAACATTAGATTGGCAGCAGACCTATCCACAGAGATCTGGCAGGCCAGAAAGGATAGGCATGATATATTCGGAGCACTAAATGAGAAAAATATGCAGCCAAGAATACTATATCCAGCTATTGAAAATAGAAGGAGAGATAAAAAGCTTCCAGGGCAAACAGAAATTAAAAGAATTTGCCAACACCAAACCAGCCCTACAGGAAATATTGAAAGGGGGGCACCTGGGTGGCTCAGTGGGTTAACGCCTCTGCCTTCACCTCTGGTCATGATCTCAGGGTCCTGGGATTGAGCCCCGCATCGGGCTCTCTGCTCAGTGGGGAGCCTGCTTCCCCCTCTCTCTGCCTGCCTGTCTGCCTACTTGTGATCTCTCTCTCTGATAAATAAATAAATCAAATAAATAAAATCTTTTTTTAAAAAAAAGGAAATATTGAAAGGAACAAATCAAATAAATAAATAAAATCTTTAAAAAAAAAAAGGAAATATTGAAAGGGGTCCTCTAAGCAAAGAGAAAGACTAAAAGTAACATAGACCAGAAAGGAACAGAGAAAATATACAGTAAAAGTCACATTACAGGCAATACAATGGCACTAAATTTATATCTTTCAATAGTTACCAGAATGTAAATGGGCTAAATACCCAATCAAAAGACACAGGGTATTAGAATGGGTAAAAAGCAAGACCCATTGATATACTCTCTGCAAGAGACTCATTTTAGACCCAAAGACACCTCCAGATTTAAAGTGAGGGGGTGGAAAACCATTTACCATGCTAATAGACATCAAAAGTAAGTTGGAGTGGCAATCCTTATATCAGACAAATTAGATTTTAAACCAAAGGCTATAACAAGGGATGAGGAAGGACATTATATCATAAAGGGTATGTCCAACAAGATCTAACAATTTTAAACATCTATGCCTCTAACATTGGAGCAGCCAATTATATAATCCAATTAATAACAAAATCAAAGAAACACATCAACAATAATACAATAATAGTAGGGGATTTTAACACCCCCACTCACTGAAATGGACAGGTCATCTAAGCAAAAGATCAACAAGGAAATAAAGGATTTAAATGACACACTGGACCAGATGGACATCACAGATATATTCAGAACATTCCATCCCAAAGCGACAGAATACACATTCTTCTCTAGTGCACATGGAACATTCTCCAGAAGAGATCACATCCTGGGTCACAAATCAGGTCTCAACTGGTAACAAAAGATTGGGATCATTCTCTGCATATTTTCAAACCACAATGCTTTGAAACTTGAACTCAACCATAAGAGGAAAGTTGGAAAGAACTCAACTACATGGAGGCTGAAAAGCATCCTACTAAAGAATGAACGGGTCAACCAGGAAATTAAAGAAGAATTTTAAAAATTCATGGAAATAAATGAATATGAAACCACAACTGCTCAAAATCTTTGGGATGCAGCACAGGTGGTCCTGAGAGGAAAGTATATAGCAATACAATCCTTTCTCAAGAAACAAGAAAGGTCTCAAAAACACAACCTAACCCTACACCTAAAGGAGCTGGAGAAAGAAGAGCAAATAAAGCCTAAACCTTGCGAGAGAAGAGAAATAACGATCAGAGCAGAATGAAATAGAAACCAAAAGAACAGTAGAACAGATCGAAGAAACTAGGAGCTGGTTCTTTGAGAGAATTAATAAGATTGATAAACCCCTGGCAAGACTTATCAAAAAGAAAAGAGAAAGGACTCAAATTAATAAAATCATGAATGAAAGATGAGAGATCACAAACAACACCAAGGAAATATAAACAATTATAAGAACATATTATGAGCAACTATATGCCAGCAAATTTGATAATCTGGAAGAAATGGATGCATTCCTAGAGACTCATGAACTACCAAAACTGAACCAGGAAGAAATAGAAAACCTGAACAGACCAATAACCATAAGGACACTGAAGCAGTCATCAAAAATCTCCCAAAAAACAAGATCCCAGGGCCAGATGGCTTCCCAGGGGAATTCTACCAAACATTTAAAGAAGAATTAATACCTATTCTCCTGAAACTGTTCCAAGAAATAGAAATGGAAGGAAAAATTCCAAACTCATTTTATGAGGCCAGCATTATCTTGATCCTAAAACCAGGCAAAGACCCCATCAAAAAGGAGAATTACAGACCAATATCCCTGATGAACACAGGATGCAAAAATTCTCACCAAAATACTAGCCAACAGGATCCAACAGTACATTAAAAGGATTATTCACCATGACCAAGTCAATTTTATTCCTGGGCTGCTAGGTTAGTTCAACACCCACAAATCAATCAATGTGATACACTAAAAAGATACATAAAAGAAAGAACAAGAACCATATGATACTCTCAATAGATGTAGAAAAAGCATTTGACAAAGTACAGCATCCTTTCTTGATTAAAATTCTTCACAGTGTAGGGATAGAGTGTACATACCTCAATATCATAAAAGCCACTGATGAAAAATGCACAGCAAATATCATTCTCCATGGGGAAAAACTGAGAGCTTTTCCCCTAAGGTCAGAAACATGGCAGAGCTGTCCACTCTCACTGCTATTCAACATAGTACAAAAGTCCTAGCCTCAGCAATCAGACAACAAAAAGAAATAAAAGGCATCTGAATTGGCAAAGAAGTCCAACTCTCACTCTTTGCAGATGATATGATACTTTATGTGAAAAACCCAAAAGACACCAGTCTGAAACTCTTAGAACTCATACAGGAATTCTGTAAAGTGTCAGGATATAAAATCAATGCACAGAAATCAGTTGCATTTCTATACACCAACAATAAGACAGAAGAAAGAGAAATTAAGGAGTCAATCCCATTTACAATTGCACCTAAAACCGTAAGATACCTAGGAATAAATCTAACCAAAGAGTCAAGAATCTGTACTCAATAAACTATAGGATACTCAAGAAAGAAGTTGAGGAAGACACAAAGAAATGGAAAAACATTCCATGCTCTTGGATTGAAAGAACAAATATTGTGAAATATCTATGCTACCTAGAGTGACCTACACATTTAATGCAATCCCTATCAAAATACCACCAATATTCTTCACAGAAATAGAACACATAATCCTCAAATTTATATGGAATGAAAAAAGACCTCGAATAGCCAGAGGAATGTTGAAAAAGAAAACCAAAGCTGGTAGCATCACAATTCCAGACTTCAAGCTCTACTACAAAGCTGTAATCATCAAGACAGAATGGTGCTGGCACAAAACAGACACATAGATCAATGGAACCAAATAGAGAGCCCAGAAATGGACCCTCAACTATACGGTCAACCAATCTTTAACAAAGAAGAAAGAATGTCTGATGGAAAAAAGACAGTCTCTTTAACAAATGGTGTTGGGAAAATTGGACAACCATATGCAGAAGAATGAAACTGGACTATTTCCTTACACCACACACAAAAATAGACTCAAAATAGATGAAAGACCTCAATGTGAGGCAGGAATCCATCAAAATCCTTGAGGAGAACACAGGCAGCAACCTTTTCGACCTCAGCTGCAGCAACTCCTTCCTAAAAACATCACCAAAGGCAAGGGAAGCAAGGGCAAAAAATGAACTATTGGGACTTCATCAAAATCAAAAGCTTTTGCACAGGGAAGGAAACAGTCAACAAAACCAAAAGACAACTGACAGAATGGGAAAAGATATTTGCAAATGACATATCAGATAAAGGACTAGTATCCAAAATCTATAAAGAACTAAGCAAACTCAACACCCAAAGAAGAAATAATCCAATCAAGAAATGGGCAGAAGACATGAAGAGACATTTCTTCAAAGAAGACATCCAAGTGGCCAACAGATACATGAAAAAGTGCTCAACACCCCTCAGCATTAGGGAAATACAAATCAAGACCACAGTGAGATAGCACCTCACACCGGTCAGAGTGGCTAAAATTAACAGGCGAAGAAAAGACAGATGTTGGCAAGGATGAGGAGAATGGGGAACCCTCCTACACTGTTGGTGGGAATACAAGCTGGTGCAGCCACTCTGGAAACAGTGTGGAGGTTTCTCAAAAAGTTGAGAATAGAGCTACCCTACAACCCAGCAATTGCACTACTGGGTATTTGCCCCAGAGATACAAATGTAGTGATCTGAAGGGGCACGTGGCCCCCAATGTTTATAGCAGCAATGTCCACAATGGCCAAACTGTGGAAAGAGCCTCGATCTCCGTCAACAGAAGAATGGATAAAGAAGAGGTTGTACGTATATATACACACAATGGGTTATTATGCAGCCATCAGAAAACCCTTGAAATCTTGCCATTTGCAATGATGTGGATGGAACTAGAGGGTATTATGCTAAGTGAAATAAGTCAATCAGAGAAAGACAATTACATATGATCTCACTGATTTGCAGAATTTGAGAAACAAGGCAGAGGATAATAGGGAAAGAGAGGAAAAAATGAAACAAGATGAAACCAGAGAGGGAGACAAACAATAAGAGACTCTTTATCTCAGGAAACAAACAGAGGGTGGCTGGACTGGAGGGGGTATGAGGGATAGGGTGGCTGAGTGATAGACATGGGGAGGGTATGTGCTACGGTGAGCACTGCGAATTGTGTAAGACTGATGAATCACAGACCTGTACCCCTGAAACAAATAATACATTGTACATTAATTTAAAAAATGGGGAAAAAATGATGGTGGTGAATTGGTGATTTTTTTTCTATAAAGGGCCAAAGAGTAGGTATGTTGGGCTTTGCAGGCCCTATGGCTCTGCTGTGGCCACTCCATGCCACCCTTGCAGCTGGAAAGCAGCCCAGGTGATAGGTAAAAGATCGAGCAGTGTGTGTACTGAGCACTCAGCCCAGGAGGGGGAAGAAACTCGTGCAGACCTCCAGAAAGCATCGTTCTCCATCGATGCTTGTTCTCCCATGTCTTCCCGCTCTTTGCAGTGCTCTTTTCTGGTACTCAGCCCTATGAACTCTAGCTATGTTGGCTTCCCCAATTACCTACCCTGCTTTCTCAATTCTGGGAGACCACTGGGATCTGCTTGGGTCCCTCCTCCCTCGGTGGCCTGGAAACTTCCTCCAGGCAGTAAAGTGGGACAGTGACGAGCATCGCCTTGTTTTTCTCCTCCCGGGGCTGACTCTACAGCACTGTCTACTGTTGAAGTTTTTAAAAACATTTCTTAGATATGTTTTCCTTTTGTAAATTTGTTTAAAGTGAGAGGGTAAAACTGGTGCTATTACTCCATCCTGGTTAAGATGTTTCATTGTTGGGATTGTGACTGAAGTTGATGGGAAAAATTGATCTTCTATTATTGAGTCTTTCCTTTTAGGAACATGGGGTATTTAGACCTTCTTTTAATTTCCCCAGTGGCTTTTGTGGTCTTCCACATTCACTTAGACATCGCACTTAAAGGCCCCTATACAGGCTCCTTCACCTTTTTCGTAGCATCTTATTTATACCCTATAGCAATGTAGAGATAGAGTCTAAATAAGACCCTGGGCTTCTGCTTCTACAAGTAGCTCCTAGACCCATCCTTTTCCTCCCATCTGTAGATCAGAAGAGGTCTTGTGACTTGACCTTTGGCGTTGGCTTCGTTCCAGCTAACTCTTTCATGATGGCAGAGCAGGGTTGGGCAGCTCTGGACTAGGGGCTGGGTGTGTGGTTGGGAAAACCCTAGAAGCACCCCTCATGGAACCCCATGGTAGAAACTGACTTGAAGTGGCTTCATTTTGGCATGGCTTGCCTGAAGGTTTTTTCTACTTTTTTTTTTTTTTTTTTTAAGTAGACTCCACACCCAGTGTGGAGACCAATGTGGGGCTTGAACTCATAAACCTGAGATCAAGACCTGAGCTGAAAACAATAGTCGGACGCTTAACTGACTGAGCCACATGGGCTACCTGCTTTTTTCTACTTTTATCTACTCTTGGGCATAGATGTGCTCTGAGAAGTAAAACAGGAAGATTGAATTATATGTCTTCTGTATCTGGTTGTGGGGTCACTCCATCTACTGGAGATTATTTGTACTCTGCGCCTCTTTGTTGATGGTTACTAATGTTCAAAAAAATCATCTCCAATAATATCTCTGGGGTAAACACACACTTGTGGGCTAGTTAAGGAAGTTGGGATGTTGTGTTGTAAACACCACGCAACCAATTTAGAAGCAAACTTGGAACATAATTCCTTTCTAAGTTGGGAACTGTTTTTATGAACTCCATCTCTTGCTGTAATGACAGTAATAAAATGAGACCTTAACTGACTACAGTTGACACCAGATGGGTAAACACCCATCCTATGTAATGAGCTGGTTAATTTTAGCTGTGCCCTGTGTATAGACCTTCAATTAATCTCTTGAGAGTATTTAACTCCATCATGCACATCTCATGGCATCTAAGCAAGACTTTTCAGAGGTCAGGCTCCTCCATTAACTCAAATAAATGTCTTAAGAATCAAAGGGCTAGGTGGAAGTTAGCTTACTTTGATCCGTTCTTCTCTGTAGCGATCACCTTATATAAAGCGTCAGAGAAATGACGAAGCAAATAAAAGTGACAGGGAGGAGATGATAGAGTAGTTCACTGAACTCACATCGCCTCCACTCTCATACTTGGTGAGACAATTATACGTATGTACCACCCAGCTTTCTAGAATGTGGGTGTATTCAGACTTCCCGAAACGGTGAGTTCCTGGGACTTGAACATTGGTCCATGCTCTGACTTCTGTATTGGTAAAAAGAAAACAATGTCATTCTCACAACATGCAATGAACTGGGACATTCTGGCAACTCAACCCCCGTGTGGATGGTGCTGGCTCAGCTGCTCGGGCTCACCTGCACAACGATGGTCGGCAACCTGACGCACAGGGCATCGCTGGCCGAGCTTCTCTTGGTACCACGCCCACCCAGACCGAGTAAATCAGCAGCTGTCCTCTGGGCCCCAGACACTGCTGTTTTAAATTCTGCAGGTCATCCTTATGTGAAGCCCAGCCTGAGACTCTCTGCCTCCACGTGAGAGTGGTCATGGCTGTGGAGCCAATGTTTAACATTCGAAGCATCCGTGCAGAGATTTTAATTCGTTATATCAAGTGGTAGTGAGCTTTTTGGTCTTCCCAAGGATGTTGCCAAGTATGGAAAACTTGCCTGTTTCTCTTGTATTTAGCTTAGAAGGTGATGTGTGTGTCTGTGTGTGTGAGAGAGAGAGAGAAGAGGGGAGTGGGGGGAGATTAAAAGGGAGGGGAGGAGAGGCATAGCTCCGTAATTTTTGAATTTTTCTTCTCCTTGTGGCTACATCCTTTCTCAGGTCATCATCTCTCCAGTCCTGCTCCCTTCTCCCTACCTTCTAGCAACACAGATCCCATTCTTCCTCTCAAATAATGTCTCTCAAACATGTCTCCTTCCTTTTATAGTCCCCTTCAGTGACTCCTGGTCCAGAGAAAAATTCAGCGTCCTCCTCTGGCCACTCAGGGCCTTTCATAACTAGTCTGGAGAGAGTTGTTCCTCAAGCCCAAAGGTCCCGTAATGAGCACTGTTGTCTCTGGCTTCTTATCTTCGAGCAGTTGGTTTGTACCTTACCCCAATCTACTGGAAGTTCTCTCTCAAGGCTCTTCCCCTGAATAAAACCTTCGGTCTTCCCACCTTCCACTCCCTATCTACGCCCCAGGTCTTCACTGTTTTTGTACCAGAGTGATACCCAAATAATCCTGCCACAGGTCTGGCATGGGGGGGGGCTCAAAAAAAACCCAGTGTACAAGCAAATAAATTTCGTTTCTCGTGGTAACAAAATCTTAAGTCTGTCTCCCGTATTAAACTGTGAGCTTTCTCTAAGTGCGGTGGGTAATGTGGTTTATGTAGTAGAGAAAGCAAAGCTTTTGGAGGTGGATTTGGGTTGCAAACACTGCCCTAGACTTATGAGCTGTAGGATGTTGGGGAAATCTATTCCTTGGCTGTGAAATGAGTTGACTCCCTGAAGGGTTGGGAAGATTAGACATGGTGTGTGTCATGTCAGATACACAGCAGGTGACCAGAAACTTTACTCACAATTTGCCAGGTACACTGCAAAATTCATGAGAAACACCTCACTAGAAAGCTTGTGTTTTGGATTGTATGCTTCCAAATGGTCACGATTCTATACAAGTCACATGCTGGTTGGAAGATTTGAAAACCCGGGCATCTGGGTGGCTCAGTGGGTTAAAGCCTCTGCCTTTGGCTCAGGTCATGATCTCAGGGTCCTGGGATCGAGCCCCGCATTGGGCTCCCTGCTCAGCAAGGAGCCTGCTTCCCCCTCTCTCTCTGCCTGCATCTCTGCCTACTTGTGATCTTTCTTTCTGTCAAATAAATAAATAAAATTAAAAAAAAAATGAAAACCATTCTTCTTTACTGAGTGCTTTCAGCCTCTCAGTGTGGGGATGCCTAGCAGCTGGCTGCTTTAGCCTCTTGGAGCCTTGGTTCCTTCATCTCTAACTTGGGAATAAGACTGGCCCCTGCCTTACATGCATATGAGGATTAAAGAGTTGATCCATGCACTCCTAGCACACATGGGATGGGAGCAGCATGTGGCGGGGCTCAGCCTCGGTCCTCACAAGCACCACCACCACCACGGGGGCCGTCTGGCTCAGACTCTACCACACTGGGCCTCTAGGATGTCCCTCCAGGTGCTCTGTTACAGGAAAGAAGAACACAAAGAAAACATTCACTTCTTAATGCCTCTTGCTTCACTAAGAACTCTAATTAAAAAAAAAAAACAACACTTTAAAGACAAATAAAAAGTAACTTTATTGACTGCTCATCTTACCATGAAATGCCTATAAGAAATCATTACAAAATACTGCAGTTTTCTTTTACACACTTTTGGTATCATCTTGATATGATGATCCTTTCACAGAAAGGATTATTTACAGTTTATGTAGATATAAAGCTCATTGTTGCAAATACAAACGTAGACGTAGAGAGGCCATATGTACCAAACAGGTATATCGACCAGCAATGCTATTAACAAATGCAGAATAAATTACAGCTTCATATGTTTCTTTTCCTTTTTTATTGTTTAAAACAATTTCCAAATACAAAATGTCAGTAACCAAAATGGATTTTCATATACATATATATAATTCTGCTGCAAACAGTGGATCAAAAAGCAAAAATGTTCCTTAGCATGTTTCAGTTTTGAAAACCCACAAGACTATTCATAAATCCACTTAGAAAGAGGGTGTGCAAAACCACCACCAACACTGGCAAAACCCTGAAGACCTGATTCTGGTTGAAGTACAGAGAAAAGAAAGCACTACATACTTAATTAAAGATGCTTTTGTCTTGATGTTTGCAAGAAACTCTACGAGCTAAGCAAATGTACCACATTATGATCTGGGCTCTTTATAGTTAAACCTCTCAGGATTTGTCTCTGATGCATCTATACAAAATAGTGGATTATTTGACGACTTACTTGTGAGTGAAGCAGTCATTAGCTGATTCTTCTACCCTTTCGTACAGACGACTGAGATCCTTTTGTACATTCGGATATCTGAAACTTTGGTTCTTTTAGAACTTTTGATAAAAGCAAAATAATTTCATGACTACAGAACTCTAGAGAACTTGTGTTCCTTTCCCAGTGTCGGGTGAAACTGATCTGCCTGGGCTTGGAGCACACACACTGCTCTGCAAGTGCACACGCACATGCGGGTGTGCAAGGGGTGGCACAAGGGCGGGGCTGGTCCGTGTTCTCTGTGCATTTATCATACCAACTCCCACCCACGGGGAACAATGCATGTTCCACTGTACCCGAAATCTATTTCTTTGTTACCTGAAAACTTAATCTTGTATAAAAATATGACTGTTTCTTTAGAAAATAATATATAGTTTTTTTTTTTAAGAAAACCTGGCAGATAGAAAAAATGGTATATCAAAATATGGTAAACAAATGTTGTAAAATACGAAATCATTACAAACATCTCATAGAAAGACATTGTGCTAAAGTTCTCTCCTGAAGTGCGAATAATATTGTTACTGTACATCGAAAGGTTAATAACAGACTCTCTCTCCAGACGTGGTTTCATTCTATATCCTAACAGCAATGGCAGTAACTGTTATACAAATGGCCCTCTCTCCAACACTAACATTTTCTGTACACGTTAACTTCGAAATTAACAGAAAGACACCCTCTGAAGCTGCAATTTTAAACCCTGTTGCGTGTTAGCTCCATTTGGAGAGTTTAAAGGAAAAGGCAAGTACACGTGGACCTCACCGCAACAGACTGAATTTATCGGCCTGAAGTGGGACCCAGACATTGTTACTATTTTTAAAGCTCCCCAAATGATTCTATTGTACCACCAGGGTTGAGAATCACGGCACAAGACCCATGAGAAAACAGTCGTTCTTAACTGCACGTATATTAACTGATTGTCTGTAGGTATCATTCACTCAGCAACACATCCTCGTATTCAACAAGAAAGACCACGTACACAAAAACAGTCCTGGAAGCCAAGAAGAGTCAGTAAGCTTTAAACACATATAAACACACGCAATCTCCGGTATTTATATATGCATAACATATACGTACAGTTACAGTATTTTGGTTAAGCAGAAACTAGCATTACCACACTTGGTTCTTGACTAAAACAAAACACCAAGCGCAGACATTTTTCTAAGACATCTCCATAGTTTTAACAGAAACTCGTTTTGTAAACGCCACAAAATGCACGAGGACATGAACGCCGCTCATCAGTTACTCAGAGGAGAAACTCCGCTGGGTCCTAGAGCTTTCCGGGAGAGCAGGAAGAGGACACGGCACTGAGCGGGTGTGAAGGGGTCACGAGGCACCACAGCACGCGGGGCCTTCCGGTTATTGCTTCAGTCACCTCTTCTGGACCTGGGCTGTGCTGCTGCTATGTCCGCGTCTTTGGCTTGCTAGAACTACAGGATTTTGACCACTTCATTAGCGTTCGCTTTGGGACGGCCCCGGTGAGGCGGCAATGGCTATGTACTAGGCAACCATCTCTCCGTTAAAAGGAGAGACTCTTCTCTCCTCCCTCAAACCACGTGTGTGAGGGAGTGATGGAAAAAAAAAAAAATCACAAGCAAATAAACCTAACAACATCTTTCACGTGATAAAAAAAAAATGTGGTGTCGTGTAATCAAATGAAAAAACAAAAACGAGGAACAAACACACCACAATTCAATATTCTGAAGGTCTGGTAACCACTAAAGCACATTTCCTTCCAAAGGATCATGAACTTCTGGGCACTTGTCTTGCTGTACATTCTCTGTAGTTCTTTTCTCTCTGTGTAATACTTAAAGTGCAGTTGTCCCAAGGCTTTTATTTCCATTGCAAGGATCATCAAGAAAGAGCTATGTTCTGGGGCGAAGATAATCGGGCACAATTCCATGGCTTTCCAGCCTCCGGCCAACAGCAGGCTGTCCGTGGAGCCAGCTGCGTGCGGATGTCCTTTATACAACGAACTCTGGAACTTCGTCGTGAGTGAGATCCAGAGAAAAGTACTTGCTGGTTCTTTTGACTGGAAAAGCATCTTGGATGTTGACACACTGCTGAGCCAGGCAGCTGTTGCAGTAGAGGCCCTCCTCATCCAGTTCATGGCCGCACCCAAAAGTGTAGCTCTGAGCAGTGTCCTGACACAGACCTGCAATGCGCAGGAAGTCTTTCTGGTAAAGTCGGATGTCATCCAGGCTCAAGCTGTGTCGATCGGTGGAGGTCTTTGGTTTCCGACATATGGTCTGCAGAATAAGGGAAGTGAGAACAACTTTAAGAACATAGACCAAAGTGAGAGGTAAGCAGTATCTGCCCTTGAAAAGAGAGAGGCTGCAAAATCATAGAGGGTTATGGAATCTTTGTACGTTGGAAAGTGAATTCCAATATGAGGTTTCAGGGCCTCTGAGGGCCTGTGGGGAAAATGTCACCACCAGCGGTAACAGCGGCAAATGTTCACCGAGCCCTTAGGCAGGCGCAAGGCCCTGACTGTTCAATCTTCCCATCAGCCCTAGGAGGCCAGTGCCACCATTTTACAGATGAATGATCTAAGGCAAAGGAAGTAAGTTCAACAGGAACCCAAGTGTCTTTAGCATCTCAGAAGTCAAGAAATGGTCTTAAAATAGGGCCCAATTTTTTTTCCTTACTAGAATATGACAATTCAGCATGGTAACACTCTCATGCTGTTATTATTTTAATAAGAAGTG
>CM053609.1:80780479-80802210 GCA_028646535.1 Procyon lotor
AACGCACACCTGGGCACTGCAGGCTGACTGACCTCTACTCTACTTCGGAGAAACCGCTAGGACTCGGAATCCACTGGGGCGGCAAAGGATCACCACCAGAGGAATGCTTTCTTTACCACACAAGCAACTCCACCAAATCACAGTGGGGAGATGCAAGACCCCTCTTCTCCTCTACCAGTACTTCCTAGTGGCGTTCCACACATCAAGTCTCCAGAACTGGTACCTGAAAACAATACTAGGCAGGATGAAGGAGGGGGCGGAGGGGACGGATGGGAACGGAGCCGGTGGGGGGCGGGGGGGGGGGCAGCGCCGCGAGCTGGGAAAGCCCGGGGGAGCGGTTACCGTCATCCTGCGAGTCCTCTTCCAGCCGGTCCTTGCCACTGCTCTCCACTCCGGAGGTGTGCGAGCTGCCGTGGCTCGTCATGGAGCTGCAGGT
Organism: Procyon lotor; assembly: GCA_028646535.1. Classification (NCBI taxonomy): domain Eukaryota; kingdom Metazoa; phylum Chordata; class Mammalia; order Carnivora; family Procyonidae; genus Procyon; species Procyon lotor. The sequence goes on from CM053609.1 coordinate 80,780,916, forward strand.
TTTCAGCTTACGGTGGATGGCGCTGCCGGAGTAGCTGTCCTCCGGCCCCGCGTCCCGGGGCTTGGTGTCCGCCTCGATGCCCGAGGTGTGGGAGCTGCTGTGGCTGGCGGTGGAGTGACGGGACAGGCGCTTGTGCCGGACGCTGCCCGCGCTGCTCCCGCTGGCCCGGGACCGCTTCTCCAGCTGGTCCACATCGAGGTCCAGGCTGTCGCTGATGTAAGACTCCCGGTACTGCTTCTTCTCTGCGTGGGGAGGAGCGCGGCGCGTCGTTACAGGCAAGCAAGGCAGAAGGAACGGCCCGTTAGCGTAAGGGAGGCCGAGAACCGGGGCGACCGCACACCCAGAATGGGGGGGTGGAGACTGGTGAGGACTGGGGCAGGAGCTCAACTTAAGGAGACTGCAAATGGAGAAAAACCAGGACAACAGACCAGAGGGAGTATTTACACTACTCCGAGAGTTTTAAAGCTTCAAAACCGTAGGAAAGTGCTCTTTTGTGAAGAGTCGCCAGGCCACCTCTTGTCCGAAAACTGCTAGGGGTCCACAGTGACATGGGCTCAGTAAGTGGGAATAAATACTTACAACTGTTTAGGGAGAGGGGGCATTGCCGTGACAGCCGCTATTGTGATTCTGTGTTGTGCAGAAGTATCAGTTCCACAACTGATTAGACATTTTAAGATAATTTCAGCAGCACTGCTATAGAAGACTGTTTAAGAACTGTAATTATACTAACTGCCATTGATTTTATTTATTCAATTTGGCCCATTATTAGTTTAGCTCTGGCTGCTGAATATAATTTAAAATAAAACTGTTCTTCTGCAAATTTCTTCCAAAGAGTTCTAAAATTTAGTTTCTCATTAATGAAGACTCCTTTTCTCCATTTCGTGTGAACTAGTGAGACTTTATTATTTATTTATTTAAAGATTTTATTTATTTATTTATTTATTTATTTATTTATTTGACACACAGAGAAAGAGAGAGAGAGAGATCACAAGTAGGCAGAGAGGCAGGCAGAGAGAGGGGGAAAGCAGGCTCCCCGCTGAGCAGAGAGCCGGATTGGGGGCTCGATCCCAGAACCCTGAGATCATGACCTGAGCCGAAGGCAGAGGCTTTTAACCCACTGAGCCACCCAGGCGCCCGACTTTATTATTTATTTAGAAGATATAGGAATCACTACTGGTTTGATGATTTATACCCGTGTGACTTCTGACTGATAAAACTGTTCTTTCATAGGTCGGTGCCATTCTATAACACAAAGACATAGAAGAAAGTCCCTTTTATCAAATGCTTAACCAACCATTACATGAAAGCACCAAATCATAAGTGAGTTGCAGGTATACAATAATACCTTTGTCAGAATTTTAAAACAGGGAAATAGTTCAGATTCTTTGTCTTCTTAATACGGATGAGAAACAACACATTAGAACAATGTTAAAGATGGCGAATGCATGTGGGGAATGTTAAATTAATATTATTTCAGAAATTGGTAATTTGTAGACTAATTGGGTTCTCGGGGGGCCTACTGATGGATTTAATTGTCTTGTTTCTTGGGTAAGTGAAAACATTTGTACTCCTGATGTCTAAATCCAACTTTCAAGTATAATCACCACGGGCTCCCCAGAGAGGGAAGAAGCATCAGCAGAAAGAGAAGATATGCTTTCCAGGAAGGAAAGTGCAAAAATGCCTGCAGAAGGCTACGTGTACATTTCTGCACTCTGGCCTTCTGTATCAATTCCAAGGAGTCAGGCTACACAACAGGGAGTACGCGTAATGGGAAGCAGACCGGGGCTGGAGACCAGAGCCCAACACACACACACACACACACACACACACACACACACACACACACACATCTGAGACAAGTCGCATGTGCATCATCTACGACCCATCTTCTAGAGCTAGACTGGCTTCCAGAGACTCCTATTTCCTGAAGGCAACTACAGTTGAGATGAAGATGGAGAGCTAAAGGGGTGTGCCAAATTCTCATACAATTTCTATTCACGGCAGTTTCAAAATCATAGCTGTGGGGCGCTGGGAAGGTGGAAAGCAAAGAGAAAATCGTTTTCTAAAAACTTCTTTAGGGTGCTGGAGTTCTAAGACAATTGGGAACTGTGGATCTAATAACTTAAAAACTTTTCTACCTTTTTACAAATAGCCCTTTTACTCCCAACACGTCCCAGCACATTCAGAGGCAATCACAGTCACGCTATATTTATCAGTACACCAGAAGATAAGCTCTTGCCAACCTGTCCTCTACCTCATAGGAGCCTAGCGTCAATCTACTTCCTGTCAACATCTCAGAGCGGCCTCGGCGTTCTATGTGGCTGGCCAGAGTTCCCGTCCTGGGGCTGAATCACTAAGACCCAGTGCAAACACCTAGGAAGTGTCAAACCACACAGGTACAAACTGGAGGATATGTTTACATAATTCTGAAATTTATTCTAAGACCTGTAAAATGCAACCTCTCCCCTCCCTAGTAATCAATGGTGTCAAGAGCACAGATGACCAATGTGTTGGTGTTCTTTGTATTCCTTCTGTTGTAAAAGCCCAGAGACCACAAAGCTTTTTATATATGATTTTGGAACAGAATGCAGTCAGCGTGACCTCTTGACATAAGACCTAAGAATAAGCTCCAACTGTTGAATAAAGTTGGGTTAAAAAACCTTTTTCATGACAAAAGCATATATATTTTTTTTTTTTTTACTTCTCTTTTAATGCTATGGAAGAATTCTTGTGGTCATTTTCTACTAAAAAATGCTCAAAGAATGTTTCAGACAAGGTGACTCTATATTAAAGAAAATTATAATTTCTTTTTGTGCTGGGTTTTCTGTTTGTTTGTTTTGCTAAATTAACACTGGGGCTTTCTTGGAGAAATGATGAAGCCCTTAAGTGTGCATGAAATAAATGGAGTCAGGCCAAGGCTGGCTCAGAGAAACTTAGTTCAGGCTTTCTTTAGACCTAGAAGAATCTCTACGTAGAAGAAACTAAGAAAGTAAACCTGGCTTAAGAAAAAAAAAGAAGGGGCACCTGGGTGGCTCAGTAGTTAAGCGTCTGCCTTCAGCTCAGGTCATGATCCCAGGGTCCTGGGATCGAGCCCCACATCGGGCTCCCTGTTCTGCGGGAAGCCTGCTTCTCCTGCTACCATTCCCTCTGCTTGTGTTCCCTCTCTCACTGTGTTTCTCTCTGTCAAATAAATAAAATCTTAAAAAAAAAAAAAAGAAAAAAAGAGAAATGTCCCCTCAAATCTATCTCCATTTATCCAATTAAAAAATCCAATTTACACCCTTATCATTCCTTCATTGCCCTCCTCATGTAAGCCCCTGAATACGCACTTGGTACCACGTATGGTAAGAGACGACACCCTGCCCTCTTAAGAACTGAAAATTCTTTGTAATTGTACCTTAGAACCCACAAGGGAGGTTCATGAATTCTCTCAGGCTCTAAAGGGCTCCCCTTAAGGTCACCTAAACAAGAATTTACTAACATGATGATGGCAAAGCTCACGGAATAACTCTCAATGCCCTACAAGCTGGCCATTTAGAAATGTGGCCCATTTGGCAAATGATGGGCTCTACACGGAGGTCACCACTCTTACAAGTTTCCTTGGTGCTTCTGTCCCATCCTCCTTCCTCCTGAGATTCCTGTCAGCACTGGAGGGATGTGATTTGTTCTACTGATGAGTCATCGTGGGGAGGAACTGGCTGTGTGGCTGCGGAGGAAGCAGGACACCTGGTAGTGAGGCCAGTCCTCTCTGAAGACAGAAGCAGTCTGGTGGCAGTTGGCGGGAATGATTCATGTTCTGATGGCTGCTTACAACGCAATGGTATCTCCAAACTGCCTCTCATTCAGTTAGAGATAGCTTTGCGGAGAAATCGCTCAGATGTGCAAACCTCTATTAAGGTTTTTTTATTAAGGCAACAGGTATTTGCCGGGTTTCTGTGGGAAAGGTGGAGTCCGAGAGGTCAAAATTTATTTCCGGGCAGACCCCAAATGTGAATCTGCATCCAAATGTTCATGCAGATATCCTAAATCTAATCTAATGAATTGTATTTATACAATTATACAAAAATACCATGAATTGTAAGAGTTACCACAATGTGAATTTGTAAAACAAATCGAAGTCGTTAAAATAGGCAAATATGCAAAGTAACATTTTGGGGGATTAGAAGCTGGAGTGTGTTAAGTGGAGACACCCTGGGGTGCCACAGCTCAAGATAAATGGCCAACCATCAGGTTAATATTGTAGAGCTCTTCCTCACCAGGACTGGGCCCCGTTTCAGGGGCCCCAAAAGGATCTCTCTCTTCTGTGTCTCAGCAAAGCCCCCATGGGACTGGCTGATAAAATCCTCAAGTGAAAGTTTCTTTCTCCTTTGTCATTCCTGCTCACCTAGACTGGGGGCCTCCTGGCAGTCTATAAGAGAGAGTGGAGACATTTCTGTCACCCACCTTTATTGTCACTCTGATCTAAGGAATAATTGCACTGGAAAAAATCACAGATTCCAAGGTGCTCCGAGCTACGGATAAACCTTGGCCCACACCTTCATGAGGTGGCTTTCTGTAAGGATCTTCAAGGCAAGTGTGGGGAAACTCGAGAGACCGCACCCGGGGACGGCGGGATGACAGGGCTAGCTTCGCCTGTCTTCTGGACAGGTGCTGCGGCTGGTGGGCCTCAAGGCTGCCCCGGTGTTCCAGGACAGTGAGGAGATGGGAACAGGAATGCGGCTCTGAATCTGGACCCCCAACCCTCGGGTCCTATTCTTCAGGGCTCTAGGGAGTAAGGGGCCACAGTGGCAAAGGCACCATGGGCTGCCCCACCCAAGACCCCGCCCTACCTTCGTTTTCCTCCAGCTTCCGGATGTGGCGCAACACCGGCTGCAGGTTCATGTAGAGACGGTGGCTGTTGCTGAGGAGCTGCAGCAGGTGTCGGGAGCGCATGGGACAGCCCGTGTAGTAGATGAGCTTCCTCGCTGAAGGCAGGCCATCCGGCAAGATCTCGAACTTCTTACCCTGTGGAGCGAAAGCACGAATCGGATTTGGGAAGAGAAGTCTCTTGTCTGCCAAGGTCCCCTTCACTGTCTTCTCAGTCAGGAAGACTGCTGACTTAGAAATAAATGTAGAAAGCTCCATTCACAATTCACTCAGAGATAAATTACTGTTTTTCCAATAAAAAATGTCAGGGGCCAACGGTTACCAAAAACTCAGGGAGTGTCTAGCCAGGGTCTTCCAGTAAACACTGACTGGGAATGACAGTCGAGGAGTTATCTTCGGTTTCTCTAGCTTGTGGGCCGTTTATACAATGGAGAAGAGAGGGATGGGGCGCCTGGGTGGCTCAGTGGGTTAAAGCCTCTGCCTTCGGCTCAGGTCATGATCTCAGGGTCCTGGGATCGAGCCCCACATCAGGCTCTCTGCTCAGCGGGGAGCCTGCTTCCCCCCTCTCTCTGCCTGCCTCTCTGCCTACTTGTGATCTCTCTCTCTGTCAAATAAATAAATAAAGTCTTTAAAAAATATATATATTTAAAAATATATACATATGTATATATATTTAGTTAAAAAAAAATGGGGAAGAGAGAAGCCCATCATGGAAGCATCTTCAAATTCAGTTCTAACACCCTAATTCAGCAAATAAGATGACAAATTCTAGAAGCATAATGCATTCGACTATTTGTTAAACACTATGTACCAACCACTGTTGGTTGTCACTGAGAAAATGACAGTGAGTAGGACGAACAAGGTGCTTACCTTCATAGAAATACGTTTTGGTGGGAGATATGGTAGGTAAACACATAAAATAACTGTAGTTCATGATAAACTCTGGGGAGGAAATAAGGAGTTATGATAGCAGACACTACAAATTATGATTTAGGGTTAAGGAAAAAAATGGAAAAAACTTTGTTAGCTGAATCAAAGAGGGAGGCTGGGGGGAGGGCACCTGGCTGACTCAGTTAGTAGAGCATTCAACTCTTGATCTCGGGCTTGTGAGTTCAAGCTCCACACTGGGTATACAGAGTGGAAAAAAAAAAAAAGAGGGAACTGGAAGCTAGAGGGACAGTTGGAGGGATGAGAAAAGAAGAGATAGAAGTAGTGTAAGTATCTCTATCAGTAGAGATATAAAGAATCTCATTCTTTAAGCCTGGGATCATTAACATAAATTTCATTAACGTAAGTCGAGGGCGAGAGTTTGGCAAAGTTTCTTATAATTATGGGATATTATAAATTCCTTCACCTCTCCTATTAGTGAACAGGGCAGCAGGCCTGCAAACGGACTATTCCAAACATAACAATTCTCAGCCAGAGGGAGAAGTAAACCAAAGAGGGAGGCATCTTCTAACTACACACTTAAAATCAATACAAAACAATATGGCTTTGTGTCTCTCAGTTGGGGATCGAGTTTTCACCCCTCGGCTTTTCATTTTCAAGGAACCACCAGTGGATCCTAATGCTAGGATGGTACTTTATGAGCACTAGGCAGGTATTAACTCACTTAATCCTCACAATAAGCCTATGGGGGAGGTCCAGTTATCCCCACTTGGGAACAAAAAAACCAAGGCACACAGGTTAAGTAACTTGCTCAAGGTCCTACAACTTGGGCAGGACTGGGCTGGCCATGAGAAGAATCATTTGGGAAATTCATCAAAATAGATGCCTTGTCCCCAGCCCACATCCACTGAATCAAAAACCTCAGAGGAGGAAGAGGAGGAGGCCCAGAAATCTTTATCTTAAGCTCCTCAGATGAGGCTGTGCACAACTCAATTCAGGAACCACTGAGTCCAGGACCCTTAAAACACTCAATTTCATAAGTGCATTTTACTACTACTCAACTTGGGACATGACAGGGACAACTGGGGTAATAATCTGCTCATTTTCATATTGCCCAGATCCCTTCACAGAGGGCCTGGATGACTGAGAGCAAGTGAGGAGGAGGTCAGGCCCCACTTGATGTATGAATAAAGTGGAATCAGACTGAAGTGTGTCCAAGTAATTAAAATAATGTAGAGTCAGGAACAGATCTTTTGACTTCACAGGGCAGTGTAGACTCAGGGCCCAAATGCTATTTGACAATACAGCCCTTTATTTATATAGGCCATCTTCCTTATGGGAGAGAGGCACATGTGTACAAATCCTTACTGTCATCCTTTCTTTAAGCATTTTTTCCAACAATTTCTGAACAAAGAAGAAAATATGGATTTTTAATGACCACTAGATATTATTAACTAATTCTTTGAACCCTACCAAAAACCAGATAGAGCTGGCAAGGTAGAGAAACAGCTGGGAAAAATCGTGAATTTGCTCTTACAACAAAAAGAATACTATTCTCAATATTCTAAAAATAACAGCATTTTTCCTATTAAGAACTGTAGACTTTTCTTTATACTGATGAGTTTCAAAAAGTTAGATATGAATAGAAACATCTTGTTATATCATTCTTTATTCTCTGCTCAAAAGACGTAACTTCCAAAAGAACTGGTGAACCCCTATGCTACGAGTAAAATTTCCTGTGATTATGGCTTTTTGTTTTCTGATCCCTTTGCTTGATAAACTCATCTTGTACACTCCCCTACTACATTTCCTCTGTAACTACGGTAACCTAGGATAGCGTAGTGGAGACCAGACCCACAAATTAAAATTAGTAATTTCTTTTGCTATAAGATTCTTTAATTTTAGGCTCACTATTGATGAGTGCAAGGATTAAGGCACATACAATAAGAATATAAGAAAGCTAGTTGTCTTCTTCGACAACTTTTTAAAAATACCAACTTTTGTGCCTGGGACGGTATTGTTTTTAAAAACAAAACAAAAGAGGGAACAACAAAAACCCACAAAAACAAACAATTGGGCAATTTTTCTCTAGTCAGTTATTTTAAACTTACCACAAACACCAACTTTCCAACATTTGTCCAGGGGAAATCATAAAGCAATTGCTTCTCTTCATCTAAATTCTGTGGGAAAAATTATAATGCATACAGAGTTATGGAGGAAAATGCCAGATACTCTACAATGGCTCTAACTTCTGTCCTGGAAAACTAAAATGCAGTAATTAAAATCTGGTAGGGGTCCTCGAATCTCTTTGGAGATGTTCAGAGAGTAACACAAAACGGTAGCTCTGGGCTCCTGAGTGACTGCATTATCTGGCCTTTTAAGGCAAATCTTTTTCCTTTGAGCCTATCCCTAAATTTAAATACAAAGTCTGAGACTCAGGCATTCAAGAGATGAGATAAGGCACTTAGACTTTCATAACTGGATATTTGCCTAAATCAAAGATAAGAGACCCTTATATTCTCCTTGGTCTCACAGAAAGAGGCATTGTCTCTTCCCTGCTGATGGCTACGGTATTAATACCGCCCCACTTGCAAGAATGTTACAGGTATTACTTATTCAAGGGACAAGTTTTATCAGAAAAGTGTAATGGAAATTAAGATGTGTGGTCTGGCACTGCATTTATAATGTCATTTTTTTCTTTACACAGTTATAATGCTCCAGGGGATAAGAGAGAATATTTGAAATCAATAATCACAAAGAAGAATGTCTGGATATTAATGGTCTATTAGTGATGAGCTTAGGCCCATCTTTAGTTTCTTCTTTTCCCTTCTGGAGGACTTTCTACTGTCAAGGTTTGGACTGTATCACTTCATCTATCCTACATCGTCCACATCTGTACTAGGAAGCAATGACCCATCAATGGCCAGAGATGAATCAGAGAACCTACCAAAGGACCAGGCAAGAGCACTGTCAACATAAGACATAGTAGATACTGTTTGACACTTATTTCCCATTTACTAACCTGAAAAATCTGTATTCCCCGCATGGTCAATCCAAGGGTCAGAGAAGCTTCAATTTCCCTTTTATCCTATAGAAATAAAATCATATGAAAAAGCATGTTTTTCTTAGATAATGGACAATTAAACACCAAAGAAGAGAAACAGAAGGAGAAATCCCAGGATTAGAAAATTTTGACTTAAAATAACTTTGCTCATCTTTTTGCATCCCTACTTTACTATAAGCCTTAAGAAAATCATGAGTACATATTAAATCAATAATGATATATTCTACTTTTTAAACCACTGAGATTTCAAAGCATTAGTATTGTCATTATGTTATATAACACTCTCATATCTGACAATATTCTAAGTATTTACATTATTGAAGACTCTGATAAACAAGACTATTTTTGCCGCTTATCTTTTTTTTTAAGCTTTCTACCTTTTCTCAGATGTTAGAATGTTAAACATAATGTCATAGCTATATTCTGAGATGCACTAGATTTTATGGGTTTCAAACTGTGCAACTCTCCAGCTGTGAAGCCAAAATCATAGGCAAACCTAATACTTAAAAGGCTGTACAAGCTTTATATTCAGTTTGGAAAGAAAATACTTATTTCTAAGAAATTCAATTATCACTTGCCAGTACAATATACATTCTTTTTTTAGCTTTCCTTAAATTCAATTAACTAACTAACATATATAGTATTATTAGTTTCAGAGGTAGAGTTCAGTGACTCTTCACTTGCATATAATAAGATAACCATTCTACCAGCTAAACCACAAACTACAAAAAATAAACTATGACAAGCATATGGGGAAAAAATTCCTGAAATGTTCTCTGAATTTCAAATGTACTCTGAAATTGGGCCATGCCTTTTAAGTGCTTATCTGTAATAATGGGATATAAGGTATGAAGTTCCAAACAGAAGATAAATAAAATTACTCAGGAACCAAAATATTTTCATTACGAGATTCCTCAATAAAAATAAATGAGTATGTTTCATGCCTGTTTTCCCATGAACATGGGAGGAAATGTGTTTAGAAAATGCATCCTTGTCTGGCATAGTAAAGACAAGATGTGGCCTATTTTAACTATTTGGGCTGTTTTTTCCAACGAATATGCTTTTACATCAAGAAAGGCACATACAGAATAGGTTTAACAGGAGAAACCAATCTATCACTGTGAGTTTAGGTCAATTTCCTCCTCAGGGCCACTCTGATTGCTTCCTGAAATGACTGTGCTCATAAAAGTGCTGGCTAGTCAGGCACAAGGTGTGTGTTCCTGAGAAAGGGATTCAGGAGTTTCTTCTCTCAGAATATGGCCTGTCCTCTCTCTACTTTATAATTTCCACTTGACAAGCAGGACTTAAAAATGAAGCAGTTTTGGGGCACCTGGGTGGCTCAGTGGTTTAAAGCCTCTGCCTTCAGTTCAGGTCATGATCTCAGGGTCCTGGGATCGAGCCCTGCATCGGGCTCTCTGCTCAGCGGGGAGCCTGCTTCCCTCCCCTCTCTCTGCCTGCCTCTCTGCCTACTTGCGATCTCTCTCTCTGTGTCAAATAAATTAATAAAAATCTTTTAAAAAAAAATGAAGCAGTTTTAATGGCCACTTGATTTCTCTAAAGAATGAGAACTCTGCCCAATATCTGTTTCCCACTTCATTCAGTTACATTATTATTAATTATCTTGTTTTAGGCAGGTAAGAGGGCCATGTAGAAGTATCACACTGTAAGCAAGTAAAGGATTAATTTTTACACAAAAGTTGGGGATATTTACTTTACTAAGCATTCTTAATAGGATTCTTTAAAATACTAAGTTTCCCTATCAAATAAGCAGCAGTTGGTATTTCTCGAGCACTGATTAATGTGCCAGACATTCCACCTGGTCATATATATATATATATATATATATATATATTTATTTATTTATTTATTTAAGATTTTATTTGTTTATTTGACAGAGAGAGAGAGATCATAAGTAGGCAGAGAGGCAGGCAGAGAGAGGGGGAAGCAGGCTCCCCGCTGAGCAGAGAGCCCGATGTGGGGCTCGATCCCAGGACCCTGAGATCATGACCTGAGCCGAAGGCAGAGGCCTTAACCCACTGAGCCACCCAGGTGCCCCTCCACCTGGTCATTTTAGATTCACTACCTCATAGAATTTTCCCAACCTTGTGAATTGAATTGTATAAAATCCTTCCCACTTCCTAGATGGTCCAGGATTAGAGTTATATTTGCCTAGGATCCCTAATAGTGATGATGTAGGGTTTCCGATGTCTGACTCTAAAGTCACACTCTTTCTTATACACCATTCATGCTTCAAGTTCATTTTAGGATATAAACTGATTGTCAAATATCATTTTCTCATATATATTCTTGGGGCACCTGGGTGGCTCAATGGGTTAAGCCTCTACCTTCAGCTCAGGTCATGATCTCAGGGTCCTGGGATCGAGCCCCGCATCGGGCTCTCTGCTCAGCAGGGAGCCTGCTTCCCCCACCCTGCTCTCTGACTGCCTCTCTACTTGTGATCTCTCTCTGTCAAATAAATAAATAAAATCTTCAAAACAAAACAAATGAAATCTCTCAAGGAAAAAAAGAACTCAGTCCTTCAGGAATTTGGCCAAAGAGATCCTATGGAACTCAATTATGCCTCTCAAGCATGACAGGACATTAACGATGCATCTCTTAGGCATGGAAGCAGAGGAAAAAAATAGCATTCTTTGGTTACCGTATTAAGTTTTCTGACCCGGTCAGGGAGATGCTTCAGTAATATAGCCAAAGTACGGTCCAGCCTCCAATAGTCCAGTTATGCTAATCTTACCACAAAGGGTGTAGTAGTAAGAAGAAGCCTAATAATAACAGGGATCATGCTAGCAGCTGAATATCAGGCTTAACAAGTGCTGGGCACTGTTTTCAACACTTTTTATCCATAAATTCCTCTACTCAGGCAGACCTGGGTTGAATCCTGGCTCTGCCACTTGCTAGCTTCGTGCTCTTTGGTCTGTTTCCTCTTCTGCAGAATGAATATCACAGTTTCTATCTTATAGAATTGTGAGAATTTAAAAAAATAAAGTGTGCTCCAGGGAAACAATCCTCAGTAAACTTTAGCTGCTGTGGTGGTTCTTCTTATTCGTAGACACAATGCAGGTATGGCCTCACTTTGAGGAATACTGAAAATCACTGATCAAACGAGTTGCAAATGTTAGTCCCCAAGGCAGACATGCAGATTTGGAAAAGAGAAAAAGAAGTATTTCATAATCACTGAAGAGCCAGATTCACAGTTTGAAGCCATGTGTTATCTCAATATTCGAACCATTAAAGAAAGACTCCATCGTGCTCCCAGGCCTGAGGAAAAGCATCATTAACTCCAAGACTGACTTACGACAACAGTTCACATGAAACTTTTTTTTTTTTAAAGCCCTTTAATGGGGCATGTGGGTGGTGCAGTTGATTAAGTGCCCAACGTTGGTTTCAGTTCAGGTTGTGATCTCAGGGTCACGAGATCGAGCCCTGTGTAGGGCTCCATGCTCAGTGTGGAGTCTGTTTGAAACTCTCTCTCTCTCCCTCTCCCTTTGTCCCTGCCCCCCAACCCTCACCTGTGCGCCCGCATGCTCTCTTTCAAATAAATAAATCTTTTAAAAAAGTTGAAAATAGAAAGCTTGTTAAAAAATGAAATGACAAATTTTAATAAAAGCTTCTCCTAATCCAGAAGGTATTTTTTCCTCAGAAACTGCAAACACACTACAGTTCTGTACCTTATACAATCTGTAGTAATGCACGGCAACGTCATCCAGTCGGACGGCCTCTTTGATGTATTTAAGATGAGCCTCGGAAGCTGTCAGTGCAAACTGATCTTTGTGCATGTTTGGAATGTGCTTCAGGATGTAGTCCTTCCCTCTCTTGGAAACAACCTGTTGGAATACAATGGGTATGCAATGCGACATTTGTTGGAAGGATGGAAGTTCTACCCTCATCCCCAAAATGATGAAAGGACAAGAACCTAAAATAGCCCATGTAAACCGGCTAATGGCCAGTAGGAAATTTCCCACTTTTATTCCGTTTTCACCATCTGTTATGTTACTAGGCTGAATCAGCTAATACTAGAAGCTACAAAGTCAACTTAGCTGTAGTACTGCATATCTGAGAAGAAAAATCACAAGAAATGAGAAAAATATGTTCTTTTGGCTTTAAACTCACCAAGAAAAAAAAACATGCAAACTTGTGAAATTTTGTACACATCACTGTTTATACTTGCAAAATGCCTGGTACCATGAAATACACTGACTGTCAACACATCTCAGGTTCTGGATCCTACTTAACTCTTCTAAAATTACAGCCACAGAGTGGGAGGTTCTAAATGTTAATCCAAAGAAGGCAGGGGACTGGGAGGAATTCTCCAAAACATTTCTGGTTTTTGCATAAAACGCTGATACGAACGCTCTATTTGAATACTTGTGAGAAAAACAATTTCATTCAAGCATTCATTGCAATTCACCAAGGCTCAGGTTTTCATGGGACAGTCGCCTGAGCCTTTCAGTGCCCCAAATATATAGTAGCCAGCAGCTGCAGGCTATGAGAAAGGTGCTGATGCGTTCAAAGTCTTAGTCGATTTCACGAGGATTATAAGATATGGATTATGCAAAGAGCAAAAAGAGTAGTGCTTAAAATCATCAGAATAAAAAAATTAAAGAATTTTGGTCTGAATGTTTTTTTTTTTTTTTTTTTTAAAGATTTTATTTATTTGACAGAAACACAGCGAGAGAGGGAACACAAGCAGAGGGAGTGGTAGCGGGAGAAGCAGGCTTCCTGCAGAGCAAGGAGCCCGATGCGGGGCTCGATCCCAGGACTCTGGGATCATGACCTGAGCTGAAGGCAGACGCTTAACGACTGAGCCACCCAGGCCCCCTGGTCTGAATGTTTTATAGATACTGACATTGTGTTTCTTCCTATTGAATTAAACATGATCAATTACTGGCCACTGAAGTTTTGCTAGGAACCCAAAGTTACAGATTTTTCCTTCTAGACTCCTTTTACATGGAGATCATGTAAGTGAGCATTTGTCAAACTTTCTCAGGTCAAAGAACACACAGAAAATAGTATTTGTAAGGGAGCTGAAGTAGGTGGCTTTGGTGATCCCAAAGATTGAAGGAACTCGGATGTCAGCACCCCGGAGGCTGTGGCCCCTGGAGGGGGAGCTTGGATTTAAAGGACCAAGATTCAGTGAGTACCTGACAACAAGCAGGCAATGAAAATACGGGCTAATTTGGGTTCCAGAGACACTGGTATGTGAAAGCTTGACACCTTTTGTGGTTTCTCTTTAACAACTGGAGCACTGTTAATCCGTCCACAAAAACTTAAATGGAGCACCTCACTGGGAAATGCTGAAGAAACAGAAAAGGTGACGTGTGTGCCTGTCCTTTAGAAGATACTAAACAACAGTTTACTGGAGGCAAAAGACAAACAGATTTGAAAAGGAGATGCAAAACATCATGTGGAGGGTCTTACAGAGCCCAGAGGTGGGGGCTGGATAGTCTGTCCAGAGGGAACTACAACTGAGCAGAGTCCTGGAGGATGAACAGGACTTAGCCAAGTCAAACAGGGAGAGGGGTTTCACTGGCTAAAGAACTGTGGAAAGAAGGCCAGAGTGCGAAACACCACAGGTTGTGTGGAGACCTAGGAATTGCTGGATGTTGTCAGAGCATCACATTCAAGGTGCAGGACAGCCAGAGAGGAAACCGGAAAGACTGGCAGAGATCCTGGAAAGTTCCTCGGTCATGCTTGAGAGCCTGGCTTTCACTCTGCAGGTGACACGGGAGCCCCTGAAGGTTTAAATCAGAAGCAAAGTCAACTCGTCTGCAAGCTGTAAAGACTGAAGCAAAGACGAGCCTCACAGGAGTGCCGCTGAGTGCCGACAAGAGCTGAACCTGGGAGACAGAACGAAGGGTCGGGCACACGATAAACATTCAGAAAGTCAACCACAGCAAAAATTCAAGAAACTTTTATTTCTTAAGCTGGGTTATGGGTGATCAAGTGTTTTCTGTCAGAGGATGTTCCAGGTGCCTGGATAGGGCAGGGAGAAAGAAGGGCGATGGGGGGAGAGCTGTACGACTCTCAAGTTTCTAGGTGACTGGGTGGATGGCAGGGACACTGGCTGAGTCAGGAACCCGGAGGAAGGAACGCAGAGAATGGAGGTGGGAAAAAGATGGATTTGATTTGGGGCATTCTGAGTTTGAGATGCCTGTGGGTGAAGAGCTATCCAATGGCCAGAGGGGAGAGAAACAGGTTGGGGCGTTGCCAACACAGAAGTGGTTGTCAAAAAGCGATCATTTGGGTGAGATCTCCGGGGTGAGAGTGGTTACCTGTCAGGCACAGCTGAGGAGGAGGAGTAAGCAGAAAGCGTCCACTGGCTCTGGCAGTCTCAAGGTCACTGGTGACCTCAGGGAAAGCGCCACGAGCGAGTAGTTGGGAAAGGAGGCAGATGGAAGCGGGCTGAGGGGTTCATTTGGGAAATAAAGAACGTAAAAAATCAAACATAACGTTATTTTTTCAATAGGCTTTCCTGAGAAGGCAAGGCAAGAGCGGTAGCTCTTCTTTCCCTTTTTCCTTTCTTCCCTGAGGATGAGGTGGGACAACCCAAGTGTGCTTTGTCTGTTCTGAATGAAGAAATTAGTTTGAGTTGAGGCTCCCTATGTAGAGACGCGGGAGAGAGGCGAGTGACAGCGGAGACCTGGAGGAAGGGTGGGCACAGAGAGGGCCAGGGCTGTGTATAGAAAAGGACAGGTGAGACAGTCATGCTGGAATAACCTAAGTTTTCTTGCTGAAGTAATGGGATGGTTCCTCTCTTGGGCATGGAGGAAATGGTGGTCAGAGCAAGGAGTTTACTTATGTTTGCTTTCTCAACACAGGAAAAGCTATAAATGGTCTTACTTTTTTTTTTAAGATTGTATCTATTTATTTGACAGAGAGAGAGAGGGCCAGAGAGGGAACACAAGCAGGGGGAGAGGGAGAAGGAGAAGCAGGCATCCTGGATCATGACCTGAGCCACAGGCAGATGCTTAACGACTGAGCCACCCAGGGGTTCCATGATCTTACTTTCTAAAGAGTAATGTTCTTCTCCCTCCAGAGGGAAGAAGATGAAACTTGAACAGGAAGTAAGAAAGTAAAGACAATGCAAATGCCAAAGCAGGCCAGCAACTTCCAAGTTGCACCCTATTTAGGACGGACAGCAATCCTCTTGCCCGTTAACTCTAAGGAGCAGATCAACTGTATCAAGAGATCATGTGTACAGTGCTTTCAAGAGTTACATTTATGTTTGGGCACCATGAAAGGTTCTCCTGGCCGCAAACATCTGGGTTCCCGTTTCTTGAAGCAACACGAGCAGCAGCATAATGAACTAGAAATGTGCTAGAGAAAACACGTTAAAATTTGAAAACAGTGCCTACCCAAGACGGGAAGTAAGCCTCTGGCTCAAAGTATTTTCCATAGTGTTTATTCCTTTTGAAGTTCCCAAGATCAGCCTGCAGGGCAAAGGCTGCCAGCAGGAAATAGGCCTCTTCTCGGAGCACACACTGAGAATGAAGCACTTGTTTTCTCAGGTGCCAGTAATAATAGTATCTTGCTGCTCTGTCACTAGGAAAATAAAAGAAAACAGAACTCACGTTTGATGGGACAATCCGATGGCATGTAAACAGAACCCAAATCCTGCTATCCATCTGGTGACAAGAGCTCCTCTGTTTCTGCTCCCTCTTGCTCCCTCCCCCCAACCAACTCCTTGAAAAAAAGGGGGCAGAGAGTTGTAGCTAATACCTGACTGCTGCCTTACCCAGGTCACAGGGAGGCAGCACTCCAAGTCAGACTACCCAACAGCAAACATACCATTTCCTGAGGCCCTATAACATTTGATTCATTCAAAGAAGGGAAACAAGGTCTGAATCATTCCACTACAATATGGTAAACATTTCATTGAACAAGGATTAGTATAGAAGCCTAGGCATTTGTTGTCTGCATTAAAATTATTTTGCTGCAATAATGCTGCACATATGCCATAAACAAGGACAAATCCAAGGGGACAATCCTGGCTCTAATGTTTTGCTGTTCTGTTTTGCTTTGGTTTACAAATACTCTAAGGCCCTTTTAAAAACATTTCTGTTTATGTGCCCATTTTAAAAAAAAATCGACTCTACAGTTTTTTTTTTCCTTTCTCAGAATGAATGAACTGGGGAAAAAAAGCTTGCCTTAAATCTCTCTTTTTTATTTAAGTGGATGTTACTTTATGGGTGTGGTTTTATAAGCACATGTTATGACAATCATGATAGTCCTCACAAATGGAAATACTAATAATGCACTCATTACAATCTGTTGAGGTCAGAAATAAATATAGTTCCCATTAAATACGCTGAGTAAGGAGTGCTGACTGGGAGAAAATATGGTCAAGCTCCAAAAAATGTCATAGGCAAATGGGACGCCTTTGTGATCAAAGTAAAAATGCAAGGGAATAAAAAAATGCGTGCGCGCGCGTATGTATGTGTAAGGACTTTATTTGCCTTCCTATTATTTTAGGTTGACTGTTTACCTGAGATTCATAGTTCATTAGCTTATGACAATAAAAATATGAGTTGATTTCAACAAAGATGGTATTTAAGTATGAAAAGTTTAAAAATAAGGCATTTATGTAACTTTTTTTCCCCTTGGGACAGAATACTTTTCAGAGCACTTCTTTTTATAATGCTGACCACACAGTGTTTGGACTAGCTCATCCCTGGGGAAAAGGACAGAAGTACACAGATGAATTAAACATTCATTAGTCCTAGGGGGTTAATTAGTGGCTACATAACATATTTTGCTTCTTTTCAGCACATTCCATACTTAGTAGGTAAAATGAATAAAAATTTTAAATAAACTCGGGATAACTAAAAAAGTTTCTTAGCCTTTTAAAAAAATTATTTACAGGCTAATCGTTTTTACTGTTGAATTTACATATGGCAAAAATATAAATATTAAGAGTGAACCTCATATGTAACTCATTAGCCAAATGTATCTTTGTCTCTTTCACATGGTGCTTCTCAGAGTTTAAAACTAAATAAGTAAAAGAGAGTTCACATTTCCAGTATTTTCTATCGGCCAACAAAACCACCTCTGAGTTTTCCAGCACTGAATCCCCCTATACAAATGATAAACTGAGCTTCTGAGATGGTAAATTCTGAGTCCGTATCATGAGCATAGTATTGTTCACGCGCCCACCT
The DNA here is from genome assembly GCA_028646535.1 of Procyon lotor. Classification (NCBI taxonomy): domain Eukaryota; kingdom Metazoa; phylum Chordata; class Mammalia; order Carnivora; family Procyonidae; genus Procyon; species Procyon lotor. The sequence goes on from CM053609.1 coordinate 80,798,907, forward strand.
CCAGAAAAAGAATCAGTCACCTGCCCTTGCCAAACTGCATCTAGGATTCTCACAGGAGAGCTCCACTGCGTGTAATCTTAGCTGTAAAGCTACTGCCAACAACAGAAGACCCCGAAAGTGAAAAGAAAACCAGGCTGTTTAAACACCGTGCAATTTTATAGGAGAGAGTTCTTGTTTGCTTGCCCTACTACTCCCCACCCTACCCCGAGAATATAATCCTTTAGTTTCTCTATTCTTCACAAAAACGCTAGTTCCTTCTTGAAGGAAATATCTTTTTTTTTGGACTGATTTCTTATCTAAAACGTGGAGCATAGAAAATGTGTGGCAGAGATATTAACATTTTCATCAAAGTCTAACATTATCATTCATTCATTCATTCATTCATTCATTCATTCAACTAATATTTACCGAGTGTCTACTGAACCTCTGTTTTAGGAACTGAGGATACATGAGTGTACAAAAAGATCTTTTTTTTTTTTAAATTCTTGTTCTTTTGGAATTTGTATCGTAGCAGGTGGAAACAAACATGAGGATTTCATTTGGTATGTTAGAAGGTGAGTGCTATGGGAAAGTAAAGGTGTAGAATTCCTGTCTTCATACCTGATCAATCTGCCATTTTCAACATAGTACTGTACACGGAAGTGAATGATCATGGGAGGTCCAAACTGATCAATACCCTAAAACAAAGACACATATAAAAGCAAGCTATTTTTAATTACTACGAGTGGTTTCAAAAGCAACAAAATACCATTATTCACAAGATAGTTTTTAAATCCTGAAAGGTTTTATCTACTTCTAATGGGGGGCGGGGCGTGCGGTGATGGCTGGCAGAGGGCAGACAACTGTCTCATATGGATGGATACACCAAGTTCAAGCAAAACTGGAAAGTTATAAAGGATCATCACGTGTCTGACTGATACTCATTCACCGTAATGCCAACGACAACATAAGGGAAGATAAAAATAAATCCCAGTGGAAATTTCTAGTTGAGATCCAGCTCCTCTCTCAGCTCTGTCCCCTGTGGTGACCATTTGCTCCTCATCACAAATGTCCTCTTGTTCCTCTGACATTCCACATACCAAATTCTAAGATGCTGTTTGTTTATTTAGACTTTAATGTGCCTTACTTTGTAGTTGGCTTTCAAGTAGCCTTCCCGTTTATTCTCAGAATTCTTAAAATACAAATTGGAGGAGCTAGGATTAGACACTAGGGATTTATTCCTGATTTACTAGGGTGATTCTGGAAATCCTAGGTAAATTTCCTGTGAATGATCTCCCATGTAAATGGAATTGATGTTTACTAAATAAAGATACCACTAGAACAAAAAGTAACAAAGTATCAAAGGTAAGTATAGTAAAAGTAGACTCAAAAATTATGAATAACTTCTAGAACATCAGTTTTGGCAGCTAATATAGTCACAAAAGAGGAGTAAGCATTTTTTCCATGGTTTTCATTTCAAAGCATTATCCCAAAATTACTACAGAGTTATTATCCAACATTGTTTAAGCAAATATCTTAAAAAAAAAAAAAAGATTTTATTTATTTATTTGACAGAGAGAAGAGACTGCACAAGCACGGGGAGTGACAGAGGGAGAAGGAGAAGCAGGCTCCCCACTGAGCAAGGAGCCCAAACTGGGGCTCCCTGGACCCTGGGATCATGACCTGAGCCTAAGGCAGACACTTAAGCAACTGAGCCACCCAGGTACCCCTATTTAAGGATCTAAAATCTACTGTTATATGCTATAAGCTACTAACACTTCATTAACATGACATGGTGGAACTTTTTCCCTTTCCCATTCTCTACTTCATAATATTTTTACGAATTAAAATTTTAAAATTTAATATTTTTCTAACGTATAATAGATAAATCTTTTAAAAAATCAAAATAACTGGGGTGCCTGGGTGGCTCAGTGGGTTGAAGCCTCTGCCTTTGGCTCAGGTCATGATCTCAGGGTCCTGGGATCGAGCCCTGCATTGGGCTCTCTGTTCAGTGGGGAGCCTCCTTCCCCCTCTCTCTCTGCCTGCCTCTCTGCCTACTTGTGATCTCTCTGTCAAATGAATACATAAAATCTTTAAAAAAAAAATCAAAATAATTTTGCTTATAAATGTAATCTCACCCAAGTGACTTCGTATTGTCGTACCTTGCTGGCCTCTTTCTTCCATTCTTTTGGACAATATTTATAGAGCTTTTGTGACAACTCCATATAGACATGTTCATTATCTGCACATTAAAAAAGGAGACAAGAGGACAAAGAAGAGATTTAAAAGCAAAGAACATACACAAAGACAGGTTTTTTTAAAAAAGCCTCAAGATCTGCGAATGTGTTCTGAAGTCACATAGTACCATGAAAACCTAACAAGATACTAAAAGACAAAAGGTTGCCTAAACATTAATGAGCTTTTTTATTATTTTGCATTTGCAATACAGAACACATACTATTAAAAATCTATAATATTTAGAAGAAACATTAGTTTCCACCTCCTGTTTTTACTTAGTTTCTATGGTCATCCTAATGCACAAACTTCCAACACTGTGGGCTTCCTTGCTCTTAGAGAAACATGCTTTTGTTGAGTTCACAGAGTATTCTCATCATAGATGCAGAATAATGAAACAGGGCAGAAACAGCATCCTAGCATCCTAACTGCTGTGTAAGAAATTAGGGGACACTGCAGATAACTGCCTATTTCCAAGTGAGGGGCCCGACCTACACTATGTGAACAACAGCCTTTATGATTATTTCTTCTCTGTGTTCTCCACTATAACACACCCTGATAAAATGGCAAGTCATTACTCTCACTGCCTTTGGGATTGATCCTGTGGAATGAGAAGAATCTCATGCAAAAAAGAATGCCAAAGTGTTTCCTCAAGGGGATGATGTTCTTAAGATGAGCAGAAACTATGATTCTTAAAAACCCATGCAAAAATTATCTAAACATGTGAAGACAAGCTGGTAAAAAATATTAAAATTTTCAGACTTCCCAAAGAGAATCTTTTAAAAGAGAGGTATTTCACAACAAAAGCCCTTGGCGTTCCTATCTCATAAAAAGTTTTAAGTCTTCTCTTTTAAAGATTTTATTTATTTATTTGAGGGAGAGCACACACACGTGTGTGTGTGTGTGTGTGTGTGTGTGTGTGTGTGTGTGTGTGTTCGAGCGTCCATGCGGGTGGGGGCGGGTTGAGGGGAAAGGGACGAGAGAGAACCTGAAGCAGACCCCCCACCCAGCATGCAGCAGCCCAACACAGGGCTCAATCGCACAACCATGAGATCATGACCTGAACCAAAACTAAGAGTTGGCAGCTTAA
>CM053609.1:80802310-80815209 GCA_028646535.1 Procyon lotor
GTGTGTTCGAGCGTCCATGCGGGTGGGGGCGGGTTGAGGGGAAAGGGACGAGAGAGAACCTGAAGCAGACCCCCCACCCAGCATGCAGCAGCCCAACACAGGGCTCAATCGCACAACCATGAGATCATGACCTGAACCAAAACTAAGAGTTGGCAGCTTAACTGACTGAGCCAGGCAGGCTCCCAATGTTTTAAGCCGTTTTTTTCCCTAAAGTTTATTCCTTTATCTCTAACCATTGCTAAGGTAGTATGCTCATAGCAAAGCACTGCATAAAAATGTACTCGCTCAGGGGTGCCTGGGTGGCTCAGTGGGTTGGGGCCGCTGCCTTCAGCTCAGGTCATGATCTCAGGGTCCTGGGATTGAGCCCCGCATCGGGCTCTCTGCTCAGCGAGGAGCCTGCTTCCCCCGCTCTCTCTGCCTGCCTCTCTGCCTACTCATGATCTCTCTCCTCTCTGTCGAATAAATAAATAAAATCTTAAAAAAAAAAAAATGTACTCAATCAGGAAGGGTAGTGTGTCTCTTTGACTACTCCCGGGATAATAGGCCTGACCACACTCTCACTCCTGACTGAATGCTGGGGGCGGGGTTGGGGGTGGGGGGGGAAAGGTTGATTGAAAGAGAGCCCTAAGATAATAGGAAGGGTAGAGCTACTCTGTGTATAAATGACATATTAATCCAATCAATTTGAATGAAAGGGATAGGGAAGAAGTCCAGGGACAAAAAAGGGTGCTACTTAAATCCACTTATCAGATCAACTAAATTATCTCCCATCTCTCAGATGCTACCAATTAACATGAAATGAACAAGACCAGACAACCTTCCTATTGAATAGGATTTGTGTTGGGCCTGAGCTGCCATCTGAGGAAGCAATATAATAAACAGAACGGAGACTGTGCACTGTGTAATAGCACATACTTTTAAACTACTGTATCTCTACCATCTGACAGTTGGAGAGTGGCTTTATATTTTAAGAATTCAAAAGCATGTATCAACATCTGACAAAGCAGGTGAAGCAGTAATTTCCAGCTGACATGTGAGAAAAGTGAAGTAGAGAGAAGTCAGGTGGTATTTCCAAAGCCACACAGCTAGCTAGTAGGAGAACCAGAATTGGAACCAGGTCACTTGATTTCTTTTCCAACGTTCTCTCGCCACACTACAATCTCTCTTTTAAAAAAACGTATGTTAGGGGCACCTGGGTGGCTCAGTGGGTTAAGCTGCTGCCTTCAGCTTGGGTCATGATCTCAGGGTCCTGGGATCGAGCCCCATGTTGGGCTCTCTGCTCAGCGAGGAGCCTGCTTCCTCCATTCTCTCTGCCTGCCTCTCTGCCTACTTGTGATCTCTCTGTGTCAAATAAATAAATTAAAATCTTTGGAAAAAAAAATTAAAATAAAAAAACGTATGTTAAAGACTCTCATTTTGAAATCTAAGGGAGCTGTAAACTGGTTTTATTAGACTGACTTGTTGAACAGCACAGACCAACAGTCTGGATGTTGTAGAAGTAAAAGAATTAACTTTGAGTTTAGAATAAAAGAACAATTTTTTAGAATCTACAGGTATCCTCTCTCTCCTGGGCCCTTCCTCGGAAGAGTGACTGAGGGATACACTAATAGAAGGATGCACTGATAGAAGGCTGGAGCTAAGCATTAGTGTTTTTATTGCTTTAACTATTACAGGAAGAAACTGAAGAGCAAGTGGTTGATTCATTGGTTCTTAAGGTGTTCCCTGCTCCATGCTCTCTGGCCTCTCCTAAAAAGACAACTGAAAATGGTTCACATTTTGGTGGAGAAGAGCCTTGTGTAACAGCTGATACACTTTCATGATACACTTTCCAACCTGGCAGATCTAAGCAATTTTATGGTACTAACCAAATTCTCAACATGTCATAAGCCTTTGAATTTAAATCAATTCCAGTAGTAGAATATGATCCATAAAGAAGTATAAAATTAAATACATTTCATAAAAAAAGTGTTTTTGAAAAACTGAACAAAGAACATAAAAGGTTTTTTGAAAAACTTCTCTAAGGTTTTTAAGAAAAATCTAAGACTGGAGAAATTGAAAAACATGATTTGAAATAAAAAAGCTCATAAGGAATGGTTGCAGGTAAATCCTAGTAACTTAATTCTAAGATATTATTGGGGTGGAGTGGGAAATAGGCTTAGATTGAGCCCTTTATGTGGAGAAACTTTCACATAAAATATATAGAAGAAACTGATCCCTTATCTCCATGTCATAGTCTAACTGGAGAAAAGAGAAGGTGTGAAGAGGGAAAAACAGAAAATAGGAGCAAATTAGTAGATCACTTTGTTATACTATATAGTTAACAGTAAGAGAACTTGAATAGAATTATTTTTTAATGTCAAAAATTATAAAAGAAATTATAAAAAGTCAAGTTAATTTCCTACTAGCTCCAGCTGCTCCCTGAGTGCAAGGACACAAAAACCAAGCTTGGTTCATTAAAACAGAAAAGAACAAATGCAAAATCTATATTCCTAAAAAGGAACCCATTTTTGAGTTCAAACTACAATACATGGCCTAAAATACTAAAATCTTAAAAGAAATACACATCAGTTAAGATTTAACAACTGAATACTAGACTAAAAATAATGACCAGCTTATGGGTATTTTGATAATCACAATCTTACCACAATATGCCCAAATTAAGTTACAGCTATAAAACATCATTTCCTCAGGGATAGTTGGCCAAATCTATCAGAGATGGGACTAAGACCTACTTTGTATAACACTGAGTCCAAACAGGTGACAGTCCTTTAGCCTGAGTAGGTCACACACCTGAACCAGCAACTGATGACACAGAATTTTAACCTGTAGAGAAAGAAAGAAAACAAAACAACACAACTTGAGATAGTAAGTAAACCAAGCCCACTTGCTGAACTACAATCAGGCAATTCATTTTTTTTTAATTTTTAAAAAATATTTATTTATTTTAGAGAGAGAGAGAGATCGAGTGTGTGAGTGGGGGGAGTAGTAGAGTGGGAGGGGGAAAGAATCTTCAGAGTCTGAACTTGGAGTCTGACTTGATCCCACGATCCTGAGATCATGACCCGAGTGGAAACCAAGAGTCAGATAGATGCTTAACTAACTGACCCACTCAGGCACCCCCACAATCAGGCAACTTAATGCACCCTCAATAAGTGCCTTTAAACAACAAGCAACACTAGCAAAACAGCTGTTGGTTCATGGAAATTGCTTTAATCTGTGTTGTGTTTCAATAATGATTATCACAATACAAATGTTTACAAAATGGTAGTAAGGTAGTAAGGCTTATACATATACAAAATGTTTAAGGCCTTGTCTTATACAAGGCCCATAAATCTTATGACACATGGACAAGGTCTTATTCTAAAACCATGGTGTGCGATCAATATTTTAGAAGGTATCCAAAACAACCTACTCAGATTATCAAAGCCTAAATTAGGCAAGTATCTTTACAAGGAAGGTTTTCTTCTTGATAATATACTACAAATTGGAGACTTAAAATGTCATGTCACCTAGGGAACCTTTTAATCCTTAGTTTTGACTGTATTTTTAAATGTCATAAACAAAGCTCTTGGGATAAAATGTGATAAAAAGTTAACAGAAAAATTACACACCACAAACAATATACAAAGACAAACCATGCTGTAACTTTGTGTAACTGCTATTCAAATAATACTGTATATTTCCTCCATATATACACACACCCCACAAGGGAATAATAATCCCTTATTATTGTTCTGCTAGTTTAAATCAAGTATTTGAAGCCTACTGACAAAACTCTGTAACAACTATTAAGTAAGTAGTGTTCTTGTTTAAAACTGTAATTAAGTAAGGCTGCAGCTCTGAAGTCTTACCTGCTGTGAAAACAACTTGAGTTATTTGTATTTGCATATTATGAATCTTTAAAGCTACATTTTAGCTGGTTGTGAAATTTTTCAAGTTCTTTAATCTTCAGGAGCAATGGAGCTTTAAAAGTGCTATAGAGTATGCGGTATCAAGAATTAAAGTATTATCCAAAAATATACTCCATATGGAACTTCCTAATAAAAAGTGCATTTGGTCCTCAATGTCAAAGACTGGGGTGCCTGGGTGGCTCAATCAGTTCAGTGCCTGACTCTTGGTTTCAGCTCACATCATGATCCTGGGTCCCAAGATCGAGCTATGTCAGGCTCCACGCTCAGTGGGGAGTCTGATTGAGATTCTCTCCTTCTCCTTCTGCCCCTCCCCCTGCTCATGCTCTCTCTAAAGTAAATATATCTTTGAAATGAATAAATAAATGTCATTGTTATTGAGCAAGCATGTTTAAAATATATCCCCTCCCCCCAAAAAAGAATTGGTTCTTTTGGTCTTAGTGAACAGGTATAAGCTCTTGGCCACTATATTACTCAAAAAAATTTGTGAGCATTTACCATAATTTTATTGTCAAAATCTACCAAGTTTCCATATTTAATATTTACTTGATGATTAAATCATTTAAAACATCCCCTACTAGTTCTAACTCATGGAGAAACTAGAATGATCAAAACACTAAGTTCAGCGCTCGCTTCGGCAGCACATATACAAAACACTAAGTTCACCCCACATGTAGAAAGACAACATTCTATCATATCAGCTACACATGTCAAGGAATCAACTATCTTTGTTTAAAAGAATATTTAGAAATGATGACAAAATGAGACTTTTTTTTTTTTTAAAGATTTTTAATTATTTGACAGCGAGAAACACAGCGAGAGAGGGAACACAAGCAGAGGGAATCGTAGTGGGAGAAGCAGGCTTCCTGCCGAGCCGGGAGCCCGATGCGGGGCTCATTCCCAGGACTCTGGGATCACGACCTGAGCCCAAGGCAGACGCTTAACGACTGAGCCTCCCAGGCACCCCCAAAATGAGACTATTAATAAAACTGTTGTTGCTACAGTTAATTTGTTAAGACTACAACACTACAAACATCAATTGCAACTGTATGAATACAAGGTTAACACTGTAGAAAAAGACAGACCTTTGGCAGCCCTGAATTAGTGTTTTAGCAATGAGGGGCCTCCATACTACTTCACTTGGTCCCTCCTCCCTCCTTTGTTCAACAGCTTGCCAGGGAGGAGTCTGGACATGGTAGGGGAGTCTACGCGCCCTGGAATAAGAAAATCTTATAGGCCTAGAGGGAGTTCAGATTTTCCATTCGAGCTTCATTAACAGAGCTCCCTAATGAAATGAACAAACAGCTCAAAGAAATTAAAACAAGTGCTACTCTATTAAGTGCTCACTTACTGAGCAATTCCCAGCTGCCAGACACTACAATTAGCAGTTTATTCATGTTATATCTTTAAATCCTCACAATGACCCCGATGAGGAGAGGAAGATTATCTCTACTTTATAGATGAGGAAACGGAAGCAAAAAAAAAAAACAAAAAAACCTAACTTGCCCAAGGCTACAGAGCATGTCGAGGAGTAGGGATTTCAAGTGAGGTCCCTGTGACTCTAAAACCCTCCTTAATACTGATGACAGATGGCTATATAATCCATGACCACAGTCCTGACCAGCCTGTGGGGATATCACACTAATTTTACAAAATAAGGGAAGTGAAAACATGTAAAATTAATCTCTGATGAGGAATTAAATAATAGCAGTTACTATGTTACGTGTCAGGAATGATGCTATATGCTAACCCTCAATTCTCACCATCACATGGTATGGTTGTAACAGAGGGGTTATTCTAATTATCTTCTTCAGCTGAGATTTTAGTACAAATTAATTTCTTTGAAAATTGTAGCTCTTAGTATTCCTCATGCAGACAGATTAGTCTTCCTTCCCTTACCTGAGGTCAGGAAGGTTTTGTTCCACAACCTGTATGTGTGCATAACTGCACACACAAACACACGGATATACAATCCAACCAGTAGATTGTGTTTAAAGACATAAATGGAATGGAGAGAAGTTTTTTAAGTGCTTAGGCTATATGCCTTGATTTTGAATTTTTTAAAAATTCATTGGGGGGCGCCTAGGTGGCTCAGTTGGTTAAAGCTGCTGCCTCTGGCTCAGGTCATGATCTCAGGGTCCTGGGATCAAGCCCCACATCGGGCTCTCTGCTCAGCAGGGAGCCTGCTTCCCCCCCCTCTCTCTGCCTGCCTCTCTGCCTACTTGTGATCTGTCAAATAAATAAATAAAATCTTTTAAAAAAAACTCATTGGATATCTTTTTATAAAATAACTGTATATAAAACTAAAATAGCATATTCACCTATACTAGTAGAATTACATTTTAATGTATCTTGCCCATGACCACACTGAAAAAGATAAGCTGCCGAGTTTTATTAGATTTTTAAAAAGCAAATGTAAAAGTAATAGCCTATCACTTCACATATTCAAAAACAATTTTGGGTACTCTGAATAACAATGTTGTTAATCAAAAGAAATTCTGCCCAACAAATGATAAAATTCATCCAAGAGGTAAGTTGGATGCTCAATCCCTATGAGCAAAAACGAGGTTATATTAGTAAATCAAGAAACTAAAACTGAGAACTTCTGATTGTCAGAATAAAACCAAAATAATTATGGTAATAAGCAGAACCTTTTCCTGTCTAAATTTTTTAATGAAGCTACTTAAATGTCATATACAGTATAACATTTACAACTATTCTTTTATAGAGCAATTGAGTTAAAAATATAGTAGCATATAGGGGCGCCTGGGTGGCTCAGTGGGTTAAAGCGTCTGCCTTCGGCTCAGGTCATGATCTCAGGGTCCTGGGATCGAGGCCCACATCGGGCTCTTGGTGAGAGGAGGGAGCCTACTTCCCCCTCTCTCTCTGCCTGCCTCTCTGCCTACTCATGATCTCTCTCTGTCAAATAAATAAATGAAATTTTAAAAAAAATTTAAGAAATACAGTAGCATATAGCAAAGAAAACCAATTCAAGGCATGCACTAAGGCAAGTTTCTCCCTAATTTCATCTGAATACAAATCAGTGAAAGGAAGAATATTAAAGTTGATAACAGGGAGATGGGCTGAAAAATGCTAGGCATGATCCTGATTACCATAAACCTGTTTGGCAGCCTCTACCAAAGCTAAACACAGATATACTTTGATTCCTAACTCTACTCTTGAATAAACTCCAGAAAAGCATACATATGGGTATACACATAAAATGGTCCTAACAGTTTTGTTCATAATAGCCCAATACTTAAAAAACAACCTAATATTCATCAACAATAAATAGATAAACAAATAGGGCATTTTGACACAATGGAATATTACACAACAATGAAAAGGAATTAGTGTTACACACAACAGCGTAAATGAATTTCACAGGCCAAATGTTGACTGAAATAAGCCAGATACAGAAGAGAACACATCACATAATTTCAACTGCGTGAAGTTCAGAAACAAATTACAGAAGAGGAAATAGTTACTACCTTTTGGGTGGAGATTACTGTCTAGGTGGAGTCACAAAAGATCTTTCTGGGGTGCGAAAAATATAGCATATCTCAAGCTAGATGATGAATACACGCATATATACACTTGTAAAAATTCTCTGAGCTGCACACTTAAGATTCCAACACTTTGCTGAATGTAGATTATAACTCGATTTTAGAAGTTAAAAAAATTAGTACCATATTCCTCAATGTCCAGGTTAACTAAGACAGCTAACTCTGACTCAAGAACCAAAACCCAGACCTTAGTTAGTGCTCAAGTGCACAGCCTTTCTTGAAATTGGCTAGATTCAGGCTACTATTAATGATCAAGATGCAGAGTAAAAAGTTAGCAATTATTACCATTTCATGTGTGTGACAACTCAAAAGCATCTAAAAATTAGCCAATTCACATTATTATATATTAATAAAAATTTACATTTCAGCAAAAAGTTGTAAAATAGCAACGTGTTATTTTTTCCATAATACGGTGACCAAAATTCTGCAGTTTTACCCCTCAGTGAAAGAACATTCCAAGCAGCTGCTCTTAAGGCATAACCCAGTTTATCCTTGTGTAGACAACTTTAACCCTCCAGTTCTGAGGGTTTACTCATTACTCATGGGCTCATTCTGTAAGGCTTTCACCCTTCACCAGGTAAAAACTTGAATGTGGCCACTGCTGGGAACAGAGTATTCGAACATTTCTACAGTTGGATCTACTTACATTTATGATGATGTTCAGAGATTCATCATTGGGGAGGAAAATACACACACTCCGGCGGTCTTGCATGACTCTATTGTTATGGAAGTTCAATTTGTTCATCGTGTGGTGGGCTCTCTAGTGGTCAGGGCTGGGCTCCGAGTCCTCGGCAATTCCTCTGGTTCCGAGCACTCCAAGGCCAGACTCCGCTCCTCATCACACGCCCTACAGGAGAAGCAGCATGATGTTCCACTACGTAGGTTTCATAGCTATAGAAAAAGCCCCAGAGCCAGCCATAAATAACGGCAGCGAGACTCGGGAGGAGAGAGCCAGCGAGATGAGCAGCCGCAGGACGGCTCCTGTTGGCACGGGGACAGCACGTCTCGGAGCTGGGGTTGCCTGGCTTAATAAATGAGAACTCGCTGAAATGTATTCTGTATTTTGCCCACTATCAACTGTTTCAAAACTTTCATTCACAGTCATGAATTAAACATAAAGCCAGTGAGTGCCTCATACGTTCAAGGAAGTGCTATGTGCTCCAAGGCTCCAAGAAGCAGAGAGCCTGGCTTCGAGAAGCTTCCAAGCTCACATGGGAGCTAACGAAGGCTTCCGTAAATAAACAGACACAGCAAAACAGCAAAACAGCAGCAACAACAAAACTCTCAGTCTCACTCTTTTTTTCCGTTAAAACTCAACGAAGCGTCTTGGCACTTCCATTACATTCCTCCTTCAACCACTGTGGTCTGGCTTATACTTCCTTTACTTCGCGAATGTGGTTCTGCCAAAGGAAGCCAGGATCTCTAGACCATCCGCAGAATCTCTAGGGTTCACTTCAGTTGATCTCTCTCCCTTACCAAGGTTAAGCCCTACTTACAACTCTATTCTCCCTGAGTTTTTAAGGCACTGCTCTCTTCCCTGATCTTTTAACCCGACAAGACAAACAGTATTTCTATGTACTTCACCAACCAACACAGAGAAATAACACAACTGTATTTATCAACCATGTTTCTATACAGAAGAACTGTGGATTTGGTGGATATCTAAATCAGTTTATTAAATACATTTTTTAAACTTCTCTCAGGTTTTCAAGGTATATGATTTTTTTTTTTTGGCAAGTAATGAAGACTTTTTATCTCCAATCTTCAATACTCACACTGTTTCTTTGTTTCATGTCGTATTGCATTAGCAAAACTTTGGAGAATAGTTTTAAAACAGTGGGGGATATTTTCTACTTTTAAATGAGTGTGTCTACTATTTCTTTTATTATTGCTAATATAACACAATATTCAACCAAGATATGTTAAGGTTCATTGCTTCACAAACTAACTGTAATTATTTTTTTCCAACAGTATTTATATTGTCTCTTTCTAGCTATATTTGTAGGAGCAGAAGAGAATTACTAGGAATACAGAATTGTTTTACCGAGCAGAGAGTATAACCACATAGTTTTAATAAAAACACTAATGTTAGTGCTCACATAAATCAAAGCATAAATGAGATATAATCTGGTCTATTTGCTTAAGGTTAAGTGTCCATCTGTTATCAGCAGGAAGATGGGAGAGAATATGATCTTATATGGCAGTTTTACGCCTCGGTGAAAGAGCATTCCAAGCAGCTGCTCTTAAGGCATAACTCAGTTTATCCTTGTGTAGATATTTCTATCTATTATATATTATCTATTATATAATGGATATAGATGTAATCTAGATTATATTTACCAGGAGTAAATATAAACTACTATTTATTTTTAAAGTATGAATGAATTTATCATCTACAAGGCAGCTACTCAAACTGAGTAAAAACAAACAGTAATCTTATATATAGTATTTCCTTATTAGAAAGGTGACCAAAAGCACCCTTAAAAGTATTCTGCTTTTCTTAATTAGGATCATAGCAATTGCTTCACAGTAGGTTGTAGCCAGCACATCACCCTACAGGAACTCTGAAGTTCAGCATTGCAGTTTATCTCCAGTATAGGATGGTTAGCCCATGTTTCCATGAGCACGAACTAAGTACACCCCAAATCCAACCCACTTTTAGTTCAACAGTTCCAAAGCACCAATTGTAAGACTGGGGTTGGCTGCCTCAGAATTATCTGGGTGTGGGTAATAAATATAGAATCCCGAGCACAGTGACATTTCTACTCACTCAGAATCTCCCAGGTCAGGGCTTAGGAGTCTCAGTCTTTTTAAAAAGCTCCCAGGTTTTTCTGACATATAGTCATGTATTAACAGAAGGAAGGTACTGAGCAGAATGTTGGTTTTAACACCTTCATAGTATACACTGGGAAAACATCATGAGGTATAGAATGGGGAATAAGCAACATATGTAAAAGACATCGTCACTGTAACTGGAAAAAAAATCCTCAATATTAAAGGCTCTGAGGATTCCTGCAGGCAATTTCTTAAATTTGTTTAGCTTACTTGGTCACTGAATACTTTCCCTCTTCTCTAGTCCTATCTATTAAGGTGCTATTGAATGAATTCTTAAACACACCATTTGAAAAGTATGATTGTAAAGCAATTTCCTTGTCAAATTTTAAAATGGCAGATTTTTTCCTACGTACTGATCAACTCCAACACTTAGGTCTCCTCTCTACTAAAATCTTTTCAAGAAGAAATTATAAACTATCATTAAATGCATTTTATTTAAATTCAAAACCCTAAATGATATTAATCCCAGTGTAATTCTTCTTACTTAAATCTACACTTCAAATTGAGTAACTCCTATAATTTTCTATTCCTAATTAAACCAAACTAAAGGGGGAGTATTTCTATTGACCTACTTTCTAGAATTAAAAAAATAAACTAAGGAAAAAATATCTTCTGAGGTTTGAGATGTTTCCAGAGCTTCATTAAGATAATTTTCATATTTCATTTGAGTACAATTTTTACTTATTTTATGATTCAAATAATGCAGTTAAAAAAAAAAAAGACTGGAGGAGGATTATTGAAGAACATTTCATAAAAAAGCAGAGTCTTTAAGAAGCAGTGCTGCCCCTTTTCTGCTTTGAGGGTGGCAAACTAAAAAATCCTAAAAGCGAGATAAGATGAAGTTTTTACTTCACCCAGGACTGCATAAAAGCTGATTAAAAGGTTCCAGTGAAATAGCAAAATGCCTTATCTCTATTATGCTTCAGTATAAAATTTAGTCATACATTGGACAGTCCTGGGGAAAAGAATCAGACTAAATTTATACCAATTTGAATTACAGAAATTAGCCTCCAAGCCACTGGTTGCCTTCGTTGTGTTCTCAGCTGAGTCCTGACTCAGCCCCAGGAGAGCAAATTTCCTATTCCAGGGCAGCCCTTCTCTGACCAGGGATCTCAGGAGAGATTATTGCTTTTAGGATAGATAGTTATGAAGAACACATCATGTTGTAGTATCACATTTTCAGGCAACAACAAAACAGCTTTAATAATGATCAAACCCCATCCTGTCAGCTTTATTAATATCCAACTTACAAATAAAATATGTTTAGCTACAAGATTCCCCCACTTGAATTGTAAACCCACATTATTATAAGTCCTTTATTTCCTGATAAGCCCCATTAGTTCAAAGTTACTTTGTTTCTTTTAAGAACCCGGAAGCCGCCACCTGATGTGTGTACAGTGAATACCATTTTTGTTTTTTAGAAATTATTGGGATTAACCTTTCAACTGGGTCACCCTAGAACCAGAAGTATGAACTTTAGTTTATTACAATGTATCAATACTGGTTATCTGTTGTGACAAATGTAGCAACCCTCATGTAAGATGTTAACAATAGGGGAAAGTGGGTACATGTGGGGTATCTGGAACTCCTGTACTCTTTTCAAGTCCTATAGATCTAGAAGTATTCTAGGGGCGCCTGGGTGGCTAGTCTTTGGGCTTTTGCCTTCGGCTCAGGTCATGATCCCGGGGTCCTGGGATCGAGCCCCATATTGGGCTCCTTTCTCAGAGGGGAGCCTGCTTCTCTCTCTCCCACTCCCCCTGCATGTGTTCTCTCTCTCTCTGTCAAATAAATAAATAAAATCTTTAAAATAAATAGAGTGTTCTAAAATAAAAAAAGTTTACTAACAAAAAAGAACTAGGTTGCCAGAAATTTCCAACACTTAATATAATCTCACTCTGAATGGAGGCAAAGGAGGAGTCTCAATTCTGAGATTGTCACCCTAAAAAAAAAATGAAAAGATGATACTGTGATATGATGACTTCTATAAGGCAAGCATGGTCCAGTAGCCATAGTTCAATAGTCAACAAGGTGTCTTTATTACCTAACAAAAACAAGATCAAGATTTATATTGGAAAACTGGATCACAGAGAGCCCTAACTTTTAATTTAATTATTACACACTTAGGAAGCTCGTGTTATACACACAGTACTAAAATATTTATTTGCTAAAAAGCAGAAAACAAAAGCAATAGACGATGTGCTCCTACACCTTTGAGCTCAGAATCTAGTTAGGGACATACCTCTGCCAAGAAACTTAAGATAATGATATTGTCCCTGATTCCCAAGAGCACATGTATTCTTTTTTTTTTTTTTTAATTTTTTTTTTCAGTGTTACAAGATTTATTGTTTTGCACTACACCCAGTGCTCCATGCAGTACGTGCCCTCCTCAATACCCACCACCAGGCTTGCCCAACCCCCACTCCCCTCCACTCCAAAACCCTCAGTTTGTTGCTCATGGTCCACAGTCTCTCATGGTTCATCTCCCCTTCTGGTTTCACCCCATTCACCCCTCCCTTCCTTCTCATAATGCCCTCCATGTTTTTCTTTACGCTCAGCATGTAAGTGAGACCATACTGTTGGTGGGATTGCA
>CM053609.1:80815309-80875218 GCA_028646535.1 Procyon lotor
CAATTGCCCAACTGTGGAAAGAACCAAGATGCCCTTCAACAGACAAATGGATACAAAAGATATGGTCCATATATACCATGGAATATTATGCCTCCATTAGAAAGGACGAATATCCAACTTTTGTATCAACATGGAAGGGACTAGAAGAGATTATGCAGAGTGAAATAAGTCAAGCAGAGAGAACCAATTACCTTATGGTCTCACTTACGTGCTAAGCATAAAGAGCACATGTATTCTGACGGGCAACTCCAATGGGAAGACAGAACAGCTGACAGCATCAAATACATGACTACTGTGGTTTGTAACATTTTGGAATAAATACTATATAGTCTTTTTTTTTAAGATTTTATTTATTCATTTGACAGAGAGAGAGAGAGAGAGATCACAAGTAGGCAGAGAGGCAGGCAGAGAGAGGGAGAGCCCGATGTGAGGCTCAATCCCAGGACCCTGAGATCATGACCTGAGCAGAAGGCAGAGGCTTTAACCCACTGAGCCACCCAGGAGCTCCAATGGTATATAGTCTTTTAACAGGTGGTATTCCTAAAAGTGATATCAAGATGCCTTTTGATAAAATGGCTTGGTTTTTTCCCTTATTCATTTATCTATTCATTCCATGTATACACATTAATGCTAATATTATAATTATTTGGGGTGCCCATATAAGACAGCAGACTTAATAAATGTGGGTGTTCTGACTGCTCCATGAACCACCCGTTCCCTTGTCTCCCTTGCCTCCGTATTCTCTGCACAACAATGATATTGGAATAAGAACAATTAATAACCCTACAAAGGTCTCTAAGCATTCATGGGAAAGGAAGAGTTGCATGTCTTCCACTTTAAATCAAAAGCTAGAAATGATTAAGCCCAGTAAGGAAGGCAATGCAAAAGCCAAGACAGGCTGAAAGCTAGGCATCTTGTACCACTTAGCCAAATTGTGAATGCGAAGGAAAAGTTCTTGAAGGAAGAGCGCCATTTCAGTGAGCACACAAATGATCAAAAAGCACAACAGCTTTACTTAGCGATCTGGCGAGATCAGACCAGCCACAACATTCTCTTCAGCCCAAGAGTAAACCAGAACAAGGCCCTAATTCTCTTCAGTTCTGGGAAGGCTGAAAGAGTTGAGGAAGCTGCAAAAAATGTAATGAAGCTAGCAGAGGTTGGTTCATGAGGTTTCAAGGAGGAACCCATCCCAATAAGATACTAAGTGCAAGGGTAAAGCAGCAAATGCTGATGCAGAAGCTGCACCAAATTACCCAGAAGATGTAGCTCAGATAATAAGTGAAGGTGCTACGCTCAACAACAGATTTTCAATGTAGGCGAAACAGCCCTCTGCCATCTAAAAATTTTATAACTGGAGAGGAGAAGTCAATGCCTGGCTTCAAAGCTTCAAAGGACAGGCTGACTCCCTTGCTAGGGGCTAATGCTGCTGGTGACTTGAAGTTGAAGCTAACACTCATTTACCAACCTGAGAATCCTAGGGCCCTTAAGAATTATGCTAGCTCTACTCTGTCTGTGCTCTGTAAATGGAACAACAAAGCTTGGACGACAGCCCATCTGTTTATGACATGGTTTATTGGATATTTTAGGTCCACTATGAAGACCTACCACTCAGGAAAAGATCCTTTTCAAAATATTACTGCTCATTGACAGTGCACCTGGTCACCTGAGAGCTCTGATGGAAATGTACAGTGAGATTAATGTTGTTTTCAAGGCCGCTAACACAACATCTTTTCTGAAGTCAACAGATTAAGAAGTTATTTTGACTTTCTAGTTTTATTATTTAAGAAATACTTTCCAGGAGTGCCTGGGTGGCTCAGTAGGTTAAAGCCTAAGCCTTCGGCTCAGGTCATGATCTCAGGGTCCTGGGATCGAGTTCCTCATCGGGCTCTCTGCTCAGCGGGGAGCCTGCTTCCCCCTCTCTCTCTGCCTGCCTCTCTGCCTACCTGTGATCTCTGTCAAATAAATAAAATCTTAAAAAAAAAAAAAGAAAGAAAATACTTTCCATAAGGCTATAGCTGCCATGGGTAGCAATTCCTTTGATGGATCTAGGCAAAGTCAACTGAAAACCTAGAATCACAATTCTAGATGCCATTAAGACCATCATGATTCATGGGAAAAAGTCAAAATATTAACATGAATGGGAGTTTGGAAGTCGTGGATTCCAACCCTCATGGATAACTTTGAGGGATTCAAGACTTCAGTGAAGGGATGCCTGGGTGGCTCGGTAGGTTAAAGCCTCTGCCTTCGGCTCAGGTCATGATCTCAGGGTCCTGGGATCGAGCCCCGCATCAGGCTCTCTGCTCAGCAGGGAGCCTGCTTCCCCCTCTCTCTCTCTGCCTACTTGTGATCTCTCTGTCAAGTAAATAAATAAAATCTTAAAAAAAAAAAGACTTCAGTGAAGGAGGTAATCACAGATGTGGTGGAAACAGTGAAAGAACTAGAATTAGAAGTGGAGCCTGAACAGGGACTGAATTGTTGCGATCTCAGGATAAAACTTGAATGAATGAGGAGTTGCTTCTCTTATAGATGAGCAAAGAAAGGGATTTTTTTTTTTTTAAGAAAGTGATTTCTTGAGATGGACTCTACTCCTGGTGAAGACGCTGTGAAGACTGTGGAAATGACAACCAAGTATTTAGAACACAATGTAAGCGTAGCTGATAAAGCAGCAGAAGGGCTGGAGTACTGAAGCCACTGTTGAAGGAAGTTCTACTGCAGCTAAAATGCTATCAAACAGCATCACATGAGACAGAGAAATTGTTCATGAAAGGAAGAGTCAACTGATGTGGGAAACTTCCTTATTGTCTTATTTTAAGAAGTTGCCACAGCAACCCCAACCTTCAGCAACCACCACCCTGATGGGCAGCCATCACTGCAGAGGCAAGACCCCCCAGCGAAAGAACTGTGACCTGATAAAAAAATGAGATGACGGTATTTTTTTTTTTTTTTTAGCAATATAGTATTTTGAATTAAGGTATATGTATATTTTTAGACCTAGTACTATTGTGTTCTTAATAGACAACTGTATAGTGCAGATATAACCTTTATATGCATTGGGAAACCAGAAAGTTAATCTGACTTACTTTATTACAATATTCACTTCTCTGCCGTGATCCGAAACCTAACTTGCAACAACTTGAGGTATGTCTGTAATAGTACATTTACTAAACACGTATTTTCCAACTAAAGGTCAGTAATTGAGTCAAAACTCAGAAACCTGGCTTGAATCTTGAAGTGAACTTTTTTAACCTTTTGAATGTCTTACTGGCCTATGGCTTGAGAGGCTGCTTGATTTTAGCCTTCTTAAAACTTAAATTTTTAACTTAAAATGTAAAAACTTCTTCCTCTCACATAAATACACTTCCATATTATCATAGGTTGTTGGGGGATGGTACATTGAAACAACAGTCATGCGTTACCAGGTCATAAAAAGGCACATCTATAACTGATCAACAAGAATACATATCACCAGGGCGCCTGGGTGGCTCAGTGGGTTAAAGCCTCTGCTTTCGGCTGAGGTCATGATCTCAGGGTCCTGGGATAGAGCCCTGCATCAGAGAGCCTCCTTCCCCCTCTCTGCCTGCTTGTGATCTCTCTTTCTGTCAAATAAATAAATACAATTAAATTAAAAAAAAAAAAAAGAATACATATCACTTAGAGATCTGGAATTTAGAGCCAGATGCAACAACTGGGCCGAACCTTGGGAGGTCTACTTTGGGGTGGGGAAGTTGAGTGTAGTGTTGACTATAAATGCAGCAGGTGCCTTACGTTAGGTGGTAACTCTTGAAATTGTAAATATTGAAAAAGAGAAAATGTATATACGTGCATAGGTTCAAATGTATGCTGGTTGACCAAACGATGGAACGTAGAAGATAACTGTGTACTTCTGTTTGGCACCATCTTTCCTCTGGAGTGGCCCCCTCTAATCCCACATGTTTCCAGTGGGGCTATCAATCAGTGTATTCTCTACTTTGGAAGGGCGAAGAGATGACATAAGGTATGAATGTGACCCAAAGCTGGTCAAACAGGGTGCCCCATTCCCCAGTCACAGTCCTTGGTCTGAAGGATGAATGTATAATCCAAGTAAAGCCAGAATTCCTCCATGAAATTTGTTATACAAATGCTAGGATGGAGAGAACTATTCCCCTCCTTGGAGAAAGGATAACACTCTAATGAATATTCATCATTAGCAAAGACGACCTGGAAGGCCAAAAAAACAAAATCTGAGTAACTGAAAAGTTTAGGTGGTTGAGTTGCAATTTAGACACTACTATCACTACTACTATTCTGGAAGAGTAATGCACATAGCAATTTGAGAACTGATCAGTTTACAGTATAGTTGTAGCAATTTTAGTAAAAGCATTTAAAAAAAATAATTTTTTTTAGTAAAAATATCTTTAATTTGGGGTCTATTTTACAAACTTGGAAAGGGGAAAATTTGCTAACTACCAAATGCAATCTAGTACAGACTATACCCTGAATCTAGCATTTTTACACTATACACTATAAGTGGCTGTGTATGTTACTTGAAATGCGGCTGCTATATATAGTTAACATATGTAAAGTATTACACAAATATACATATTTTATCTATTCGAGTATATTTGTAAATTTTACAAATATAACATGCATGTGAGCACATACATATAATACAAGTAATTACTACACTTGAAATGTAATTATTGAATCAAGAGAAATGTTAGGTTTGGAAAGTGGGAACATAGTGAGAGACAATATAATGTGTTGCTTGAGAGCCTGGATTCAGATTCCAGCTGAAATGCTTGGAACCTGGGTGCTGTTGGGCAAGGCTCGTTACTTCTTTGTGTCCATTTTTCTCTCCTCTGAAGTCACACTTGTGAAGAGTATTAAATTAGCTACTCTTTACTACCAAGTAACATTACTGATGTTGTGTTATAGGAAGTAAGGGGAAGAACTGCTATTTGGTAGTATATGGTGGTTAAATCAATCTATTCTGTCAATCATATCTTGAGTTCTAAAACAAAGAGTGCTTTTCTCTTGTTCATAGCTAATAGATTATTTTGTTTCTCTATTTATTAATGACATTTGCTACATACACCTTGGAGCTGGGAATGGCAAACACCTTCCAATCAAAGAGGACTTGAATTGGTGCCAACTAATGCTTACCATACTCTAAGGAATAAAATTATGTGGTTAGTCCTACAAATGTTTGTGCCCTGTGACCCAATAATCTGACTTCCAGGGAATGTAGAGAAAGGACATAATTTGGGGCGCCTGGGTGACTCAGTGGGTTGGGCCTCTGCCTTTGGCTCAGGTCATGATCTCAGGGTCCTGGGATCAAGCTCCACATCGGGCTCTCTGCTCAGTGAGGAGCCTGCTTCCTCCTCTCTCTCTCTGCCTGCCTCTCTGCCTACTTGTGATCTCTCTCTGTCAAATAAATAAATAAAGTCTTAAAAAAAAAAAGAAAGAATTCAACTAATTCTTGTACTAAAGTACATTTTTACATTTTTTTTATAAATGTAAATTAAAACTACAATAAAATATCTTTACTTCACACCTGTTAGAATGGCTAAAATCAACAACACAAGAAACAACAGGTGTTGGTAAGGATACAGAGAAAGGGAAACCCTCTTGCACTGTTGGTGAGAATGCAAACTAGTGCAGCCACTGTGGAAAACAGTATGGAGGTACCTAAAAAAGTGAAAAATAGAACTACACTAAATGATGCAGTAATAGCACTACTGGGTATCTATCTATCCCCAAAATACAAAAACACTAATCCAAAGGGATACATGCACCCTTGTTTATTGCAGATTTACAGTAGTCAAGAAATGGAAGTGGCGCAAGGGTCAATTGAGAGATGAATGGATAAAGAAGACATGGTATGAATAATTCAGCCATAAAAGGAATGAAATCTTAAAAAAAAAAAAAAAAAAGGAATGAAATCTTGCCATTTACAATGATAGGTAACCTAATGAATGGGAGAAGATATTTGCAAATGATATATTCAGTAAGGGGTTAATATCATATATAAAGAATTTATACAACGACACCAAAAAAACCCAAATAACCCAATTAAAAAATGGGCAGAAGGCTTGACTAGACATTTTCCTAAAGAAGACATACAGTGATGCAACACCACTAATCATCAGAGAAATACAAATCAAAACCATAATGAGCTATCTATCACCTTACACCCATTGGAATGGGTAAAATTAAAAAGACAAGAAAAAGCAAGTGTTGGCAAGGATGTAGAGAAAAAGGAATTCTCACGTGCTGTTGCTGAGAATGCAAATTAGTTCAGCGAACTGTGGAAAACAGTATGGAGGTTCCTCAAAAAATTAAAAATAGAACTACCATATGACCCAATAATTCCACTACTAGGTATTTACCCAAAGAAAACAAAAACACTAATTCAATAAGATATATGCACCCCTATGTTTGTTGCAACTTTATTTACAACAGCCAAGATGTGGAAGCAACCCAAGTGTCCATCAATAGATGAATGACTGAAGAGGTGGTATATATAGACACAGTGGAATACTAGCCACAAAGAAGGATGAAATCTTGCCATTTCAAAAAAAAAAAAAAAAAAAAGGATGGATCTAGAAGGTATTATACTAAGTGAAATAAGTCAGACAGAGAAAGACAAATATCATATGTTTTCTCTGGTATCTAGAATCTAAGAAACAAAACAAACAAGAAGCAGAAAGAGATCCAAAAATACAAATTGGTGGTTGCTAGAGGAAAGGGGGGTGGTGGGATGGGCAAAATGGATGAAGGGGAGTGGGAGATACAGGCTTCTAGTCATGGAATGAAGAGGTCATGGATAAAAGGCACAGCCTTAATAAGGAGTAGTCGACGACACTGTAGTAACATTATATAGTGACAGATGACAGCTACACTTGTGGTGAGCATAGCATAACACAGAAACGTGTCAAACCACTATGGTGTACACCTGAAACTAATGTACCACTTTGTGTCAACCATACTTTAACTTAAAAAAAAAGTAATGAGATCTTTATAATTATTTTAAATATTTCAAACACCCTGATAAAACTGGCATATTAAAAAAAAAAAAAAAAGCAACCTCGTACATTTATCCTTGGTAGTATTTCAAGGAAAACTGAGAGATCATTCACTTAAGTAATTTTAATACCATTTTTCAAGTGCTTATTTTGATAACACATTTAGTTTTATGTGCCTGATTTTAAAAATGAAAACAACTTATTTTAATAGACAATCTTTTCAGACATAAGGCCCAAGGAAGATGGGGGAGAAGAAGAACAACAAAAGTGAACCTCAGTGGTCAAAAGGTTGGGATTTCGTTGGTATACATACACTTAAAAATAATCTTAGTAAAAAAAAAAAAATAATAATAATAATAATCTTAGTAAAAAAAACAGAAAAAAACCCAATCCTTCCTTCTGTCTAGTCTATCCTTCTAATGCCTTTCTCCTCTACCATACATCTTCACTGTATTCTCACCTGGATTTCTAGATGTTCTCTCTTGTTTCATTCCATAAGTCTGCCACCCCCCACAATGCTGCCAGGGTGACCTCATTAAACGGCACATCCAATCCCTCACATCCCAGCTCACACACTCTTTCATGCTACAGCACTCCACGGGAAAACACCTTAACTCTAAGGCACAACCTTTCACCATTGGGTTCCATCCAGCCTCTGTGTGGCCATTCTCTAACTCATGTCATACATTTACTACATACAATTGGTTTCCTCGTAGTTCTCTGGGCAAGTCTTGCTCTTATATATGTCCGCTTTTGACTGTTTTGTTCCCTCTGCCTAGATATCCTCCCTTGCATGTTATCCACCCACCTCCAAAAGAACAAGAATGAAGCATCTTCATTCTCCTCCCAAAACTCAAAGATACTTGTCTGGGAAGCATGCTTCCACACCGGTAGGCAGTTGAGAGTCACTTCCCTTACACTCTTACCACTCCTGTACTTGCTGGCAAGTCTGTCTCCCCACAGAGAACTGGGATCTCCTCCAGGACAGGATCCAACAGCATCTTATGTCTCTAAAGTCTGCAGTAGTACTGGGACTATGACAGGCACACAGTGGGATGCGAGGAGTCAATTATTTATAAAATCACCGGACATGTGCATTCTCTAGCAATTAAGATTAAAACTATGAGGATGCCTAGGTGGCTCAGTCAAGTGTGTGCCTTCAGCTCAGGACATGATCCCGGGGTCCTGGGATCGAGTTCCGCATCGGGTTCCTTGCTCAGTGGGGAACTTGCTTTTTCCTCTTCCTCTACCTGCTGCTCCCCCTTCTTGTGTTCTTTCCCTCTCTGACAAATAAATAAGACCTCTTAAAAAAAAGATTAAAATTATGTTTTTAAAGAAGCACTTCCCCATCCCCACTCCAGAAATGGGAGTCAGTATTGGTTACAGCTTCTTAAATATTTTCTGCATGTTAACTACAGGGGAAAAGGTGCATATTTTTCCTTGTCTTTAAATGTAGAGGACAAACATGAAAAAATACTTATCTCCAAACTGTCAACAAAAAATACAGTTTCCAGGAAAGTTTCCCTATGTATCAAGTTAAGCCAGCTTATGTGAAAGCAAATATATAAAAAGATATATTGGTTGGGAAGCATTAAAGCACAAGTGCCAAAATAATCCAACTCAAACTTGAACTCTGTTAGTCAAATTGCCTGGGCTTGACTACTAGTCAGCTATTTCCTAGCTATATGACCTTGGCCAAGTCTTATCACCTCTCTACATCTCTGCTTCCATGTCTGTAAAATGGAAGTAACAGCAACCTCTACTTTAAAAGATGACAAAAGGCGTACGGTAGATACTATAGAAATGTTAACTATTAGTAAACTAGCTGAATGCTATAAGGGAAATTTAAAAACCAAAGTAACTTGAAAACTACAAGTAGGTTGAAAGGGTTGGTGGGTAGTTTGATGTAGTTTGAGTGTCATGCAAAACCTAGTTTCTTCCTGGTACCTTGGAACTAATCAGCTTTAAGGCCTGAATCTCTTAGAGTGGTCAAATAAACCAGAATGAGGAAGCAAACAAGAGTAATGATACTCAGCCTAACTAGACATCTTAGGTCACCAGCACCCCCATCACAGGGCAGGAGCAAGGAATAGTTAGGCTAGCTGAGGCCACTCCAGGCCTACCTCTAGAACTAGAGGAAGGATCAACTTCCCCTGAACTACATGGACATCAGAACAAAAATCTGAGTACCTCTGAGAAGCTGGGAGATGAGGGGAGATGCTAGATAGGCAACCAACAAAAAGAACAAAGGCAATGGTAAAATTCATGAATTTTCAGCCAGTAAAACTTTAGTTTCTCATAGCCATCTGTATTGAAGTCATATCAGGTTTAGCAACCAGGCACAAAAAATTCCTTTCAACCAAGATGAATTTCTAGCATGACATCGCCAACAAAAAGTGCTGTTCTCAGGGAAAATCCTCCAACTAAGAAGCATCTGCTTCTAATTTCCACAATGAAATCTTTGATTCCTTCATTCATGGGACTTACACACAATTCCCTCTGACACTGGAATTGCTGCTTTCTAGATAATGATTTTGCTAATAATTTTCATTATCTGGTTGTAACACGGAAATTCTTATATTACATAGGAATCTTAACATTAAACTTTACTTATTTTTCCCCTGAATATTTTTTTTTCCTAAGAGAGTATAATGCCTTCAAGGAAGATTGAATAAAGCATTTGGGAAGTTGCTAACTTTATTTTAACAATTGCAGGAGGATTTTCCATATTATTAACAAGATAAATGTACAAACTGGAAAGGCAAAAGCCCATTGGCAGTAGAAGAAATAAAATATGGTATGTTAAAACAATTCAGTGAACATTAATGATCCATAGCCATACAACGATAACAGCTATGAATCTCAGTGTTGAGCAAAAAAAGTTATAGAATATATACAATTCCGTTCTATGAATACAAAGTTAAAAAACAGGTGACTAACCAATAAATTATTCAGAGTTACATAATATATATTGGTAAGGTGATAAAGGCAATGTAATGATTAATCTCAAAATGGTGCTGGATGTGGGTAGTCTGGGAATAGTGGAAGTCTTCATAAAGGGACAGGAGCTACAAAGGAGCTAGAAGAATATTATTTTCCTTATGCTTGGTAGTGGATACAATGGTGTTGATTACTATTGTTGTATAAAATGTACATAGATGGGGCACCTGGGCGGCTCAGTCAATTAAGCGTCTGCCTTCAGCTCAGGTCATGGTCCCAGGGTCCTGGGATGAAGCCCTGAATCGGTCTCCCTGCTCAGTGGGAGGCCTGGTTCTCCCTCTCCCACTCCCCCAGCTTGTGCTCCCTCTCTAGCTGTGTCTCTCTGCCAGATAAATAAATAAAATCTTAAAAAATAAAATAGAGGGGCGCCTGGGTGGCTCAGTCGTTAAGCGTCTGCCTTCGGCTCAGGTCATGATCCCAGGGTCCTGGGATCGAGCCCCGCATCGGGCTCCCTGCTCGGCAGGAAGCCTGCTTCTCCCACTACCATTCCCTCTGCTTGTGTTCCCTCTTTCGCTGTGTTTCTCTCTGTCTAATAAATAAAATCTTTAAAAAAAATAAAATAAAATAAAATAAAATAAAATAGAATAGAATAGAATAAAATAAAATAAAATAAAATAAAATAAAATAAAATAAAATAAAATAAAATAAAATAAAATAAAATAAAATAAAATAAAATGTACCTAGATCAGGGTGCCTGGGTGGCTCAGTCAGTTAAGCAGTTGCCTTTGGCTCAGGTCTTGATCCCAGGGTCCTGGGATCGAGCCCCGCATCAGGCTCCCTGCTCAGCAGAGATCCTGCTTCTCCCTTTCCCTATGCCTGCTGCTCTGCCTACTTATGCTCTCTCTCTAGCTCTCTCAAATAAATAAAATCTTTAATAAAAAAATATAAAAATTAAATGTGCATAGACTTTTCTGTGTATTTCATAATTAAAAAAATAAAATTTATCAGAGGTATTGTTGAAAATTCTGTGAATACATACTGGTGATTAGACTTGAAAAAGATACATAAGGTAGGACAAGTATGCAATTCTGTTATAATAGGCTGCTACTTTTAACATAAAATACATCCATTGAGGATCCTGTACAAACACTTAAACTAGAGCAAACTATAATCTTTATAAAATATTATTGTGCTTACTACACAATTGTTTCCATGGCCCTGAAATAGGGAAAAGCCTTAGATATTCTGGTGTTGTTAATGAATTCTTATAGGAGTATTTACAATTTGGTAGTATGCATATGTATTAATTTCTGGGATTCTATCTACTACTAAATGGGAAAATAATGCAACAAAATAACAACCAAATGAAAACTTCACAAATGAAAATGAAATGTAAAAAACTTTACAAATGAAAATCTGTATCAGATTTTACAGATGATCTACTCCAACCCCTTAATTTTATTGGTAATGAAGCTGATGCTGTGAGATACTGACCTGCCAAGATAATACCAGTTAGTCTTAGGTACCCAGTGTGCTTTTCTTTTCAGGATTTTTTTCCTCTAAATTCTTTTCAAAAAGCTCCCATGAGTTGGGAACAATTTAATTTAATCTAGTCTCTTCAAAAAGTTCATTTTTTTTTATATAAAGTTAAGAAACATGCTAAAATGATTTACTAAAGTGAAAGTATCCAAGTGCTGATAAAGTTGTAGAATTATATGTAAAATAGTTTATGTAGCCAGAAAAAGAGTGTGGGGATGCTAGGGATCCAAATTTACCCTTCTACACATAAATTATGGGCTGCAATTATTTGGTTAACCAGACACACCCGAAAGTAGCATTTGCAGCAGGACACACCCTCATACATGTACACATACTGTGCACATGCCAAATGTGCGGAAGAGTGTGAAGTAAAACTCAAGGGTCCAGGTACTCTTTACAATAAAAGAAGATCAAAACCACAATGTATAGGCTTCAAACTTAGAGATTCCTCTGGACATTCTAACAAAGCTTTGTACTGCTGCAAAAGTTCTTAACACCCCATTAGGGGTGTGGCAGTGAATCAGTAAATTAGAGACAAAGTTGTCACATAATCTTATAAATACACCTGAAAATATCAATTCCAAAAGTCACAGAAAACAATGATATTTTTTAATCATTAAAAAAAAAGGCTAGGGGTGCCTGGGTCACTCAGTCATTGAGCATCTGCCTTCAGCTTGGGTCATTATCTCAGGGTCCTGGGATCGAGCCCCGCATTGGGTTCTCTGCTCGGCGGTGGGCCTGCTTCACCCTCTCTCTCTGCCTGCCTCTCTGCCTACTTGTGATCTCTCTCTCTTTCAAATAAATAAAATAAAATAAATCTAAAAAAAAAAAAAAAAAAAAAGAAGCTGGCTCTCTTCTACCCATCATCCAGCATTAAATTCCCTTAACTTATTCTTAGAAGGTAACTACCATAAATATGCCAGTTCCATCAAGTGTGAAATCTCATTTCCAAGTAGTATTTACCAAATAGCAATATTCCATTTCCCTTACACCAACTGACAGGTCTTGTTTCTAGAACTCTTCTCAACTGGGGTTTTGAAATAAGATAAGAAAACCAAAGCCAACTCAATTAATACCCGTATATTCCAAAGAGAGTAGAAGTAAAAGCCATTTGTCAGTGAACCTCTGGGCTCCCAGGTGTGTAAAGTCTACACAATCCAACAGTGTGTCACTGAATAGCCCGGTTAGGTTGTCTCCATTTGACCTACATGTTCATTTTTTTCTGGTTCTGTGATGTGCATCCCCCCGGCACACCGCCAAAAGACAACATTCCTTCTTATAGTAATCATCCTCTAATACTTTGAGAGAGACTGAAAAGTCTGGTTTTTAAAGGGTGTGGAGGAAGGAAATCAGAATTACACTTTACCCTACAATGACAGGGTTAATCCTCCATGAAAAATGGAACCAGAACACAACCTTGAACTTAAAGACAAATAGTGCAAACAAACAAAAAACAGAAACCAGCCTATGTCTGTTTAGCACTGCTTTTTCTATTCGGCTCTCATCATCCTGAAAAGGCAATGAGTCCTGAGGCTGATCTATATAGACTTTGATCCAGAAAAAAACAGATTAGCAGCTATTCCAAAGTCAACCATTCCTCAAGGCAGGACCACTGCACAATAACAATGGTGCATCACTGTCATCTTACTGCCTTAATCAGATCCAAGAAAATGTTATATAATGCCAACAGATGCCTCGGAATCTTATCTCAGATCCAGGGGCAAAATTATTCAAGTTTTCAGAAAGTACTCATTAAGAGAGGAGTGCCTATTTTCCTTCATGACCCTCACATTTGGAAAAGTGAATTAAGAAAACATGGTGTTGGGCGGGGGGGTGCCTGGGTGGCTCAGTGGTTAGGCCGCGGCTTTCTGCTCAGGTCATGATCTCAGAGTCATGAGATCGAGTTCTGCATGGGGCTCTCTGCTCAGCGGATTGCCTGCTTACCCCTCTCTCTCTCTGCCTGCCTCTCTGCCTACTTGGGATCTCTCTCTGTGTCAAATAAATAAAATCTTTAAAAAAAAAAAAGAAAGAAAGAAAACATGGTGTTAGTACTAATCATGGGCTCTCCAGGGAAAGCTGGATGGAAGTTCTTTTTCAGATAAGACTTGGAAAGTTCTAAGTTATATACTGGTAACCTTCAAAATAGTTCTCGATTATGAAGAGACAAGTCCTGAAATTCCCTCTAAAGAGTCTTTCAAAAATATCTTCCGATTGCATTAATTTGTCTAGAATTTGGAAATTACTTGCTCTAAGAGTAGAAGTAATGACAGTTTATGAAAAATCTACAGCTAATATTATGCTTACTAGTTAAAGACTGAATGTTTTCCCCTAACATACGAACAAATCAAGTATGTCTGCTCTTACCACTCATACTCAAAGTTGGAAGGCTTACTATCTGATTTTCAGATGTACTATAAAGAATACACACATTAATCAAAGCAGTATAATATTGGCCTAAAGAGATATTGGTCAATGGAACAGAGAGTCCAGAAATAGAGGCATCCTAAAAAGTCATATGATTTTTGATAAAGATGCTAAGGTACTTTAGTGAGGAAATAAAACTTTTTAACAAAAAAAAGACCTAGAAGATATAATGCTAAATGAAATAAGTCAGACTGAGGAAGACAAATACTGTATAATTTCACCCATCAGAATTCCATTCATATGGAATTTAAGAAACAAAACAACCAGAAACAAAAAGGAACCAGACTTTTAAATACAGAAAACAAAGTGGATGGGGCACCTGGGTGGCTCAGTGGGTTAAAGCCTCTGCCTTTGGCTCAGGTCATGATCTCAGGGTTCTGGGATAGAGCCCTGCATCGGGCTCCCTGCTCAGCAGGAAGCCTGCTTCTCCCGCTACCATTCCCTCTGCTTGTGTTCCCTCTGCTTGTGTTCCCTCTCTTGCTGTGTTTCACTGTCAAATAAAACCTTAAAAAAAAAAAAAAAACAAAGTGGTGGTAGCCAGAGGGGAGGTGGGTGGGAGGATGGGTGAAATACAAAAAGGAGATTAAGAGTGCACTTATCTTGATGAGCACTGACAAACGGACAGAATTGTTGCATCATTATATTGTACGCTTGAAACTAATATAACACTATGTTAACTATACTCGAATAAAAATTTAAAAAATATAAACACGTTGATTGGTGTGCCCTCAGATAAAAAAAAAAAAAAATTTACACATGAGTGTTCAGAGTACCTTCATTCGTAATAAAGCCCCATTCCCTATTGGAAACAAGGCAAATACCCATTAATAACAGGTGAATGAATAAACAAATTGTGACAAGTGAATATTACCCAATAATAAAAAAGAACTAGAGATATATGCAGCAAAATGAATGAATCAAAAAAGCATTATTATCTTAAGTGAAAGAAGCCAGATATAAAAGTCGCAAAAAACTACAAGTCAGATGATTCAATTTACGTGAAATTCTATAAAAGACAAAACTAAAAACTAGCAGTTGTTGTGGATAACAAGGGTGAGGGAGGAAGGAGGAAAAGGAAGAAGTGGTGGAAGAAAAGAGGACTGACTAAAAAGGGGTGTAGAAAACTTCTTGGCATGACAAAAATGTTCTATATCTTGATTGTGACGCTGGTTACATGATTATATACATTTCTCAAAAATCACCAAATTATCCACTTAAAATGTGTGAACTTTTTTATTGCATGTAATTTATATCATAAAAAATCTGATTTTTAAAAATTTAATGAACCTACGTGTTCACTGAAGTACTGTACGTGTTAAGTAATACCACATTACCTCAAACCCCCGCTGCATGACACAGGGTATAAACAAAAGTGATATAATACAATACTAGCTAACCTGGCTAAACCCACGGCTTCAGAAAGTTTAAATCAGACCTTAAAAATTAAAACATAGGCTTCATGGTGATTTGGAAAGAGTATAGTTTTAAATGTTTTACTACATAAAAACAGGGACTGGCCTTTTACATATACCAATGGTATCACCTAGTAAGAATTCTGGAGACAGAAAAGAAAATTTCCCGTTAAACAAAAGCTGCCCTGGGGCGCCTAGGTGGCTTAGTCGTTAAGCATCTGCCTTGGGCTCAGGTCATGATCCCAGGGCTCCCTGCTTTGGGGTGGGGATGGGGGGAGCCTGCTTCTCCCTCTCCCATTCCCTCTGCTTGTGTTCCCTCTCTCACTGTGTTTCTCTCTGTCAAATAAATTAAAAATCTTTAATAAATAAAACAAAACAAAAGCTGCACAGCAGAGTGTTAAACAGGTAGCATTTCATTCGTCACCTGGGATAAGGGTTCACTGGTTTGTCTGTCTCCCTCATCATTCAGTCTCTAACTTCCAGAGGACAGGTCCATGCCTTGTTCATCACTGAATTTCCAACAGAATGCTTGGCATATAAATGGATAGCTGAATGAAAGAAAGAACTGCAGATGTTCTCGTGCTAAATTTGGGTTCGTCTGCAAAGTCCACATGTAAGTAAAACTTCCTACAGAAAGGCCTGCAGGAAGTATGTTTCCAAAAACATTAGCACTTAAAGATTACTCCATTCTAAAAAGAAATCAAGCAAATGTATTTAGTGTTTCCCCTTTAAGTGTATAACGTGCAATCATTTCAAAACATCTTTATTCTAATTTTCCTTTACTAACCAATCCTACAAATTACTAGATTTTTTTCAAGGTAACAGCTGCTCTGAACAAAGGATTAATGCGAAATTTTATGTATATCTTGCTGTCTTCTAATAAAATCCAACAATCAGGAATTCTGTGCCACGTTAAATGCATTATTGCAGGAAGTATGGTATGTTGGAAAAGACTACCCTATCTACTTCGGCCCAACACAAAAATTTTCTGTGGCAAAATCCATGCAAGCTACTTAAGGAACACAAATTGATTTAGTATCTGGCAAAAACTAAAATTGACTTAAAAAGGTACTAAAAAAAAAAAAAAGAAATCAAAATGTCACACCTTTTTTTGCAAATACTCTAGAAATGTTTTATCAACAGGATGACTGTGACTGGTACCAGGGAAAAAAGCACAGGCCACAGAGTTAGAAGAAGCGCACCATGTTGTGGTTCTGTCACAAGCTATTATCAGGTAAAGCTGTCGAATTATACAAATTATTTAACCTCCTCATCTGTAAAATAGAGGGACTACCACTCTGAAGATCAAAGTAACCAAAAGTAAAGTAAAAATTTCTTTTAAAACTACAAAATGTCACATATTTATTATGTAATTCTGATAATACCAGACTATCTAGTTGAAGGAAATACATGCTCACCTTCAATTTTTAAGTAGGAGGTAACATATACGAATCATGGTTCTTACTCTGAAGAATACTCTGCATCCTTGCCCTATGAGTATGTGTCCATGCACACATACATACAGTATTTGTGCTTCATTTGAGTGTCACAGTCCCCCTCACGACCTTCAGCCCAGCTAAATACTGCAGCACTTTCTACACTCTTCTTTCTCTTGTCGACACCTATCAGTAGTACATGACCAACCAGATAACTATCTGAGACCCTGAGATGTGTCTGTGTACAGGGTATCCCGTTGACAAAGCACCCACAAATACACTGTTTTATCTTAGTAGTATCTTCCATCACCCAACAATACTTTAAGTCTGTGACCCCTGTCAAAATCAGATGTAATTCAACTTCTGAACAGTCATCTATTATAATAACAAACTCTAACGATAGAACTCTAAATCGTGCTATATGGCTATATTTCTATCTACATTTAAGTAGAAAAACTCCATTGGTTAAGTTGCATATACCATTCTGAAGATCTATCATTTTATTTTACATTTTGGCATCTCGGAGAATTAAAAGACCACTATTTGGAATTATTCTTACAATTTTGTAATTATTCCCATAACCAAACATTAAAAAAAATATATATATTATTTTTTTAAATTACCATAGGAAGCAAATCAATGACATTTTGATTTCTTCGAGGAAAATGTTCTATTGTATAGTTATATTCTATCAGTAAGCAAAGTACAATCTTTACAGTTTTTGGAAACTTAAAATTTATATTTTTCAATGCTACACTAAATCTAACTATATATTACTGTTATGAAAGTTATATTTTATTCATATGTCAGACTTGGAAATACATAACATGGATTTCCATAAACACACTTTTTAGTTTGTGTTATGGGTCAACTGCTCCTGGCCTGTGGAAGGTTCAAAGTCATAAAGATACTTACAAAATAACTTCCATTATCACCTCACTCCTAGGACACTGGGCCAAGCACTGGGCCAAAACATCAACTCAAACTGTCAGAGGCCCATTTCATTTTAACACTACTCCCCGTGGAAAACTTGATCACCAGAACAAGAGTGGATAACCCCACTTGTCAAACGAAGGAGAAAAACTTGCAGGAATGGTTAATGGGAGTTTCCAATGGATTAAACTTGTGTCTCGGTCAGCCCCAGGAAAGCAGAGGAACGCTGTGCATACTGTACCATCACTTGGAGAAAACTCATGGCGTGAGGAAACAAGAAACCTGTTCTGATGCAGGCTGGGAAGAAACGTACAACTAAGGGATTTCTAAAGAGACCCTGTCTTCCTGAGCTGAGAAATCAGAAATAATTTCTATTACTGCAGTCTACTGCTAGTTTTTAAAACCCAATATTTACTTATGGTCTTTTGAAAGTTTATGGAACATAATTAGTATTTTTCACAGTCTTTTGAGTATTTAAGCAACAAATGTATATTTCCAATGCCAATCTGAAGTACGAATACGTATCACCATCGTACAATTTATACATACGTTATCATTTACACGTCAGACTTGGGAGATACGCATAAACACAATTCTGTTACCTTTTTTTTAATGGGTCAAATGCTTGCTTCCTGGACTTGCTGAAGGTTTAAATCTACACGACAGTTCTCTCACATCATACATATCACAAAGAATAAAGCCATAATACTGGCATACATCAAGAGCCAACAGTTTTCCAGGAGCTATGGAAGAATTCAAGAGAGTAGAAATATAGCATCTCACGTGTCCTTAAAACATCTTACTGCCTACCTAGAAAGACATAACTACATCATAGCACAGACAATAACATCATACAAGAAAAATATACACAAACACGAGTCACCATTACAACAGTTCTGGTCAAGATTCAAGGACTAGAAAATGGAATTCAATTGACCACTAACCAGCCTACTAGGGCCCCAAATTTTATACATTTTATAGCTTTTCCCAACCCCTTGGCAATTGAGTATTTATTTCAGTCTCCTTAACTGAAAATAGTTTATAAACAAAAATGTATTAACTTAGATCCTGTATCTATGATATGCTGCTTACAAGTTTCCTGAAAACTTATTGGAACAAGTCTAGTTCGAGAATACATAAGCCAAAAAATCATTAAAGGAAACTTATAAATTACATAACTTTCATTAGCTTTCCCTGTTAGTTTTTACTCTACAACTAAAATTCATGAAAATATCTCTTTTTTTTCTGTAGGCACCAGGAAAAGCAAATAATTTAGTAAATTACAAATAATCAGTTAAACATTCTCTGTGTAACTTAAAATTAATGTGGGCTCAGTTAATGCATATTGGGGGTTAAAAAGATTTGTCTGGAATTTATTTTAAATGCTACAAGACATTTGACATTTCTTAAAAACTACGCCCTGATTTGATTTCCTCAAATTTCCTTAAGCTCACAGTTGAAAAGCCTGGGTTTATTTGAACTAAAACTTCCTTAAATATGTTAATTTTCTGAATCTCCTTCTATAATTACCAGTAACATGAGTTTCTCAACAGAAATTTCAGAAATGGCACCACTGCAGCTGACCTTTGTTTCAGTGACACTAAACTATGCAAAAAATTAACTTTCCCACTATATTTAGATGGGTTTAGTTAAGTATAGAATTCTATTTTCTTTGGGAAAAAAATGCCTAAGGCATTTCTGATTGCTGTGATAAAATATATGCACCACACAAAATTCCACTCTATTTTTTGGCTCACATATGTCACTAACTTTACTGCTGAGGTTTTTCATAACACCATATTACATCACTCCAAGATCAGACAATAAACTATTAATATTTTTCAGTCACGGGCTTGGAAACAGAAAATAAAGGTACTAACCACTTGAGGGGGAAAAAAAAATCAGTTATTTTTTTTATATCCCATTTTGGAAGCCATAAGAAAAGTTCTTACTTCAAACATCTTTAAAATAATTACAGTTTCATAAAATTAAAGTTGGTTTCCAAGTTAGCTATATCTGAACCTTCTAGCCCAATTTGCCTTTTGTCTCTCATTTATTTATTTAAATCAAGTTCAACTCAGGCACCAAACAAAATAAAGTTATCCCCACCCCGACCAGAGTGCTCTGTTGTAAGGTCTCAGAACACCCCCTATAGCTTGGTAATACTTATCAAAATTGAATTATATACTCTGTTATTTAGTACCTGCCTTTCCAGCCAACAGGTTAGAGCTTCAGGAGAGCAGGAGCCATAATACCTGTTGAGCTCACCCTATCGCCAGGGCCTTCTGCATGGGGTACATACTAGTTGTCAAAAGAATGAGAAAATAAGAGATTTAAAAGAGCATTAGCCTTAGAAGGAAGCATATCTGAAACAATAAAATGCTATGTAACAATGATCCATTTCTTTGGAAAAGTCATCCATCTACATAAGAAAGTTAGAACTGGCAATGAAAGAGGTGTTTGGCGAATTAATACTCAAGTAAATTACACAAATCCTGCTATAAAGAAATGGACAGAGTAAATTAAGAAAGCCCTATTTGAGGAAATACATTTTATATAAATTTTTGGTTACTTTTTTCTTTTTTTTTTTTTAAGGTTTTATTTATTTATTTGACAGAGTGAGAGAGCACAAGCATGGGGAGCAATAGGAGGAAAGGGAGAAGCAGGCTCCCAACTGAGCAGGGAATCCAATGTCAGGCTTAATTGCAGGACCCCGTGATCATGACCTGAGCCAGAGGCAGCCGCTTAACCATCTGAGTCACCCAAGTGCCCCAATTTTTTGGTATTTTCTAATTCTTCTAAAGCATCATTATAATCATATATTATCATCCACTGGGAGACAAATCTAAACAATAATTAACCTAGTAATCTAAAATAAATTTGCTAGGCACTAGTAAATTATAAGATATGGTTGTTGTCCTCAAGAAACGTATAGCTAGGGAACTAGAAAATACTGATAAAAAGGGGACTACATAAAGTAGGATGTATTAAGTTCCAAAGAAGTGATACAGACGTTCTGCAGCACTGGTCAGTAGAAGCAGAAGAGCAAGGAGGACCCAGATTAAGTATCAGTTTGATCATGGAGACAATGGGGGACAATGAGGAGCACAATTTGGTTAGACTTAAGGATCTGTGAGAGGACACTGGAAAATAATCCAAGGGACTATAATATAAGGACAGCCACTCCATGCGCCTACTGGGGCAGGCAGGAAAGGAGGGAAATCTGCAGGATGAAGATGCCAACATCCACTTGGTCTCAGTGTTGGGGGCAAGACGATCTCTTCTGGGGACGAAGGTGGCCTACAGAGTACAAACCTCTTACGAAAGGGGAAGCTGTTATATGACTCCCAAAGAATCATTGCCATGCCTTCTGGTTTTTCAAAAGAAGGTGCAGGATTCAAAAAAAATTTTTTAATTAAAAAATTTCAACTTTTAAATATTGGTAAGAGAATGTTCTAATACTATGTCAGAAACCCAAACAAGTCTGCAGCCAGTCTTCCTGGTGGGCCACAGGGCGCAGCTCTGGTTTGGCATGTTGAGTTCCATGCTTAAGAGCTCTGGACTTCATCTTGTAGTCAACTGTCTTAAGAGACTTAACATTTATTTCAAAATTTGCTTAGTTTTATACCTCTGCACACTCCAGTATTTACCATGTAAAACACCTAGGGCTGCCAAATTATTTCACGTTGGCCTTGTGTCAGAATTTCTCTGTTACAAGCCACTAACTGTGGAATGACTTATAAGTTTCAGCTGAAAAAACATTCAAAACGATACTAATAAAGCAGTGTTGATGGAGCAGTACCTAAGAGAATGCTGACATTATGTGTATACCACAGCCCACTGGAAACACATATGGCCCCTGGAGCTGCACTTCTCAAAAACATGCCATAATCCACTGCAAAAGAAAAGCCCTTGTTCTTTCCAGCATTTTCCCATAATTAGGGACTTTCTAACGACTATCACTATACTTTTCTTTTATTACCAAACAACACTCAAACACATGTAACAAAGTTTTAATTCTACCATTCACTGTAA
This sequence comes from Procyon lotor, assembly GCA_028646535.1. Taxonomy (NCBI): domain Eukaryota; kingdom Metazoa; phylum Chordata; class Mammalia; order Carnivora; family Procyonidae; genus Procyon; species Procyon lotor. Next base: position 80,837,033 of record CM053609.1, read on the forward strand.
GCTTTTAACTACCCAAAAACAATATTTAAGCATTAAAGGCCTATGTGTTAACATTTTAATAAGCTTAGGGAAAGAAAAGATAATTAGTATCAGAGACTTGTTGATTCATTTTGATGATAGTATTACAGAAAGTTAGCATTATAATTGAAAGGTAATTCCCAGAAAATCCTTGGTGCATAATTATAATACAATACAGAACTATGCAAATTGCATAATCACATGCTTTGAAATAAAATTCACAATGGAAGATATCAGCAAGGTATAAGAGAAATATTAAACAAGCAATATTTCTATTACTTAATCTGTTTTGGCTCTTGGGAACCCTGAACCCGAACTATCCATTCCCTGAACGAAGGCTTCCAGGTCCGTGGAGCATTAAGATATGTGGCTGGTCAGCTGAAACCTATTACCATTGCTGAAAAGCCAACTCAAAGCACAGGTCTCCCTGGGGCTCTGTTGTAGCCTTTTCATAGAAAGGATCAACGGGTGCAAGTCAAGAACACGTCTTTACTAGAAACAGAATAAAACAAAGTCTCAACACAAAGTGACAGTACTTCCAGGATATTGTTCTTACCAAAGGGATGCAATTTAGAATAAAAAACTGCATTAGAACTGTTTTTCTATTTCTAAAGAAACCGACTACAATCTAAACACTGGGAGCTCTACCAATAATAACTTGAAGGAAGCTCAAAGGCTCCTCCCATCACAGTTGGAACCTGTTGAAGACCCTCATGGCCTCTAGTATCCGGAAGTCCCACCCCACAGTCTATTGGACTTACTAAAGAGTACTCATATTCAATATTGGATATTTATAAGAAACTAAACTGAAAACAAGGATCCTCTTTCAAAAGTTTTCTATTCCCTCTTGAGCCCACTCCAATCGGGTTTTTTCCCCACCTTTCCACTGACACAGCTCTTGTCAAGGTCACCAGTGACTTCCCTTGCTAAATCCAATGAGCAACTCAGTCCACATCGTACTTGACCTCTCACACCTCTCAACCTGAGACACCACTGATTCACTCTCTTCCCTCAGACACTTTCTTTACTGGACTTCAAGGATATTCTTCCAATTTCCCCCGTCATTCTGGCTGTTCCTTCTCAGTCTCCTTTACTGGTTCCTTCTTACCAACTCAGTCTCTACAGGCTGAAATACCTCAGGCTCAGCCCCAGTGCCTCATCACAGAAAAACAACTCACAGTTCATTCTTCCCATCTTGTGGGTCAACAGAAATAACACTATTTTCTAATAATAACACTTACTTAGGGAATGGAGACACTTAGATCCACTATGTTGGAAATATGTGCATAATTCTTATGTTGTAAGAAAAGTTCTTAGGAGATTTCTTCTCTTCTTTAACAAACTGTAAATACTGGTATGACACAAGGCTTGGTCCATGGAATGTTTTCTCTGTCTACAACATTCCTTAAAGGATCTCATCCAAATTCTGTTGGTACCTTCCAAATTTGAATCTCCAGCCTGGATGTCTTAAGCTCCAGATTCCTGTATCTAACAACCCACTCAACTTCTCCACTTGGAAGTCAAACATTACATGTTTAAAGCAGCTCCTCGTTGTCTCTTCCATCAGATCCTCATCTTGGTTCATGGCAACTCAATAATTAGGCAAAAAGCTTTGATGTTTTCCTTATTCTGATCTCCCTCATACTCCTCTTGGCCTTGGCCAAGAAATCTTAGTGGTTTGATCTACAAAATAAACCTTGGTCATTTCTTACCACCTCCTCCACTGCTATTGACATTTCTCAGTTGGATTATCAACAACTGCTAACTTGTATTGTGGCTTCTGCCCTTGAGCACCCTGCTCCATTTTTCTGTCCCAACCTAGCAGCCAGGGATTCTATTAAAATGCAAATCAAGGGGCACCTGGGTGGCTCAGTTGTTAAGCATCTGTCTTCGGCTCAGGTCATGATCCCAGGGTCCTAGGATCGAGCCCCACATCAGGCTCTTTGCTCAGCAGGGAGCCTGCTTCTCCTGCTACTATTCCCTCTGCTTGTGTTCCCTCTCTAGCTGTGTTTCTCTCTGTCAAATAAATAAAAGTTTAAAAAAAAAATGCAAATCAAATCCCCTTACTCCTCTGCTCAAAGGTCTCCAATGCTTCCCCATTTCACTCAGAGTAAAAGCCTAAGTTTTCAAAATGGTCCACCCGTCAGGCCCTACAGGACAAGCCACATAAACCTCTTTGACCTCATCTACTACTATTCTGTGACCTCACTGTTCCTGAAACACACCAGGCACACTTATGCCTGAGGCCTTTGCTAATCTCTGATGGAATGGTCTTTCCCCCAATTATCTCTGTATGGCCAACTTCCCCCTTCAAGTCATGCTTCTCAGTGAATCCTACCTTGATCATGCTATTTCAAATTCCCAAAGGCCCCAGTACCCTCCTTCAGCACTGCCAATGTCCATTACCCTGTTCTGTTTTTTTTTCCAACCACATTTAGTACTTTCTAAAATACTATAAAATTTGCTTTGTTTGTTTATTGTTTGTCTTCTAATAGGATATAAGCTCCATGAAGGCAGGCCTTTTGTCCTCTACCTCTAGGGCCTAGAATAGCCTGGCACACAGTAGGCATACATTGAATTAAATGAATGAAGTTAAATAAATGTTTAATAATTTCAATTTCAGGGTTTTCTCTTAATATTTGAGTCTTTTACTAGATCCTAGCCATCTTATTGTTTGTTGTTGTTTCCAGAAAAGCTCTTTGCGCTTGAAGAAGAGAAAGATCCCAGCTTGACCTCAGGGCCCAACACAAATCCAGCAGCCCCAGGGAAGCAAGGGACATCTTCCCTTTGGCCATCAGTGATTCTGCTCCCTAAAACTAGGACTCCATTTAGCACTTATCTGGAAACATCTAACTCCTTTCCACACACATGTATTTTGTTTCCCCACCTAGACAAGATGGACTTTGGCAGGACTTGCACAAAGTATTCGACATGGTCCTGAATACTTCATAGAGACGTAAAACCCATTTTTCAATGGGCTTAGTAAACTGAATGCTTTAAAAAATGTCTGCCAAGTTCAAGATATTACACAACATGTAACAGGGCATGGGGTTACACAGAGTAGGGCCCGTTTTTAATGAACACAGTAGAACAACACATCACGGTTCTTCTGGAGGAGCCTGTGCCTATTTCACTGGGCTTATGATTATGCTGTTTAGATGTAAATGTGTCTTTCTAATATGCTTAAGCTTGTTTTTCTTAAATGCTCCTTTTGAAACTTCCAAACTTTGAGATTCTTAATTTCCACTGAATGGTTTAAAATCATAAGCTTTGGGCCTCATGAGAGAAAATTATAAAGGGGTCTGACCCATATTATATAAACTGTGCCAATGGTGGGGTGGGTGGGGATGAGGGAAATAAACAACAGTTGCTTTATACCAATAATCGTGGTTTTCTTTAAAGGTACATAAAATCTATGCAGAGCGAAAGACACGGGCCATTTGGTACTCTTTATATTTAAAAATACCTTGCAGTACAACCTTACTTATCATGAAGAGAATATTTTTTAATCTGCAGATTTATTTTTTGGCATCTGTTAAGAAATAATTATCTAGCAAGCAGAAGCTGAGAAACTGAGTGAGACTACTGGAAATTAGATGAGAATTAGGAAAAACCAATCAATTAGTGATCAAAGGGACAGGCCAGCAGCTACTCTTAGTGCAGCAACATAGAAGGCCTGATATCTGTAACAGAAATACTAGATTTTGTTGCCTGTTGAATGTCGTCAAAAACAAAACATAATAAAATCTCATGACTTAATTGTAAATTAAAGGCTCAGGCACTTCCAAGAAAATGAAAAATCCTATACATCATTTTTTTTGTCCTCAGTAATAAGAGCTAACATTACTTGACAATTTACTGTGTCAGACCATGCCGTTGCTTTAAATGTACTATTTCATTTAATAATCAAAACAACACGGTGGGATGGTTACTATCATTATCTTCAGTTTACAGACCAGGAAAAAGAGACTCCGAGACGTAAGTAACTTCCTCAAGGTTACACACTGGAAGATACTGGAGACTGGATCTCGGCCCCAGGGGACTGATTTCAAAGACCCCCTTCTTACCATTATACTTTCCTGCTTCTCTTCCATGGTGCCTCCAAAACATACTACTCTTTCTGCAGTAATTTCAGTGAGCGACTTGTCAGAGTTGTGACCCTATGGTAAGCACATTTTTTTTTTAATTTTCTAAGATTATACATGCTAAGTTTTTGCTGTTCTAAGCAGTATCTCATTTGAGCAGAATGTACATCCTCCCCATTTGTAAAACTTCTGTTATTTTACCTGTTTTTCACCTTCCTAATGAGCCTATGTAAAAATTCTGAGCCTTTTCTTAAACCACACCAAAAAATGCCCTTTTTCTCTCTAGGCAAACACAAAAGAAAGATACGTATGTATCATTTGTTTCCCTTTGTAAGCACTTTCTTTTATCTGTTAGATTTCTCATAATCCTATGTTTTACAGTAAATGCTTCCTGAAGACTGCAATAGACTTCAGCATCCGAATTTCACTGTTGTTATAGGTAGAGACAGGATGTTTCCAGGGATGTTTACAAAAAGATAACTTGAAGGAGGCGGAAGGGTTTCCAGGGGAGGAGAAAAGTGTGTAAAAGGTGGGGACATAATAGCAGGAAGAGGCAAAAATAAAAGCAAAAAAAAAAAAAAGAGAGAATTTTTCACACTATCTTCTTAAGAGTGAACTATTCTGAAAATACTTAGAAAGTAGTCCTTTGAAATTGGGGTCCAGCCCTGATCATTTATGGATCAATGAAACAATAATCAGGAGGGACCTCGAGGTATCATCTACCCAGCACCTGACACCCAGCATCTCACTGGAAAGGCCTAGAATACAGGGAGGAGAAAAGGGAGAAAGAGACGTTCCAAGAGACTTCTGCATGGGAGCAGAAGTAGAACGGCCTTGAGGAAGTTAAATTTTGCCTCATTGGGCTATTGCTCTGTTTACTCTGGGCAGATCTGAGTCTATCTCAGCAGAGCCACCTTCAGAAAAGGGCACCCCATTCTTACACCAGTGGACTCTGCTTGGGCTGCAGAGCTGGGGGCTAGGTTTTAGCGCTTAGACGGTGCTAATCTAGACTAGACTGGGCCTCAGTCCCTCCACTTCTAAAAAATGGTGAGGCTAGCTGTCACCTAAGGCCTCCTCCCTCTTCTCAGCCCTCAGTTAAAATCTGGCAATATCTAGCTGGTATATTCCTGTGTCCCTGAAACACCAGGATTCTGTGGGTTGAATTGAGACTTCAGGGTTTTTGTAATGTTGCATTTTTATTTTCTCTCATGTTTCTCAAGTATTTTTCTCTTTTCACCTTAAGACTATACTCTCCTTTCAACTCCAAAGTGCTCAACTTCTCTCGAGCCGTCAAAAGGTCATACTGCACATATCAGCCCCAAACTTCCCAAATGTCCATTAACAGAATGGATAAATAAACTGGGTACATTCACCCACAGAAAAAAAAAAAAAAAAAAGAGCATTGCTACCTGCATCAATTTGGATAGGACACTATGTTGATTGAGCTGAAGACACAAAAGAGAACTTATATTTGATTGCACATTAAATGCAGTCTGAGAATAGGTTAAAACTAACCTCTGGCAATGAACGTCAGCATAGCGGTTATCCCTGGGGCAGAGATTACAAATGTAAGGAGAGGCTTCTGGGGGAGGGGGCGGGGGGAGGGGGGAATGAGGTAATGATCTGTTTTTCTGATTTGGATGCTGGCTGCCTGGATATGATCACTTCATGGTATACACTTCTGAACTGTGCATTTTTCTGGTTGTATGTAATTATTCAATAACAAGTTGAGAGAAAGAAAGCCTCAGGGACAACCCCCCCCCCAAAGCCATCTACTGAAACTAGACATTACAAGTGTTGTTACTTGTGGGGAGAAAAATAACTACTCATTTAATGTAAACCACACAAAGAACTACTTAATTTCCTAAATCTTCATCTAGAACTTGTTTGATTTTTATAATGATTTCCTCCTTCATAGAAAACTGTGGCTGTAAGTTAGTATAAAATAATTGCTTTTCTGTGTTCATATACCTGAAAAACATTACTGCTCAACGCTCTATAATAAATATGTATAAAAGCAGGGTTATTAGAAAACCTCTGAAAATATTCCTGGGTAATCAGTTAGGAATGCTGAAGGTTCTAAATAGTTGTTTTTGGTCAGAATTATCCCAGTTACCACATTAACGAAATACACTGGATAATGCCTAAATCTCTACTTGGTTTCTTCCCGTACAGGTTAAACTGTTAAATAAGGCCACATGCAGGTGGAGAAAGGCATTCAAGAAAATGGTATGCTGGGGCACTTTCAAGGAAGCTCCAGTCAACACTGCCTTCTCCTCGGGCCTATTACTGGTTCATCTGAATTTGGTGCAGCACTCTGGTTTTCTCCTCCTGAGAAAATTCTTCCTGTCAGATCGGTGATTTCTTTCCCCTTCCCTGTGTTCTAGAATCTCTTTTTTTTTTTTTTAGAATCTCTTTTTGATCAATATGGTATACTACATGATACAGATAAAAAGTGATATTATACAAATGTGCATCAGAGGTAGTTACACCACCAAATCACATCAAATAATCTGGAAGCACAGGTTCCAGCTTGTTTTCACTCAAAATTTTATGATCACTGTGGCCATTACTACTATAGAGCCCCTCTGGTCCCCATAGCATGGCAGGCAGACTCTAGGGCTCACAAACGTTTGGGATAGTAATTAGATATTTGTAGAATCCTTAGAGTTTAGACAAAAAATGTTCTCAGTCTTTGAAACGAGAAGTGGTGTGGGGTGGGGGGCGGAACAGAAGAATAAGCATCCAGTCCCCAAACATTATTTAACACCAAAGCAGCAGTTCAACACAAATGCGGGCAAGCTTTCCAAGATAAACACCACTCAACAGCATGTGTTCATGTTGTCTACAGATTGTGTAGGGGACCTTAATACTAATCCTTTTCCTCCTCAGCTAAAAAGATCGTACTTTTTAATTTCCACTTTTAAATAGAAAGTTTTCCCTACTTCAGCCTTGCTTTAAATATTCATCCTCCCAAGTTCAGATTTTCCTTGCAACTCAATACTGAGTATTCCACGTCCTCTTTCCTCTCAAATTATTCCTTTAACTTGTTTCTACTTATTTTTATAGGCCTGCAAAGCCTCTTTGTCAGGATAACATGCAATTCAAAAAGTCTTCTCTACTATCCCCCATGCCAAGTTTAACTACAGAGGCCAACAATACTATTTATCCTGTTTGGGTTTAGGAAAGATACATTTTTTAAAAAAAGACTTTATTTACTTATCTGAGAGATAGCAAAAGCGGGGTTAGATGGAGAGGGAAAAAGAGAAGCAGACTCCCAACCCAGGGAGTTCCCCCCCTCAACCCCAGACTTGGGGCTCCTGGGCTTGATCCCAGGACCCTGGGATCATGACCGAAGTCAAAGGCAGACACTTAATGGACTGAGTCACCCAGGTGCCCCTAGGATAGATACATTTTAACTAAAATTTCACCACTCATAAAATTCCATCATTGTATCTTTTCTATTCCCCCACCTACACTCAATTGTTTAATATATAATCACAATTTAATTAAACTCCCAAATGTGTAATTATATAATCAAAGACGCCTTAAAAGTACATAATTTTAAGTGTGCAACACACACTCTTTATAACTTTAGTACTGGAAGTACAGATTTTTTTTTAAAATACTGGAGTTTTCTTATAGGTCATGTTTGCTGTTTCTTGGTGAGGGAACAGGGTAGAGAATTATCATGTAAGGACTAAGTGCTTTATAGGAAACCAGAAACTGTCTTACAACAGGATTCTGCTGAAGACTGCAAACACACAAAACTCTTTATTTTCTTTAAAACAACGTTGGAATCTCCTAAATGAAAGCCAAAGATTCTATGCTTTGCCCAGAAGAATACATAATACTGAATACTTCTGGGTTTCCTACAGAGGCTTCATTTACCAAACCAGGGTATTTATAAGGTTTGTATTAATGTGGAATAGGAAAAAACCCATCTCTGCATAAATACAGAAATCTTTCTATCCTTTAGAACACTTAAGACAGTATTAAAAGGACTTTAGAGAGGGCCCTCGAAATTTAGTTCTGAACTCAGAAAACCACCTAAGGGATAATTTGTGAATGCCATCTGGGATCCAGGCAGTTTCATCAACAAAAGGGAAAACTTGTTGAGATCATCCAAATCTAAAATTCACATACATTTTTACATCTGGACTGAATTAATCTTTTCTTGGTACTGGCTTTCATGTAATAAAATAATTGTTTGCAGGTTTTATTTTTTTTTTTTTTTTTAAACCCTCAGTCTCAGAATCAGAATGTGCAGCATCCAAGCTGAAAACTACAAAGAATTCCTTTATCAAAAAAGTGAGAGACAGGACTCATTTACACTAAACTCTGAACTTAACAATTCAGTCAAAAACAATTCTGTTTGAAACTTTCATTTCAAGCATCTGCCACAAAAAGGCTACCCAAGTCTATTATGTCATAAGTTCTGAAAGCCAAAGGCTTCATAACTGTAGTTAAAAGTGGAAACAAAGTCCAGAAACTAGAAAAGCTCTACAACCTCCACTTCCCTGGATTCAGCTAGCCCAACTGAATGAGTTTTTACAGAACGGGTTGCCAGAAATGATTACCCAGCACATAGACTCTTTGCTTTCAACCACAAGGTCTTCAGCCTAGCCCCTATTGTTTTCCTGGACAGCCAGGAGCATCTTAAATCAGCAAGTTCAAATTATGTACTTGGAGCTGGTAGCTTACCCAGGTTGCCCCCCAAAAAAGGGAGTGGAAATTGAGAAAGACTTCTTTCCCTTAAGATGTTTTGAGTTCTGCAAGAACTGCTGATTACTGTTGTCCATCAGTGTCAGATCTCAGGCATTTTTACAAGCAATTCAAAAGGGAGAAAATTAGTTCATATTACAGTCAGTCTGCTTTCTGGAGAAGACATTCTGCAGATAATTTACTTGATAGTAGATATCCCCTGGGGGACCCTTCTCATCTAATGATCCCAAAGGTCCACTTTAATATGAAATGTAAATGCAATATGTTTACAAACATACTGAGAGAGCATTTAAATGTCAGCTGTCTCATACTGTGGAGTAATTTCATTTTTAACATAATACTTTTATTTCCCAAAACCACACCCAAGGAAAATGATTAAGTGCTACAAGTTTTATACTACAAAGGACAACAGCAAAAGCATCTGTTTTCCTGCCTCTCCCCTCTGGTCTTCTCCCCTCCCCCACTCTCTATGGAGCAGGCTGTTTGTAAGTCTTGGTGGTTGTTAAAATTACTCTCTACAATACTCTCAGAATGCTGTAGACTCTGAAAAACTTCTTATCCTTTAACATTGCTGAGCCTGAATTTATGTACTGCTCTAAGAAGAAAAAAATTCAAAAGTCAAAAGCCATTTTAATGACAGATGTATTACGGAAAATTTTCCCCACAAAGTTTTGATGCTGTGAAATATCAACTCCCTGAAATCACAGAAAGGAAATGACTTACATTCTTGGAAAATGAAGCCACTAGCAGCTTTCTCCAACAGTATTTTCTAATCCCTAAACTACACCCTGTGGCAAAGGGGAGTATTTCGTGCAAAAGCTAAGTTTAAATAGATGCTTATAAAACCAATAAACAAACATTGTGGGATCTCAGAGAAAAAGGGAGAGAGCCAGATACTTTTTCTACACACTCAAAAAAAAAAAAAAAAAAAAAAAGCTGGAGAGTACAGGCTTGAAGTCAAAAGCAACCTGAGAACGCCTGCTGAAGTTTTCCTTCCCCACTGTGGGCAATGCAAAGCTCCTGAGGGAAATTCTGGCAACACAGATTTTGCCAAAAAATAAAAACGAAAAGGGTGTAAAGGAGCTAATATTTCTTTGGACACTAACTACACAACAGCACGGCCTGAAAATCTGCCAGCTTTCAATTCAACTTTAAAATATGCTTGTTTTGACAGCTTTCCATTTATTCGTGCCCTTAAAGAAAACGCCCCCCCCTCCCCCATTAGGTTATGCTGTCCCGGGACTCGAGATGCTGTTAAAAGCCCTGTGGATCTCACACGGGTGGCCCCCAGCGGTCCATACCTGACAGTTCCCGGCCCTCCTCGAGGACAGGATGGTGGTCTCCTCTTCCCGGGGCCGGGCCTGCACGCCGCAAGCACCTCCAGGAACCCTAATTCCGCAGGCCGCGCCCCCCACTCGCATCCCACCGAGGCCCCCTTCTGGCGCCGCCGAGCCCCAGCTCGATCTCCGGTTTCCCGACCAGACACTTCAGGGACCGTGGGGCAGACGACGCGCTCGGGTCTCTGCCCGCAGCCCGGCTACCCGGCCCCGGCGCGCGCACAACAGGCGGCACGGCACCCAGGAATCCAGGGTTCAGGGGCTGGCCCCCGCGCCCCGTCAAAGGCTAGACCGATGGGGCACAACCGACAGGCGCCCCCAGAACAGGGCGGCGGAGACCACCGGGGAGCCGAGCGCGGCACTCTGAGCCCTGGACGCAGCCCGCAGCTCCGGTCGGCCTCCCGCCCTCCGTGCCTCCCCCGCTGCCTGGCTCGGCTGCCCCGGGGCCCTGTCCTCCCGCCCGGGTGTGGGGGAGCTCTGCCGGTGGAGCGGCGACCTTCCAGCCCGGTGCCCGACGCCCACAGCCGAGGAAGCAAGAAGAAGGCGAAGAAAGACGCAGAGAAGGGGACGCTGCTTGGCTGGGGCTCTCGACTCCCAGAAACCCTCCCAAAGTCCCGTCCAGCCGCCGCCCGGCCGGCAGGGGGCACAGTTGGCAGCCGGGGCGCGGTGGCCGGGCTAGGGTGCCCACTGTGAGGCCCCCAGGCTCCGAGTTCCCGCTCGTACCTCGCAGAAAGCCCGGAGCACCAGGCGTCGGACTCTCGTCAGCTCCCCGGCCCCTCCTGCTTGCACCGCGCCAGCCCGGCTCCTCTCAGCCGCTCTGCCCCGGCAGCTTGACGAGCGCTCCTTGTCCGCCCCGCCCCCCGCCCACGCCTCCCGCCCCGCCCCCAGAGGCTCCGCCCCCCACGCCAGCCCCGAGGTGGCGGGGGTGGCCACGGAGCCGCGGGAGCGGAGAGCCTAGCTTGCGGCTGCACGTGGAGCGCCTGCCGGCCCCGCCCCGGACCCAACCAAGCGTCCCGCGGAGGGGTGCCTCCATTCGGGGGTGGGAGAAAGCGGAGGGCACCACACCTCCCGGGTCCTGAGAAAGGAGGAGAGGGGCAGAAGGCCGCTGTGTGTGTGGACCGGCGAGACCTAGGTCTTTGCCCACGCGACGGAGGCGGGAGGGGACGCGGTCAGCTTCCCCGTTCTGGTCGAATGGCCCTCTCCGACGCTCGGCCCCCGCTCCCCGGGAACGCTCCTTCCCGAGCCCAGTCGGGCTGGGCGGGGGTGGCTGTTTGGCCTGAGCATCCTCTTACTAATTCGGAACCACGGAGTGGAGGCCACTCAAAGAGGAGGCGATCCCAGCGGAGGAGGCTTCGTGACTCCTAGCTTCCCTCCAGTCCTCCTGTCCCGCACCCACCGGCCCACCCACCACTCGGGACGTCGCGCCCTCGCGGGTTTTTATACTGGATGGCAGGGGCGCCGCCAGGAAGCCAAGCCTCCCCAGCTAACTCTTGTCTCTGCAATTGTGAAGGTAGACACAGCCTCTCTTTGCTGTGGTTTTAGCGAATGTGACCCCTCAGAAATTCTATTTGCCCGCCCCCGAAGGTGGCTGGAGGGCTTGGCGGGGGATGCCAAGGACCGCTGGAAGTTGTTTTTATGGCACTAAGAATCGAATCAGGAGATTGAGGTTTGTTTGCCTCCTTCAGTTGCTGGGTCTGGGGAAGAGCTACGCCTCTTCGGTTAGCCTGTGTCCGCTAGGACCTGCTGCTGGGAACTGGAGACAGCGGGAGAGACCCAGCCTCCAGCTGGTCCCCAGGCCCTGGACGCACAGTGCTCCCTCCTGGTGGGCTTCTGCCTTATGAGATCTCACGCTGACTGCTGACCCAGTGACCCCTGGCCAGGGGTGGCTGTAACGCCCCTCAGGTCCCTCACTAAAGGAGGAATAGGGTGTATGTTTCCGGGTATGACAAATGGGTGAGGAGACAAGCAGAAGAGGACCTGAGAAAGGACATAACCCAAAATCAGATTTCTGCTTACAGAACCCAGCTTAAGGACTCTGCTCTTAATCCAAACATCAGAATTTAAAGCTGGCTGTGACTGCTTGACAGTGTCCCCGTTTATGTGCCTTCTTTGCTTGGCAGAAGAAATTCAGTTTTGTGTTCATTAGGGCTGAAGCTAACTTGGAATAGTTGGCTCATTTACAGCTTTTACAGTTTGGGAACCAGGACACTGGAACTATTAGAACCTCTGATCTTTTTTCACAATTGATAATACATTCAGAGTTTATTTCTGATAAAGCAGCAGTATCTAAGGATATTGCACTTAATGATTTAAAGTCATGACTTCATTATGGAAAACAAAAGCCACGTTTCAACCACTGCCTTCTAAATTAGTCATATTTAACTAATAGACTAAAATTAAAAATTGGTTTAGGGTAGTTGATGACAACGTAGGCATTTAAAAGTGGAGGATTGCACTTTTCTCTCATTTTTATCTTTTACATGCATTCAGAATGAGTGCACAGTGAACACAAGTTGGTAAGGTCTTAAATTAATTTGATGTCTAATGAGAGAGTCCAGCATTTCATATGTAAAGATAAATGAGTAGTACTTTACTATCTTGAAAACAGTTCCTAAATCTGATTTCTTTTCAGGCTTTCTCCATCTAGCAGATAAAGAACAACATATTGTTAGATTGTGAAACATTGCTACAATATAAAATAATTAGGTAACCCAAGGAGCAAAATACTTTAAACAGCTTAAAAAAAACATTTGTTTAAGATTGGGTTTATGGTCTAGAATTAGATTGTAGCAAATTTTACTATGAATATTTTTTTGAATCATAATGGTCATATTAACAGTGAATACCAAAGAAAACATGGACTCTTACGTAATACATTTTGTAAACTCAGTACTTTAAAACTCTTAAAAACCATTTTATAACCCCCTGAAACATCATAAAACTATGAAAAGATTGCTTCAGAAAACATGTAATCCGCTCAAGATGGAAATGGAACTGAGAGAGGATGGGTTGTTGTAGATATTTCTTATCACAGGAAATGTTTTCCTGTACTTATTACAGTAAAGAATACAAATTCATAGGTAAAGTTATATGTTATGATTCTTTTTGATGTTGAGTTACAATTCTATTTTCATCGATATGATGAGATGTTTTCCTAAACATGAAACTGCCCATCAGTGAAACATAACCTTAAGCACATCTTAAATTACTACATTTTCCATGGTATATAAATATTAACATGACTGTGTATTTTTGCTTTTTTTTTTTTTTTTTGAAGAAGTTATTCATTCCATGAATTTATTGAGTACTTCCAAATGCCAGTTACAGGATTAGACTCTGGGATTTGAAGGCAAAAATATTCCTGAACTTTATAGTAGTTTGAGGAAGCAGGCATGTGAATAAGCAGTTACAATACACTTGAGTGCTTGCTAGCGTAGGGCCAAGAAGGCAGAATAGTGAGAAGGCTTAGGACCCATAGGGAGGGCATCAGACATCCTCTGTCTGGATGAGAAGGATGAACTGAGATGGGAAGGATGAACAAAGTTTACCTAGGAACAAGTTGGTTGAAGTGGTGGTTCTCAAACTTGGCACCATATTGGAATCATGTGGGGACTTTGAAAAACTTTGTCCCAGACATGTGATTTAATTGGTCTGGGATATACCATGGGGTATGTTTTAAAATCCCCAGATTGGGGCACCTGGGTGGCTCAGTGGATTAAAGCCTCTGCCTTCTGCTCAGGTCATGATCTCAGGGTCCTGGGATCCAACCCCACATTGGGTTCTCCACTTGGCGGGGAGCCTGCTTCCCCCTCTCCCTCTGCCTGCCTCTCTGCCTACTTGTGATCTCTCTCTCTGTGTCAAATAAAATAAACAAAATCTTTTAAAAAATTAAAAAAATAAAATCCCCAGATTATTCTAAGTGGAGACACACGTGGGAACCATGGGTTATGGGACCCTTGGGTTATCGCATCCCAGGTAGAGGGCACAGACTGAGCACATGCACTGGGGTGTGTGTTTAAAGCATGAAGGCCAGAGCCTTATTTTGTAATTGAAGAAGCTTAAGCTTTGGTGGCTGGTATTTACACATTTTTGGCATAAAGAACACATTTATATTGAAAGCAAAGAGATGTGAGCTGCTATACTTCGCATGCCTTTCCAAATATTTTCCAAACATTGGAATAGTATGAGAATTAAGATCAGCTCAGATTTTTAAAAGAAAAAAATTTACTTCTTCATCTTCCATATATAATTCAGGGTTATTTGAGACTCAGAGTATGTTTCAATGCTGAAATAGAAGTTCTTTTTTTTAAGATTTTATTTATTTATTTATTTATTTATTTATTTATTTATTTATTTGACAGAGAGATAGAGATTACAAGTATGCAGAGCAGCAGGCAGAGAGAGAGAGAGGGAGAACAGGCTCTCTGTGGAGTAGGGAGCCCAACAGGAGGCTCCATCCCAGGACCCTGGGATCATGACCCAAGCTGAAAGGCAGAGGCTTAACCAACTGAACCACCCAGGCTCCCCTGAAATAGAAGTTCTAGACAGAGAAAGAAGTCAATAATTTGACATACTGGCTTTTAAAGAAGACTTTCCCAAAATTAAATACTGTTCATTCTGGCTGAAGGTCACAATAAAAAATTAGTTCATTTTTTTTTTTTGGTAATTCCTAAAGTTCCATTTTAAAGCAAAACAAAATACATCTGAAAGCAATCAAAATTCATTTAAATAAGTCCTACTCTAAGGTCTTAAATGTCCATTTAGCTCATATATATTACTTTGAAAGACAAACTAATCAGATGTAGGAACTTAACAGTACAGTGATGTACTCCTGATTCTCACTGCCTAACATTTAAAATGCTCTTTTTATTATTGTATATTACTGTATAATATACATATAATAATATTATTGTATATTACTGTATTCTCTTAAGCCAAAACACCAAAAGAGATTCTAATACTCAAGTCCGGAAAATAGATTATCAAATAATATCTCATTATTATGCACCAGGAGCCCCTAACCAATACAAATAATTATTCTGCAGAGGTAGACCAGCATAAGGCTTAATATATTATGGAGCAATCTAACACAGAAAGATTTTACCTTTACCCAATTTAGAGACACAAAATTGAAAATATTAAATTAATTGAAATCTGCCCTCAGAGCCATCAAATTTTGAGAAAATATTTTAAAAATAGGATAATTCGATTATCGTGGAACAAAGTTTGGTTTTAATGCAACATGTAAAACTTTATAGGAGATGTATTCAAAGAGCCACCTTTCTTTCCATTCTATTATGATGTTAGTTTCACCAAAACATGGAATTACTGTTCCTTGAGGGCTTAAATACTTGAATACTCCAGATAAAAAGTTTGATAAAACTGGAGGGCCAGGCCAGGCCCTTCACTCCTGAGGCGGGTGCCTGGGTGGCTCAGTGAGTTAAAGCCTCTGCCTTCAGCTCAGGTCATGATCTCAGGGTCCTGGGATCCAGCCCCACATCAGGCTCTCTGCTCAGCGGGGAGCCTGCTTCCCCCTCTCTCTCTGCCTGCCTCTCTGCCTTCTTGTGATCTGTCTCTCTCTGTCAAGTAAATAAATAAATCTTTAAAAAGAGAGAGAGAGAGAGAGAGAGAGACAGTTTTAAGTGGGGGCTGTGAAGGTGTTAACTGCCAAAGGTAGGGTAACCCAGCCCTGAGGTTTTGGAGGTAATGGGCATGGTGGTAGGGAGGCCATGCTTGTTTGAGGGATACTGCTATTAACTAAAATACAGTGAGGAATTAAGTGTGCAAATAGTATCTCTGTGTCATGCATGGGGCTTCAATTTTAGAGGAGGCTGAGGACAGGTACAGAAAATTGTGTAGTTGAAGGGACAAGACAAGGGGTAGGCTCCCCACAGGATAAAGCTTCAGGAGCAAACCATTTGTGTTTATACAATGGGCCCTAAAGGTCCCAGAGCAGTGCTTCAGCTCTCATTCCTTGATTACTCTCTGAAAAGCTGAAAGAAAACCTTCCCACCCCCAGTGATGGAAGGCAACTCCCTCCACTCCCCATTGTGGGAGACAGACGGGCAATGAAAGGAAGTCGGAATCTGGTGACAGACTGGTTACTCCAAATTATGCCCCAGGCACACTCTGATTATCTTTATCTGAGATGCTGTTCCTGAAGGAATCACTTTCAAACCCAAATGATAGCATTACAGATGTCATTGAAATTCTCTTCCGTGTTTTACGACATCTTATCAATTTGTGCCTAAAACGTGCTGAACCGGAACAGGAGGAGTGGGGAACATCCCTCTTCCAAAGCACAGGCTTACAGCCTGGCCAATACTGGCTTTCTTGTGAATACTGACCAACGTTTCATTTATGAAGAGGGTTTATGAAATCTATCCATTCGGTTTGGATTTAATTTGGCCACCTTGGGTAGCATTTAAGCATAACAAACGTGCCTTTTAGCTTCGTTTTAGCTGCTTGAAATAGAAAGATGAATCAAAGTACAGGTAAGATGTGCTTGCTCTAGAATTTCTCAGGAAGTTCATTGCAACTAAAGGCCTCTGCTGGTGGGGCCTCCAAGGAACACGCTATCCATCTGTGGAACTACGGGTCCGGGTTATAACTCAAGGTCCTCATGGGCTGGTTTTGTTACCCAGCTGTATATGAGGGAAAAAAAAAAAACATTTATGAACCCCCACATTGGATCCCTGTTTTCCTTTCACTTGATCCTAGGTTAGAAACAAAATCCACACTCACCCTTGTTTGGTGTGGCTATGGAACCAAATGCCCAAAAAATCCTAAGGAATTCTTCATAGGCAGAGTACTGGGTCTATTTTTCTTTTTCTAGGGTAGCCTAATGTGTTATTCTATTTGCCTGAACAGAATTGTTATGCTGTAGTTCTTTGAAGAAAGAACACGGGTAATTCGGCATGGGGCTTGAATTAGAATCCAAGGACTGTGAACTTGTTCTCAAATGGCCTCACGTCCAGATAGTTTGGACAGGCCTGGGGAAGAAAACGCTGGGGGACAGCACTCTTAACCAGATCTGGCTCTGAAGGCAAGACTGGGGTGGAGAGGTAGGGCTAGGCCGCCTCAAACATGCTTTCCTTTTTTTTTTTTCCACCAGTAGCGGCAAAAGTCAAAAAAACTTTATTACGTAGTTACGATTCACATATGATTAAACATTTTATGTGATTTCTGGGGCAGAAAAATGGAATCAGCAAACCGGTGATTTTCTATTCTGCCCATAGTTCTATATTGGATAATCATTTTTGTCCCTTACACCTCAAGTTCTTAAGAGATAGTGGGATATGTACTTAACATATAACTTATATATATATACAATATATATATAGACTTCATATAATATACAAATCTATATAAAATATTTGATCACTTCACCTTTTTTCATAGCACTTTTCTCATTATCTGACATTACGAGTATGTTCACTTGTTTGTCACTGTCTCTTCCCTTAGAATTTAAGCCTCATATGAACACAGATTAATCTCACTGACTGCTGTGGCCCCAATATCTAGAACAGTGTCTGGTATATTTTTGCTGAATGAATGAATCCCATAACTTATGTGTAAGAGAGACAGGTGTGTGTGTGTACAGGTGTGCGTGTAAAGAGTGGGTGGAAAAAAAGAGAGAAGTCATTGAGATGAGAGTGGGAAAAAAGTTTAACATTTTTTTTAAAGATTTTATTTATTTATTTGACAGAGAGAGAGAGATCACAAGTAGGCAGAGAGGCAGGCAGAGAGAGAAGGGGAAGCAGGCTCCCCGCTGAGCAGAGAGCCCGATGCAGGGCTGGACCCCAGGACCCTAAGATCATGACCTAAGCCGAAGGCAGAGGCTTTAACCCACTGAGCCACCCAGGCACTCCAGAAAAGTTTAACATTTTTTGATAGGCTTCTTGGACAGATCTCCCAGGTAACCTGAGAAAGGCACTAAAAAGACTCTTGGTTGATTCGAATGGGATACCATATATCAGCCAGTTTACATAATGTTTATATTTAAAATATAAATATATAATCATTAATATTCTATATCTATTGATACTCCTTAATGTGTGTTTTATTTCTATTTGCAGTTTTCCCTCTACCTTTACTCACCCTACAGACTTTTGAAATATTAAGAAGAACGTTAGAGGGATTTTACTAGAGCAGCTAATCAATTATTGAATTCCTTGCCAGCAAAACATTTTGATGAGATGCTCTTGGGATCAGAGTGGTTTGAGTCGAGCGAGGGAAGAATTAGGGGCCTTGCTTCCATTTGCTCAATGCCCCACGTCCATGTCAAGTTTTCCTTGTGTCATGTGGAGCCACTCCACCTCCGAGCATCGGAAATCCACCACAGCCTTCCCTTCGACCTCTCCCACCAGAGAAGGCGTTTGACTTTCAGTCACCAAAACCCACCTGGTTCTTCCAGTTATTGGCCATTTTTGGCCTCACTTCTTCCCTTTTGAATTAAATGCCCAGACCCACCATTCTGAATTTATTCTCCCCTGTAGTCTATGCTCCGTATCTCCTTGACCTTCTAATACAGCTTTCCTAACAACCCTAATAATCAGGTGAACTCAGTCACCCATTTCTTGTGTTTTGCTTTGAAGTCACCAGGGAAGACCAAAGAAAATCTAATGATTGTGTTGGATTAGTCACATCACCAAGACAACATTTCAGCAGTGGAGCGCTTACAGATGCTTGGTCAATTTTTTATTCATTCCTGGTTGGCTCCCTTTCCCTTTCACCAGTGTTCAGATTTTTTATTTATGTATTTATTTGAGAAGACAGAGAGGGAGAAAGAGTCTTTTTTTTTTTTTAAAGATTTTATTTATTTAACAGAGAGAGAGAGAGAGATCACAAGTAGGCTGAGAGGCAGGCAGAGAGAGAGAGAGAGAGAGGGAAGCAGGCTCCCAGCCGAGCAGAGAGCCCAATGCGGGGCTCAATCCCAGGACCCTGAGATCATGACCTGAGCTGAAGGCAGAGGCTTTAACCCACTGAGCCACCCAGGTGCCCCGAGGGAGAAAGAGTCTTAAGCGAACTCAATGCTGAGCACAGAGCCCGGCGCGGGGCTCCGTCTCATGACCCTGAGATCATGACCTGAGCCGAAACCAAGAGTCGGACACTTCACCAACTGTGCCACCCAAGTGCCCCACAATATTCAGATTTTTATGAGTCTCTTCAAGTCCGTCATCCCAGTCTAAAACCCTGCCACACTCAAGGCTCACTCTAGTCCATCTCTGCTGGCCCCTGCTCTGAAAGGCTTGTTTGTAAGTATTGCCTAGTTGAATCCTCACAACAGCCCTTTGAGGGAGGCACTCTCATTATCCCTGGTTTACAGATGCCTAAGATCTTAAAGAAAGTAGGTGTTGGATCTGAGCTCAAGACATCTATCTCTAAGCGCACACATGCTCTCCCTAAACTGCCTTGCTTCTGGTGCAGAGCTGACTCTAGGCATTTTCTCCCTAGGGCTTTAGTTCCCTCCACCTCCAAAGTTCTGTGTGTCTTCCTCTGATGCCAATCCCTCCTTACTCCTCTCAGTCAATCTCCGTATCGCAAGCCCCCCTAACTTTTCAGGGGCCTTCTCCATCATTTGTTTATTCATTTAGCAAATTCATATTAAGTACCTGCTGTGTACCAGGTGTTGGGGATAGAAGTAAACAAGGCCTAATCTTCCATCCAGGGAGATTACCTAATTATGCACTTTCTCTCTTAAGTATTCAATGTCTGGTCAGCTCTTGGACCATTCTGTGCGTTGACAGAGTTTAAATCACTGGACATTTCACACTACATCTAGCATCGACCCTAACAGGTACATGCCTGACAGATGGATGAATGCTTCCAGGTAGAGTAATTACTTTGGAGGCCTGTCCTTAGTCCTCTTTCTGAAAATTAGACCACTTCAGATGGGCTTCTAGCTCATTCCCTTTTGTCAGCAGATCTGAGAAGGTTTAGAAAGCTAACCCTTTGCCATTACTGACTGCTAGTTGCACTTTAGCTGAAATGTATTCCCAGAGAGACCTCAAACTGGTTCTTGTGGCTTAAACCTTGTAATCTATGATCATGAAAATAAAGTTACAATCTTATTAAAGGAAATTTCAGCATTTGTAAGGGGGAGATAGATATTTGTGAGACAAGGCACTTTTTAAACTTGTATTTTGCCACTGTTAATCTAGTGGTTCTCAACTGGAGGGTGATTTTGCCCCCACAAAAGTTGTAAGTTGGGTTTGAGGGATGGGTCCCTTTGGGGATATTGGCTGAGCCTGCTGAAGGTGTGTTGAAGAATTACTAGAGGTGGAGAATCATTTGGGACCTACAGAGTAAGGTATTTGAGCTGAGTTCATCTCCTCTCCCTAACTCTACCTGGATCTTTGTCTTAGCCCCAAGACACCTGATACACATTTTATTTCTTCTTGTATCACCTATTGAGTGTACAGTGACTTTGAGAGGGGAAAGTGAATTAGATAATCCCTGTATCTGACAAAGCACTGTTTTTTTTTCTTTATATAAGCATAATTTCTCCCTCTGGCTATAGAATTTCTAATGTGGCCAGAACACCATTCTGTTTGTCAACAGATGTATGGCAAGATTGATCTCAATCCAAATTAAATGATAGGTCAAAGAAGAAATCAGCTGGAAACATTAATGCTTTTCACTTACATCAGTGAAGAATCAACTTTTGAACTAAAATTAGTGTTAAAGACATATTAATAAAGTTTATCATTTAACCAGACCTGACCAGTTATTAGCTCTTATAATGAATAATTTTAATCAAATAATCTACTAAATTTTATTTTTAAGTAGAAATGCAGGGACACCTGGGTGGCACAGTGGGTTAAGCCTCTGCCTTCAGCTCAGGTCATGATCTCAGGGTCCTGGGACTGAGATCAGCAGGAACCCTGCTTCCCTCCCCCCCCCCCCCCCCCCCCCCCCCCCCCCCCCCCCCCCCCCCCGGCCTGCCTCTCTGCCTACTTGTGATCTCTTTCTCTCTGTCAAATAAATAAATAAAATCTTTTAAAAAAAATTAAAAAAAAAAGAAATGCATATAATAAACCATGTATGTTTTGAACAAAGAGCTACTGCCAAATATATAGAAATAAACCTTGAAAGGCTCACTAGGGCTATTAAAAATGATTTGCATGAATCACACTCTTCACATTCCTATTTGCTTAAAGCCATTTCTTATCTCTATACTTCCTTCCATTATTCTTCATATCACTAGCATTTATAATAAGGAATATATATGTATGTATTCAAATACATTCAAATTCTCAGGAAAGCAAAACCCAAAAATAGCTATAGAAATATATCATTAAACACATTTTCAAATATTGCCACTTAGACTTATTAGCTGATTTATTTTAGACTGTTGTTTCCAAATCTGTAAATGTATCAGAATCATGTAAGAATTGGTGGCAAGGCTGGGAATCTCAAATTAATGTAACAGCAACAAACTGCAAAGGATTCTGACACCCATTTGTGACCATGTGTATAGTTGCACTATTAGTGCTTATGCTAGAGTAAGATTTACATGAAGAAGCCAGATTCAAGATACTTTGGAAATGTTTAATTTGACACAAATTAAAATGCTTTAGGTATTGTAACTCTCCCTATGAATAAAATTAGGTGGAAGGGGAGGTAGAGGGAAAATGTGTTAAGATGTGATTAGTGATCTTTTATCACAATAATGACAGTGATGTCACTGCATCCAATTCAAATTAGGGAAAGGTTGCCTTTCTCTGATTCTTTGTGTTGTGAATGGATTGACTAAAACTGATTTTTTTTTTAAAAAGATTTTATTTATTTATTTGACAGAGAGAGACCACAAGCAGGCAGAGAGGCAGGCAGAGAGAGAGGGGGAAGCAGGCTCTCTGCTGAGCAGAGAGCCCGATGTGGGGCTTGATCCCAGGACCTGAGATCATGACCTGAGCTGAAGGCAGAGGCTTTAACCCACTGAGCCACCCAGGCGCGCCCTAAAACTGATATTTGATGTGGTCAGTAAAAAGCCATTCAACTCAAGATAAAGCAATAGAGCCTACCAGTCTCACCGAATAACCTAATTGCATCGAGTCCCCAGAAACTTCCACATCAATCTAATAGCATATAAATGAATCACAGTCTTAATTAAGGTTTCCAGAAATATGCTGAAGGGCAGCTCTACAAAAATGGAATATGGACTGAACAGGATATGTAAGCATCCTGATTTCTACTTCTTCCCATTTCAGTTTTGCTCTTTTCGATGCTGCCTAATAAACATGCAAGTGTTTCATCCCCACGCCACTGACTCACTCAGGACTTTTGAAGGAGACACCTCACTGATAAATATAAGGTTGTGTGGATAGATACTGTTTTGTTCTAGGAATGACAAGTAGCTTCAGAAGACTGGTTTCCAGGAATGCAATGCATTTAAAATAATGACAGGTGATTGTTTACTGATCATTTACAGTTTACAGTGTTTTAGGTACTGTGCCAAATGTTTTTAAGTTTTTTATCTAATCATAACAGCCACCAGTGAAATATGTACCATCACAGTTCCTATTTTATAAGTAAGGAAATCAGGGCACAGATAACTTCCGCAAATTTAAATAGCCCATTAGTATTGGAGTTTCTAAATAATTAAAAAAGAATAGGAAAATGTCACATGAAAATAATGGAAACACCTAGATTTGATAAAATTTTTAAACTCTAACACTACATTGTCCACCTTTCTTTTTTTTAAAGTTTTTTTTCATTTATTTGAGACAGCACGAGAGAGTGCGCACAAGCAAGGGGGGTAGGAAGCAGACCCTCCAGCCAAGCTGGGAGCCCAAGGCAGGGCTCCAGCCCAGGTCCCTGGGATCATGACCTGAGCCAAAGGCAGAGGCTTAACAGACTGAGCCACCCAGGCATCCCAGTGTCCCCTTTTTATCAGAGTGTCTGATTTTCAGACAGCAAGCTATACTATCAGAAGACTTCAAGAAGTACCCAAGATATGTGCTCACTCAGACTGCTTCAAACCCAGATTTGTGTATGGGACAGAAAGGGCTGGGAACAAAATCCTCAGCCCAGTTTTCAGTAGGTAATCTATTTAAAAGTAATTCTAGAAATTTACATGAGGTCATTTGGCAACAAAGTATCAACAGGGCAGTGCTTGATGACACCCTTCCACTCTAACAGCTTAAAATTTGCCTGTGTTTTAAAATGATCAGGCTAAAGGAATAATGACCCAAGCTCTCAGGTAAGTTACTATACTACCCCTCTGCATTCATCTGCAACTCAAGTTTGGCCCTTCAAGTTTCCAGTTACTTCACTGGAGCCACAAAAGAGAGAGCAGAAAGGAAAGAGGTGAACCGTCCAGGGGAACCTATGGGGAACCCACTGGCAGTCCCTGGAATCACCTCTGCCTTTAGTCTCTATGATTTTATCATGGCTAGAGCCGGGTGGTAAAATCTAGCACGCGACAGGAGCCGCCTCTGTCAGCTGTGGCTCCCAGAACGGTGGCTGTCAACCCTGAGTGTCCAGGAGGAATTCAAACAATGCAGAACCACCCACAGCAGGAGGCTCCCAGTCTGAATGGGGTGGTGGGACCAAATTACCGTTCCCACTGGCACTGAAGATTGGGCACTGTGCTATCCTGTCTCATTCAGCTCCTTAACCGCGGAAAGAACTTGGCAAACTTCATTTCTTAAATCAGAGATTTCCCTCTTACTCTTAGCAAGTTGGAGAACTCTTGAAAAAAATGCCCTTGAGTTTCAAGAAAAGCCGGCCATTAAAGTCGTTGGGGGTGATTTGGGGAGAGATGATTTAAATTGGGATGATTTTTAAAAACTATTTTAGGTGGGCGAGGGGATGGATAAAACAGGGGGTGGGATTAAGGAGGGCACTTACTGTGATGAGCACTGGGTTTTGCGTGGAAGTATTGACTCAATACAGTGTACACCTGAAACTAATATTACACTGTATGTTAACTAACTGGAATTTAAATAAAAATTTAAAAAAATAATAAAAACTTTTAGATGGACTTATGGATTACATGAATGAAGGTATAAACATATCAACTTGTATTATGAATTTCATCTTTATCTTCCCTTATCAAAATAGCTCCCACTACTTGTAAGTCCTACTTCAAAGCAAATCCCTTTAGCTTTGTGACTTGTTATACTAATTAATAGGGAAACAATATTTTTCTTGTTCTCCATTCCCTTTACATTTTTTTCTTGAGTATGGTTAACACATGACGTTCTATTAGTTTCAGGTGTACAACTTAGTGATTTGACGAATTTATACATTACGCTAATGGTCATCACGAGTGTATCTACCATCTGTCCCTTTACGTCGCTATAACAGTATCATGGACTGTATTCCTTAGGCTGTGCCTTTTATTTTCGTGACTTATTCATTCCATGACTGGAAGCTGGTATCTCCCTCTCCTCTTTACCCATTTGGCCCAACCCCATCTCCCTTCCCCTCTGGCAACCGTCCCTTTGTTCTCTGTATTTTTAGGTCTGATTCTGCTTTTTGTTTATTCATTTGTTTGGTGTTTGTTTGTTTGTTTTAGAGTCCACTTATGAGTGGAATCATATGGTATTTGCCTTTCTCAGTCTGACTTATTTCACTTAGCATAATACCCTCTAGGTTTTGTTGCAACTGTGAGTGAGTAGGATGAAACGTTGTTGCTAATCGTGCTGTTGTTCTGCAGTGCTGATAACATGCCATTGGCTTTATGTCAGTTTTTCCCCCCAGCGACTATTTATTTCCAGCCAATGGTATCACTTTTATGCGCTATGCTTCCAAAAAATAAAAATAAAAATTTGCAAAAGTATGTTCCCAAAATTAGGGAATTGCGCATGTATTTAACATCATTTACATACTAAATGGAGACACATCAATTATAGAGTAAAATCAGTTTTCAAAGGATTTTCATTTAATGGTTGTTATGTAAAATGTGTATTCTTTCCCTTAAATGGGAGACACACTCATACAAATAAACTTTCCTGCTAATCATTTTAAAGAAAAACAAAAATTTATTTTTTAAATGTAAAATACCACGATTTACTTAAAATGTTTAATGAATGTGAGAAGATGGTTCAGAACAAAGCTGGCTTCTTCTTCCCTGCATTGCTTTAGTCTTGATCCGCCTTCTGGGGGGAGGGGCCCTCCTACCCTCCTGTCATCTCTCTCAGGGTAAGTTATCAGGCCAGAAAAAGGGCTACTCCGTGACCCCTGGGAAATGAGCACTATACCTCACGACAATGAGGGTCCTTTCAGAGATTACATCCCACATTCTGGCCTTTTCCCCTACAGATTTTATCTTCACATTGGACTTCATATATTAAAAAAAAGTAGTATTTGAACAGCGTTTTGCAGTTTTTTAAATCACAAGCATCATCTCATTTGCCTCACAAAAACAGTAGGGGACTTGTGAACCCTCTTCAACATCAACATTTCAGGGGGCTACTTCTCTCTAGCTGCCTGGAGTTGGCCAACAGCACCTTGCCAGACAGAAAATGGTCAACTGTAGGCAAATTTGATAAACTGACCAAAGCAATTCCATTAGTTGCAGAGAGGCCTAGGACTCCACGGTAGAAATGGACAGGAGCAGTCAAGTAAAGATCCCCACCTGCCTTCCTTATTTATTCTGCGGATGTGAACAACGGGTTAGAGTGAAGAGACAGGTACACAGCAAATGAATGCTTTCACTGTGTTCTATTAGTTGGGAGGGAAAAAAGGGTTTTCCTAGATAAAGGATATTTGAAAAAGACAGGTGGTAGCTGCTCTATTGGGTGATTACCACGTGCCAAGCTTTCTTCCTAAGTGCTGTGTAAGTGGGTTTTTAAAAAATTATTATTAAATTCTTATGCCTCCCACAAACCTGGGAAGTAGGTAGCATTATTTATTTTTCCTTTTGTAATCACTTTAAAAAAACGTGGTAACTGAATCCTAGAGAAGTCTCTTGTCTTAAGATCTATTTTCCACCCGGCTTTATTGAGCTATAACTGACATACAACATTGTGTAAACTTAAGGTATACAGTGTGATGATTTGATACACACAGAAATAGTAAAAAGATTAGTTAACACATGTATCCTTAAGTTCTTTTTTTTTTTTTTAAAGATTTGATTTATTTATTTGAGAGAGAGCATGAGCCAGGGGGAGAAGCAGGCTCCCCGCTGAGCAGGGAGCCTGATGTGGGGCTCACTCCCAAAACCCTGAGATCATGACCTGAGCCGAAGGCAGACTCTTAACCCACTGAGCCAACCAGGCGCCCCTATCCTTGTCTAAGTTCTAAAGCCAGGATTCCAACCCAAACAAGCTGACTGCAGAGAAATATGGTCTTAACAGCTAGATAGGCTGCCTTGGGATAAAATTTACTTCAAATATTGAAAAGAAATTAGAGTATTTTAAATTGTTTTCTAAATATTTTTTAGAAATATTTAGAAATTAATAAATAGAAATATTTAAAAATTAAACAACAAAGAGCCCTTATTTATATGTGAAAGTTTTGCTTGCCCCTACCTGGGCTCATGTAATTCAGAACGGCACCGTGTCTGTGCCCAGGGCCATGCCAGACCCTGCCTACTTAATATTGGAAAAGATCTGAAACTTAACACCGGACACTGGTCAGGAGCCTCTGGAGAAGAATAATTTAAAAAATACTAAGAAGAATAGGGGCGCTGGGTGGCTTAGTCAGTTAAGCATCTGCCTTTGGCTCAGGTCATGATGCCAGGGTCCTGCAGGGGCTCCCTGCTCAGGGGGAAATCTGCCTGTGTTCCCTCTCTCTCTGTGTCTCTCTATGTCAAATAAATAAATAAAATCTTTAAAAAAAAAAAAAAAAGAATAGAATTTTAGAGCTGGAAGGAAACTTATAATTTAATCTCACTTTTTCATTTTATAAATGAGAAAACTGAAACTCAGATTAAGTGACTTTACCAGGTTACACCACGCTAAATAGTAGCAGACCCAGGATTCCAACTCGGGCTTCTGTTGGCATTCTCTCCATTACTCTAAGCTTCTTTCCAAATTTGCGAGACAGAATTTTCCATTTCCTTTTCTAATGTTGTAAGAAATGTCAAAAGCTAACATCCACGTATTTAAGTAAATTTATCTAAATTTATTTTTGCCTCTTATATACATTGGTAAATGAAAATGTGTTTGGATTTCCCAAGAGTACTTGAATTTCATGAGTTTTACATTTCCTACAAAGGGACCCGGCTCAGCAATTTAATTTTCATGGGCTAAGAGCTCTGATTAAAGCCTTTACCTCGACAAATAATTGGTTTTGAGAATAGGGGGTAGGGCTAATTCAGAGATATGATAAGCATTCATTCATTTACTCAAACATGTATTGCATGCCCAAAATAATTATATTTTAGGCACTGTGCTAGGTACAGGTCATACAAATCTAATTATGACATAGTTCTTTCCCTTTAGGACTATTTTTTCACTTCCTTTCCTATTAGCAGGGGATCTGATATAATCTTGCTGCTGTCAAACTAGGTTGATATCTCCCCAAGGTGTATGAGGAGTATTACTTGTGGTGTGCCACATTTAGATGGTAAGAGACAAACATTTTAAAAAAATAGTTATGTGTTCATTTTAGCGTATTTTGGAAAAACTAAAATGGCTCAGAAACCCATATTTAATGGCTTAGGATGTGGCTACTTATGCTCAAGATCCATTTTATGCAGACCAGATGACCTATAGGCACGATGCTCAGGCATGTTTTGTAACAACACGGATTTTTGAAAAGTACAGATGATATGGTTTAATAGCATGGATTCTGCATGTACCAAATTTCCACATTCACCACTGCATTTTTTAAAAAGATGTATCGCATGGAGCACTGGGTGTTTTACGCAAACAATGAATCGTGGAACACTAACTCAAAAACAAATGATGTACTGTACGGTGACTAACATAAGACAATAAAAAATAAATAAATAAATAAATAAATAAATAAATAAATAAATAAATAAAAATACAAATACTAAAAAAAAAAGACATCAAATTGTGACTTCTGAAGTGGACTTTCATTTAGTATTGGAAGCATAATATGTAACCGTTTTATGTTACTCATACATAATGCTAAGGAATTTAGTTTTAGATACACACATTAGAATTGATTAGAGTTATTATTATTTATCTTGTTTGCCTTAAAATGTCCTATTTGTGAAAGGTAACATTACTCTTATAATTTTATGGTTACCTCGTAGTTATGGCAAGTGATTCACTTTTTCATTTTTAAGTCAAAGATGTGCTCGCACTACAAACAGTAAATGTCAAAACTAACTAGTAAACACAAGCCATGTTAAACTTAATTGTTTAACGAGTTGGTTGAGGTTCTAGTTAGCATCCCCAGCTTCAACCTGCATAGCCGGGCAATGGACTTTCTGCTATATTCAAACTCTCTCTCCCACACCTCTCTCACTGCTTCATAAACTCTTAAAGGCTCCGAATGACTGGGAGAGGTGGAAAGGGCTGCAATATTCCTGAGGAAGCTAGCATCCCAGCTTTCCCAACTAAAAAACCCTGATAGTATGATTTTAAGAAAGAGTGACTGAGAGAGAAGAGGGAAGCAATAGCAGACTCTCAGGCGCAATCCCCAGAGAGTCTGATTTAGTAGCTCGGGCTGATTCTCCTGCATTTAAAAAGACTCATCAACATTAGAAAATTCGAAACTACAAAATATATATCTATATATATTATACATATTTACATGTATAATTATGTATATATAATATTTTTATATTGTATATATAATATTAATTTAATTACACACACACACACATAATTGTAAAAAATATCCCCACCTATCCCATTACTTAGATTGAACAGTTATTAAGAGTTGGCCATATTTGCTTCATCTATTTGTTTGGGGAAGGATTTTGGTTTGCTGAAATCCAGGTCTGAACCAGTGCCATGAAGTGCTTTTCGTTATGAGGTTAGTTTCGTTTTTTAATGAAGAATCTCCCTTTCACGTGATACTACCACAGGAGTGCTCAGTCAGGCTGGCCCCTCTAGGCTTCTGGAAGAAAGTTCAGATTTAGAGAGGGGGCATAGACAGTATTTCTCCTTCTACATAACATCTGCGCTCTGGGGGTTTACCCGTCGGGGTCTTTATGGCAGACACTAGACAGAATGTGGGTGAAAAGGTGTGTGCGAACCTCGGGGAGACATGAAACCCTACTCCTGAAGCAACTGCAAATTTTCTATGCCCTCTTTCCCCAAAGTGTGTTATAGAATGTTCCTGTGATTAAGTTTTTCTTTCCAATGGATAAACTTGTGGAAGCGCCATGTCGTATACCTGAAACCAATGTAACAACGTGCGTCAACTACACCAACAACAACGAAAAGTTTTTCTTTTCAAGCAGATCAAGAAATCCCCCCATGTGGCATCCCCCTCTTGGAAGCTTCTAATGGACATTTAATACTTTCAAGGCTCTGCTGTGTGGCACAAATTTTACTCAGTGTTTCCCAAACTTATCCAATTATGTAGTTGGGCTTTTCCCCGCAAATCACCTATTAACATCTTTTGGAACCTAGTTTGAGGAGTGCATTGATCTATGCTGCTATTATTTCTGCTTTTATTAGGTACACCAATGACCATTTGTTCTGGCAAAACACCTTATAATCACACTTGCTAGTTTTTCCTCTCACTCTTAAATCCTGTGGTGTAAGCTGGGATCTATATTCCCATTGAAAGGTAAGTGCTATTAAGTACACGTTATGAGCCCGGTAACAAAATGCTGCCAGGGTAAGGATTTAACTTTAAACCCTACATTTGAAGACTTAATTGGTAAAAATCCAAATAATCCCTGGCTACCTAACTGGGTTGGCTGTCGTCAGAGAAAAAGGAATTTCCCAATTATCACTCATATTCTCATCTCCCCATCCCCTGTCCTTCTGACCACATTTCAAAGCTACGCACGAACAACCTCAAACTTGATACTCTAAGGAACAGAAGAACTTAGGGAACTAGTGCCATTTCCCTTGAAACGAGACGTTCTAGAGATGAGTTCTCACTTTTTTCTTTCGTGATGATCATATAAACATTTAGGAAAAACAAACGAAGTCAGAGACACATAAATCAAATATTCCTAACGATGGAGATGAAGGAGGCTCCCGTTCTGGAATCTGTCAATGTGTTTTTGTTTTTGTCTTTTGGGGGAGAGTTCCTCTAAGCACCCTGGAGCTTCTTGTAACTGTTCCTCTCCATCTCTACTGCTGTGACCGTCCCCATGCAGGGATGCCAGGTGGCTGTGGGTGACAGTGACATCAGAAGAGATTCCAGTCACTCAAGGGAAGCAGAACTATTACTCAAAAGATGTACCAGTTTAATTCTGGAACTTCTTAGTTTCTCACCCCGGGTGGTAAAAATGTGTCTGTGGATTTTCTCTGCACTCTCTGGGCAAGGATTTTGAATTAACAATCTTTTCTCAGCTGGGAGAAAACAGAATGCCTACTCAATAGACAAGAACACCACTTCTCCC
Source organism: Procyon lotor (assembly GCA_028646535.1). NCBI lineage: Eukaryota > Metazoa > Chordata > Mammalia > Carnivora > Procyonidae > Procyon > Procyon lotor. Next base: position 80,867,653 of record CM053609.1, read on the forward strand.
CATTCCTCCTGAAGCTGTGAGTTTGATTCTTTGTCCCCGAGTTTGGAACTTTGTATATGTATATGGCACCCAACTATGGCAATAAGAGAAGTCCAGCGCCGCAAGAGAATTGTTGGCTATATAATAGAGGTATAATAATTGACCACTGTAAGTCTCATTGCTAAATTTTCTCATTAGTTAGCGGTTGTATGAACTTTTCCCCCCTGCTCATCAGAATCTTCCTCCCTTGTTTGTTTCCTCTCAGTTGGCACTGTGAAATAAAATTAGATTCCAACTAGGTGGCCTGGGCTTGAAACCCAGCATCACTTATTAAGTGTGTGTCCTAATGCGATCTCCCTAACCCTCTCTGAGTTGTCATCACAAAATTATCTCAAGGATTATGAGAATTTCACCATCTGAAAAATACGAAAAAGCTCATCTCATATCCAGTACGTGGGCAGTTGGCAGACGTTGGCTTTTTTGCTTTCTTTTCTTCTTCTCTACTTGCATTATTTACCACCCAAGCCCATTGTTTTGGGAGGAAAATCAAGAATAAATGACTTTCCTAAATGTGTAGGCATTTCTTTGACATGACACAATGATATAACACTGCGAAAGGTTTATCCTAAAGAGATCTGCTTCAGTCTGTTGGAGGAGAGCAGGAGAAGCAGCTGCCTATTTGGCTGGAGGAAGAATACACTCAGCAGGGATCTTCTACCCCTGCCCACATCAAGTGCTAGGTTTTTGTTTTTAACTCATTCTAATTGATCAAAACAAGAAATGGAAACTAAGCATTCCTTTTCTGCTTATATAGACATCGAAGGGCCTGTTTTCAAGTTAGAAGGAGCCTCTGGCCCATGTGGAATGCCTGTGATCCTACTGAATGGGCATAATTAAAAAGACCGACTATAGTAAGTGTTGACACGGATGTGGAGAACCTGGGATCCTCATACCAAATAGGCAAAACATATTTTTCCGTTTGAAAAGTAATTTGGCGGTTTCTTACCAAGTTCAACCTACCATCTCGTCCAGCAATTTCGCTCTGGGGAATCTACCCAAGAGAAATGAAGACATGTATCCACACAAAGACATGTATGTGACTATTCATAGCATTATTTATAAGAGCAAAAGACCGAAATAATTCAAATGTCTATCAGCTGTTACATGGACAACAGAATAGTATTCAGCAATAAAAAGGAATGAACGACCAGTACCTGCTGCAACAAGGATAAAATTCAAACACATTATGCTGAATGAAAGAAGCCAGATGCAAAAGACATTGGATTATTGCATTTAAATGTCTAAAAAAGACAAATCTATAGAGACAGAGTATATGGTGGTCATCTAGGGTGTGGGGTAGAAATAGGGATTCGCTAAAAACAGGCACAAAAGAATTTGAAGTGGATATTGGAAATGTTCCCAAACTGGATTGTGGTGATAACTATAAATCCATTAAAAATTCATTACTTTATACATCTAAAATAGATTTTATAATATGTCAATTACACCTCCACAAAGTTTAAAACCGATGCTTATTGTTATACAATTCATGAGATGATCTCTGTATCAAAAGCAGCAGAGATTGTGGAGAATATCATAATCAGGCTGTAGTCCTAGAAATAGTCACACATCTGACCTCCAGCTCAAATATCCATTATTCTGTGACTCTGATTGTAAACAACTCCAAAGCTCCAGCTTTCCACCTGGGGAAGGCCTGGGACATGAGCAAGAGGAGAAGCAGGATTGGGTGACATCAGCCACAGAAGAGAGGACACAGAGAGAAGATGAGCAGGCCAGAGCTACTGCTGTTTATCCACATCAGGAGTGGAGATGGTAGGCCATCTACACGACCTGATCTTTTGAGACCTTGAACCCGATATGCCCATCCTGCCATTTTTCATCTTGGCCAGCAGTTTCTCTTTGCCCCACCTCTCCCACTCCTCCTTCTTGATTTCCAACCTCCTTGGGCTGTCCTTTTCTATCTGTTAGTCCTTCTGTCGTTTGTGCACCAACGGTAGGGGTTCCTATCTGGCTAGACCTTCTACAGTGTCTTAACCCCGACAGGCAACAGTTTAAACCAAGGAAAACCCTATCTTTCAATCCTTATTTTTCGTACACTTACAAAATTATAAAACTTCTTTCCAGGTCTCATTCACAAGCATATGCTCAAGAAGCTAAGATTATGAATTGGCAATTTGTATTACCGAAGAAAGTGAACGTGGGTGAGAATCTCAAAGAATAGTGAAGCTTGACTATTTTGGACGTCGATAATTGAATAATTCTCCTTTGCACTTCATTCAGTCCCAGTATTTCAGAGTAAAATTATCAAGAGAGGAAGCACTGTTATGTAGATAAATGTGATATACTCCCCATACTGATGGTTGTACTTCTACAGGTATATAAAGAATAATCAGAAATGTGTGAATCAATTAAATATCAGACATTGTGGCATACAATGCTTATATAAAGTAAAAGCCTATTTAAAATCTACTTTAAGACTGAAAATGTCCTCCCATACTTGTAACTGCCAGTTGAATAATTTGGATTCTGAATTACATAGGTTTATTTTCCATAGGAAGCTGAAAATATTTTACAAATAATAGTTAATAATTATTGATTGGTTGTGATGTTCTAGGCACCTTATTTAATCTTCACACTAAACAATAATTACCCCCATTTTACAAATGAGAAAAGTAATACATAAAGAGGTTTTCGGCTCAAACTGACAGTTGATAAGTAACATAACCAGGATTCAAGTCCACGTCATTCTGACTCCAAAGCCATTACCTTCAATCACTACACTGTACATCTAAATAGAACTCTTGATGGCATCCTGCAAAAACTGTCATCCTCATTTTTAAAAATGGAGAAGCCACAGGGGGACAGGGCGTTTGACTCACTCAAGAATAGCCAACGAGTTGGTTCCCTGTAGATTTTCGTCCTTGAACCATATGGGTCTTCTCTTCAGTGTTTTATAAATTGTTCACCAGGCTCTAAGACTGTCTCAAACAGGACTCTCTTTTTTGATGGGTACTTACCTGAATTCTAGCTAGAGGTCCCGGACAGCCAGAACAATTCAGACTCTTCATTTCCCGGAAATCACTGGAGTGGCTGAAAAGAAAAAGGGCCGTTTGTGTTTAGCTTACCAGGTCATTAGAGATAATTAAGTAGCATTTAATTAGTTTAGTTTACATTTAATGCAAAGATTCTGGCGTCACTTGCACTGAGGAAAAGACATGAGGTTATGGATCAATAACATTATCACAGGGTGGATATATGCATATCTTTTAAGTAATTGAAAACTAATCATTTTACTCAAGGTACATCGTTATATATCAAATCCCTTTAAAAATCTCTCTTTGGTATGTTTCAGGCTTATCTTCTTAATCTGACATCAGACAAGAGTAGCAGAGAAGAGAAATCCTGAGAATGGAATGAATGATTTACAGAGGAATATGCTTGAAACAACAGATGTTGGTGAGGATGCGGAGAAAGGGGAACCCTCTTACACTGTTGGTGGGAATGCAAGCTGGTGCAGCCACTCTGGAAAACAGTATGGAGGTTCCTCAAAAAGTTGAGAATAGAGTTACCCTATGACCCAGCAACTGCACTACTGGGTATTTGCCCCAGAGATATGAATGTAGTGATCCAAAGGGGCACCTTTACTCTAATGTTTATAGCAGCAATGTCCACAATGGCCAAACTATGGAAAGAGCCCAGATGTCCATTGACAGGTGAATGGATAAAGAAGATGTGGCATACACACACACACACACACACACACACACACACACACGCATGCACACTCACATACACAATGGAATACTATGCAACCATTAAAAAATGAAATCCTGGGGCACCTGGGTGGCTCAGTGGGTTAAAGCCCCTGCCTTTGCCTCAGGTCACGATCCCAGGGTCCTGGGATCGAGCCCCGCATTGGGCTCTCTGCTCAGCGGGGAGCCTGCTTCCCCCATCTCTCTGCCTGCCTCTCTGCCTCCTTGTGCTCTCTCTCCACTCTGTCAAATAAATAAATAAATAAATAAATAAACCTTAAAAAGAAAAAAAATGAAATCCTGCTATCTGCAACAACGTGGATGGAACTAGAGGGTGTTATGCTAAGTGAAATGAGTCAATTATCCTATGATCGCTGATATGGGGAATTTAAGAAACAAGGTAGAGGATCACAGAGGAAGAGAGGAAAAAAGGAAAGAAGAAACCAGAGAAGGAGACAAACCATAAGAGACTCTTAATCATAGGAAACAAACTGAGGAGTGCTGGAATGGACGGGGGGTGGGAGGGATAGGGTGGCTGGGTGATGGACACTGGGGAGGGTCTGTGCTACGGTGAGTGCTGTGAATTGTGTAAGACTGATGACTCACAGACCTGTACCCCTGAAACAGATAATATATGTTAATTTAAAAAAACTTTCCTTATGAAGATGTGGCTGCTGCTGTATTAACTGTGCAGAACAACCCAGTCCTGATTTTGATGCTGATAAGAAGAAGCTGCACAGGCAATCCTGGGCCCCTCAATAATTTTATTCTCCCTCAGTAACAGAAATTTCAAAACCCTTTCACCTGTTTGATAAATGAATACAAAATAGAATCATTATTTCTAGGTCTTGGTTTCACAACCACCAATGGCTCCCGTGTATTGAGAACCTACTGCAGAGGAGACACTGGACTTGGCATTTCACATGTATTATTTCTAATCCTGATAACCGGGCGAGTTAGTTGTTCTTACTTACAGGTGGAAAAACCCAAAACCCAAGGACAAGGGAGATTAGAAAATTCTGACTCAAAACTCATGTGCTTTCCATCATGCTATTTTACCCTTCACCGAATCTTGGAGTGTCACCCAGGATTAGAGTAGTTTTGGCCACTTACACAGACATTATCAGTGGCCTCCTGGATGCCTAAATAAACCTAGAATAAGACAACCTCCCCAAAATATGACACAGACCTTTTTCTTCAGGAGCTCATAATTTAGTAAAGAGAAAAGGACGGAATTAAGTTATAAAAGGAGTTCCTCAGAGAGCATGGGCTAAGGGAACTTGGAGAAGGACACAGTTATGAGCAGAAGAGAATGGGGGTAGCCTCTTCAAGTGAAGCCAGGCCCAGAGCAGAGGGCATGGTTTGGAGAGCAGAGCAGAGATGGAAGAGTGGTCTATGAAGACTGGAGCTAGGAACGAGCCTGATGCATCAAAGAACAGTGAGGACACCCCCCTGTGAGGGATTGGGGGAGGGATGGGTTTCTAAGGAGCAAAAAGTTTTGAACGTGACAGTGACTCATCCAATGGCAGCTTGTGGCAATAAGGGAATCCCAATCCCGTCAGGGCCCTGGGAATAGTTATCCAGGTACTGCTTCCTCTCCTGGGTAAACATATGTCTATTTTTTGCCCTCATTTTAAAAAAGAAAGAGAGAGAGACAGAGAGAAAGAAAGAGTAAGGGGAATCCCAGAAGGGTCATGGGACAAATACAGGGTTAGAAATCAGAATTTCTGGGTTTCGTTTTCATTTTTAGTTACTTATTCTCTGAAAATGCAACAGCGAAATTATTGAAGCTCTTCTGAATACGTTTTTGCTAACAGGGAAAACTATATAATCATCTCCCCGACCACACACACAAATTCATCCCATTCTAAACATGCAGCTTGTTGGAAGCAAGACTCCCAAGTGTTCGAATTACTGATTTAGGTAGTGAAAGTGCCCCCAAACTACCCTGTTTCATCCCCTTCCAGGATATATTATGCTGGAGACAGGCTGGGTGGCAAATGATGTTTTAAAATTAGAACATTGTTGGGATTTTTTTTTAGGTTAACAGGAGAGATGGTGTTAACCCTCTGCATAGTTTTCAAGCATAGTTGCTAGATACAATATAATTTTTTACTGTCATAATTTTCCTACTACCTGGACAACTTGAAAATTTTCCAGTGGGTTTAATTACAGTTTTAATTGTGCAAAACTGGGGTGAGCAATTATTTTCGTGAGTTTTATGAAGGCAAGTTAGCCTTCCAGACAAATGTTCCCAAGCTCCCGCAGCACTAATTTGGATTTAAAAAATTCATTTTACTAACTTGCTGAGCTTAAAAGATTTGGTGCTGATGTTTAGCTGTCTCAGCGCTGCAGTTTAGAAGGGCAAGTGAAGAACATCCCTCTGGGCTTTTGCAACTGGACTGAGGCAGATCTAGACAGTGGCCATGTCCCTGGCTAAGCCGAGCCTAGCACAGCCGTTTTATGAAAGAGCAAAGGGATAGACATATATATTCCACAAAGGGACGACACACCCATATACACTCATTCTACCAATGCATCTTGCTTTTACAAAGGCAGTAATATTAAAAGCCAGGAATGAAAGGAACCAAGGGGGAAGGTTCAGAAATGGGAGATGCCAATTTACCCTTTTAACGTCTCACTCAGGGTCTCCCGGGCCCTTGAAATTTTCTCTCATCCCAACTGGCAAATGGTATCATCCATATGGTGTTCCCAATAACGGCTACAGTTTAGTTTCTAAGTTGGGAAACACCAGAATAAGGATCATAGGAAATTCTTTGAATTTTTTTTCCAGAAGCACTGAACCACAGCCTTTACCTTACAAGTGCTCTACAAAGCCTTCTTGCTTCCATATGTTTGTTCATTTCTTCCACATTTATCGGAGGTTTACTCCAGTTACAGTAAATGTAGTCCCTGTACTGAGACTTCTCATAGGCCAGGCCATAAAACTGAATGAGATAGTGTAGAAAAACGTGATACGATCATGAGCTTGATGTTAATGGTGACAGGAGGGGGACAGCAGTGGCGAAGTCTTCCAGGAAGAGGTGACAGCTAGGGAAGCGCCAAAAGATTAAGGAGTACAGTCCAGGTGGGGACTAATAGGAGAAAAGCATGTCCAGAGTCATGAGAAGATGTGCATGACATTCACGAAAATAGGAAAGGTGGCAGGACTGGAAGAGGGCTGATTGGCCGAATTTAGCTTTCAAAATCATTAGCTGGGCTCTGGTTTTCACAATAGAATGAACCTGATGGTTTGGACCTGTGGAATTCAGGAACCCATTTTTATTTTATTTTATAGTTTTATTTATTTATATATATGTGTATGTGTGTGTATATTTATATATATGAATATTTATATTTATTATATATTATTATATATAATATATTATTACATAATATTATGTATATTATTTATATAGCTATTTATATATTTATATATATTTACAGCTTACTAATTTATTTATTTATTTAGAAAGAGCATGAGTGGGAGAAGGGGGAGAGGGAAGCAATCTCAAGCAGCTTCTGCACCGAGCATGGAGCCCCATGCGGGGCTCAATCTCATGACCCTGAGATCATGACCTGAGCTAAAACCAAGAGTCAGATGCTCAACCAACTGAGCCACCCAAGCGCCCCTTAGGAGCCCATTTTATTTATTTATTTTTTAATTTTTATTAACATATAATGTATTATTTGCCCCAGGGTACATGTCTGTGAATTGTTAGGCTTACACATTTCACAGTACTTAACAGCACATACCCTCCCCAATGTCCACAACCCAGCCACCCTATCCCTACCCCCCCGCCTCCCAGCCACC
>CM053609.1:80875718-80890776 GCA_028646535.1 Procyon lotor
CTAGACTCAAGAAATGAACTAAGGGTGGCCGGGGGGGGTAGTGGGGTAGGGATAGGGTGGCTGGGTTGGGGACAATGGGGAGGGTATGTGCTATTAAGTGCTGTGAAATGTGTAAGCCCGAAGATTCACAGACATGTACCCTGGGGCAAATAATACATTATATGTTAATAAAAATTAAAAAAAAAAAAAAAAAAAAAACAAAAAACAAGAGCTTCTCATTTCATTTCTTGAGGTACGATTGGGAATTCCACCGAGATCATTTTCTGTGGTATTCCATTTTAACAAGCAGCTATCCCTTTCTCACATTCCATAAAGCAAAGGTATTTTAACATGTGTGTGGAGGTCAGCTGATTTTAAAAATCTGATCTCCTAGTGTTTTGAGGAACAAAATTTGATCTCCTATATCTTGAGGTATTAATTCATTTTCGCTATACATCCAAGAGAACTGAAGGTCTTATGATAAATGACAAAGCCAGAAAATGAGTCAGTGCCAACAAAGAATTAGATCGAAGGGCTCCCTAAGCTTGGTCTGGATGAATCTTTAGGGTACTCTGAATAGGACCAAATACCCTAGAACCTGAGCCGAGTATGTAGTGTTGAGGGGTTGGGCAGCAGCAGGGGGTGAGGGACTGACTCAGAGTGAAACCTGAGGGCAGGAAATAACCATTCCAGTGAGTAATATAAAAGGACCTGAAGCTCACAAACATGCACTGAACCATTTTCTCCTACATTTCCACCTCTAACCAAGGACACGAAATCAGGACCCCTGCTACCCCTTTCTTTTGTCTGTGACTCTCAGTTCCAGCTGGAAGATTGATTTTCTTCTCTGGAGCTGCCTTTAGTGATCATTTTGTCCTGATCCCATTGATATAAATACGATGAGGGTAAGAGACAGCCCGGTTTACAGCTTACTAAGATGATGCTGATTCCTACTTCTCTCACCAGACAGCCCCACCTGGGCAGGTGCCCTTATCACAAAGTGTGGAACTTGAGGCTTAAAAAATTTGTGTTGAGGTAGAGGGTGAGGAGAGGGATGCTTTTTAAGATAATAATAATAATAATAATAATAATAATGTATGTAAAATTAAGGACAAAAACAAACTACTATTAAGGAAAGAAATCACAACAGATAATTGAAGGCTTGAACTTTTCCTAAAATATCTTCAGGGGAATTATCAGTGAGGCTTTACATAGGAATGCTTCCTGATCACACTCTAGTGTTTGCTCCACATCTACAACACTCTCCATGTCTTGGTCTTTCCCATCATGTGCAGGGACCCTAGGAAGGGAGGAACTTGAAGCTTGTGCTCCATTGGCTTCATGGTGCTTCCAGATATGGTATCCCTGATGAAGGCTGCAGGAGGATGAGATGGCTACACATCCTGGTTTACCAGAAAGTCCCAGGTTGTGCCTGTTATTATTGCTTAAATTTGAATAATTCTCTTTACCCTGAAAAAAACCCCAAAACAGTCCTGGTTTGCACATTAAATTATGTGTTTGTGCTATTTTTGTTGGTCACCTCTGTAACCATGCAAGCTGGGCCCAGGTGGGAAGCTCTCCATTCTAACTTTGGCATCTTCATTGCCTTCCTGCCTCAGCTAGACCTAGGCGAGTCTCTGTGTCCCAATCGTAAAGTGGGGGTAATCACATTGACCTACTTAGAGTGGGTTGCAAGTAGGTTGTCGTGTGGGTTTTTGTTTTTGTTTTTATCTTCTTAAAAGTCACTGATTTAATATAAATTAAAACTTAAAAATTTAGTCATCGGTATATAAGGTTTCGTTGGTTTAGAAACCCAAGGATCTGTAAGCAATGCTGTCTAGTCCAGTAGAATTAGTGCTCTCTGTTCCTCTTTCCTGAAGACCCACCCGTTTCCTCAAACAACCTGCAGGTGGAGCGGCAGGAAGGCCTAGGTCAAAAGATCACCGAGGTCCCTGTTCTTTGGGTGGTCCACTGGGACAGAATGTGCTGGCAGACTAAGGAAGAGTTCTCCATGCAATAGCTTCACCTTGGTGGGTCCCTGTGGGTCAGTTCATCACTGTTAGAGAAAGACAAGCAGGAAGAGCAGGGAGAAGACTCCACCTACACCTGGAGCCACTCTGCATGGCTGGACCAGCGAGGACAAAACAGCGTCATCGTGGGTAGGCTACTGGATCCAACACACCACTTCAGAGCCTTTGAGTCGTATGTCAAGCGCAAAATAACCAGGCTTATTTTCCCTGCCAAAGTCACATGCAATGTCGAGGTAACATCAAAAAGTCGATTTAAAAGGCAGTTTCCTCTGAGTGCTGATTTAGGCACATAAACAGTGGCTTGGGTAAATGCCACTCTGTGTTTAAAGTAATTACACTTCAGCCCTGGAATGTGGTGATGGGAAAGGCCCACTGCAGCAAACAAAGTCGATTCTATCAGCAAACTCTGGAAAGTCAGCTGGCCGGGATGCTGTTTCTCTCCGAATTTACTACTTCCTGCTTGGGGGCTGTCCCTGGGAAGGTCAGAACTTCAGGACCAGTGTGGGTGCAGCGCCCAGCTCTCTATGGCTGGTGCCAGCTCACAACCAACAATATGTCTGCAACATGGCCTGCGAGCCTTGGCCCATAGGAGCCGTGGTCAGTCATGTTCAGCGGGAGGCCTTGGAAATACTGAGGCTCTTGGTCTCTGCATTACTCTGTCTTCCAGATCCTGCTCAGGCTGGGCAGCCACTGCTCAGCAAGCCAGAGAAATCCAGCCGGAGAAAGGCTGGTAGGTTTGGGGCAAGGATCCCTGGTGGGTGGGTGGGTGAGATTCTGAGGAGCAAAGGGATAATGGCTCTCGGTTCCTGGTTCTAGAAGCCCTGCCTTGATGGCTTATACAAATGTCTAGTGTAGTCTAACTTCATCCTAAATAGAAGGATACAGGGGCTCTTTTATCCATTTCCACCTTGGAATCATACCTTTTTCCGAGAAAAAGACCTAGTAATCACCTTTCTGCCCTACGTCTTGGCAACCAGTTCCCAACCGTGTGCCAAATCAGTGGAACTTTTCTTGTGTCTGGGAAGAATCATTTCCCTTTATCCTTATAGACTCCCTTCATAAGTTACTGCTGGCAACTGTTTTCGTGCTAATTAGCTGCCCTTGATGGATTTATTTCATCCAGTTGTAAATTTCAGAGCAGACGTTCCCAGGCCAACTTAAAAGTAGAAATCACAGAACAAGCTGAGTGGAAATCAGGTTTGGATGACCTCCACAGAGCAAGTCACGCCAATTCCCATGGGGTTTGAACACAGTGTTCCCAGGGAGGGGAGTCAAAGTCCAACGACAGACCTGGAAGAAATCTTAGGGAGATCTTTTAGTTTAGTCACTTCATCTTACAACGAAGGACTTGGGGCTCAGAAAGGTGACCGAACTTGCCCTGTCACACAGCTATTTACTGGTCACCTCAGAAAGTGAAAAGGGTAAGGGTGACACTAGGATTACAGGGGAAATTCCTGCTTGTCTTCTGAGACAACTTGAATGCAGTTGTCCTAAGCAAAGGTCTGGTCTGTTTTCTTCAAGTTCATCTTTCTTTTCACCTTCTGACTTTTTTTCCATGGAGTCATGTTCCAAAGACAACACATGGAATCCAGCTGATGAGACGTTTTAGATATTCTAAACAGTATACTAAGAAGCTGACGTCATTTTGGTAGGTACAGTGGACCAGCTGTTGGAAAGTACAAAGCTCCCCAAACATCTGGACTGATCTGCATTGTAGGCTCCCATCATAAACTGTCCATTAGCTATAAGCCTTTATGCTCTGAGTCTGGAATATTCTCTGATTTCCCCATCTGTCTCTGGTCCTTTAAGAATAGTTAGGGAAGGGGCGCCTGGGTGGCTCAGTTGTTAAGCTTCTGCCTTCGGCTCAGGTCATGATCCCACAGTACTGGGATCAAGCCCCACATCGGGCTCCCTGCTCGGCAGGAAGCCTGCTTCTCCCGCTACCATCCCCTCTACTTGTGTTCCCTCTCTCGCTGTGTTTCTCTCTGTCAAATAAATAAAATCTTAAAAAAAAAAAAAGAATACTTAGGGAAGGTGGTGATGGTAGAAAGATTTGTTTTATGGGGTATTTGAGAAGAAATCTTTCTGGTTGTATTTATGACAACTCTTCTAAATGGCATTTTTTCTTTGTATATTGGCCTCAGATGTATTAGAAGTGAAGTCAGGATTTTCTCTTCTGTTTTTTTTTCTTTTCTTTTCTTCATTTCCCTCCTTCATTCCTTCCTTCCCTCTTTCCCTTCTTTCCTCCCTTTCTCTAACCTTCCAACTCCACCTCTTGTTTGTCCTCTTGTCCTCTTCATTCTTTTTTTCTCCTCCTCCTCCTTATTCTTCACCCCCACAGCCCAGCTGTGCCATTTAACAAACAGTCATCCGCAATAAATGTCTGTGGAAGAGAGACTGTTACCAGTCACCTGGTCACTTGTTGAGCCCTGGCCTCCTGTGCATTTATTAAAAATGAGCCTTCCTTCATATTGCTCAGGTTTTATATAGATACTAGAATTATTCATGTTTTAATGTAAAATATAAGATGACTCTTCATTTTAGAGTCGAGACCAAGAAGTTTCAGTACAGAACTTTTTTTTTCTAACATTTTATTCATTTATTTGAGAGAGAGAGTGCGAGTGAGAGAGCAGAAGCAAAAGGTGGAGGAGAGGGAGAGGGAGAAGCAGACTCCCCACTGAGCAGGGAGCCCAATGTGGGACTCGATTCCAGGACCCCGAGATCATGACTTGAGCCGAAGTCAGATGCTTAACTGACTGAGCCAGCCAGGTGCCCCCTAGTACAGAAGTTCTATCATGAGAAACTTCCGTTTTGAGTACAGCTCTCTATGGTTAAAGTTAAATGATGTCAAAATAATAGTCAAGAGAGTACTAAACCACCAGATGACTGATTATATTTTTTGCCGCAGAATCAATCGTTTGAAACTCTTTAAATACAGGGAGTCCAAGCATCCTCTGGGCTTCCTTAATATTACAACTTTATATATATCTGCATCAGATGAAATCTTGTCAGTTCTTCATAAAGTATACATTTATAATTATGTCATAATAATTATTTACTGATTGCAATGGACTAAACAATTTGCATTTCAATTAAATGATTCTGAAAACAAATCCCAAGTAATCATCTTCCCCACCCAACTTGTTCCTCCTACAGACTTCCTTATTTCTGTCAGTGGCTGCACAATCTACCTTCATATTCAATCCATTACCAAGTCCTGTCAATTTCACTCCCACATTCTATTTTGACTCTGCCTAGTTTGCTTCCCCTTTCCATATACTCCATTGTGCCCAAGCCACCATTGATTCTTTGCTGGATCACTCATTCCTTAGCCTCCCACCTGGTCACTCTTCCTCCACACTTGCCTCTTCCCATCCGTTCTGCTAACAGCAACCAGAACAACCCTTGAAATGAGTGAACAAGGGCAAGCTGTTCCAAATTCCTTAATGCAGGTCTAGATCCCTTGCCCCATTTCTCTTGGATCTTTGAACTCTACTGCCTTTGGCTTACATATCACATTTCCTCCTTTTTCCCTTTATCCCCATCACCCAGACTCTCACTAGTGTCTTTTCATCCTCAGATAGGTCTTAACTACATGTCAATCCTCAGAAAAGTTTGGTACCCAAACTCATGTAGTTACCATTGTTATTCTTTTTTTTTTTTTAAGATTTTATTTGTTTATTTGACACAGAGAGAGAGAGATCACAAGTAGGCAGAGAAGCAGGCAGTAAGAGGGGGGGAGTAGGCTCCCCACTGAGCAGAGAGCCTGATGTGGGGCTCAATCCCAGGACCCTGAGATCATGACCTGAGCTGAAGGCAGGGGCTTTAACCCATTGAGCCACCCAGGCGCCCCTACATTGTTATTCTTAAACATAATAACTAGCTTTTCTCTTTCAATACTCTCACCACAGTTGACTGTGGATTTGTGTATTTATATTGTATCATAATGATATATTTTTATTGTACTATATATAATGTCTAACTTCTCCTCAAGACTATAAACTCTATGAGGGCAGATACCATGTATGTCTTAGCTCAGAGAAGCATTAAATACATTAATATGTATTCAACAAATACTTGTGAACAAATGGATCATCATGGTAATGCATTTGCACATTGCATTTTATTTTCAGTTTAAAGTGCATGAGTATAATATATCCTTAAGTTCATAAATTTAACCTACTGACCTATTGACCAGGTGACTGTATCCCCCTTTCACAGATAGTAAAGCACATAAAAAATCAGTTAGGAAAAGTGGTTTAAGGTACTTGAGTTCAGAGTTGCGTAATATAGAAAAATAATAAAAATGATTAACATTTACTGCTCTCTTAGGATATCCCAGGAGTGTTCCAATTGTATTAATTCATTTAATCCCTATAACAACCCTGTGAGGTAAGTAACACTATTATCTTTCTTTTTTTTCAAGGAAATGGAAGTTAGTAACTTGTCTAAGCTCTCAAATATATACACACATGATACTAAATGTCTGTTGGGTTGTTTTTTGCTTGTTGTTTGCTTATTTTACACAACAGGTATAGATTTGCCTTGGTCATCTTACTGAAATACAGTTCTAACATCTTGAGCTTTGCTCAGCCAGGTTTCCCACACCGAGGAATACTTCAGGTAGAATGATTTTTGTTCCTCTTGGTCGTCATTCACTTTCTTCTCTCTGTATCCCCTACTACTGCCCGCCCTACCCTCCTTCTTCCCTTCCCTTCTGTTCCCTGCTTCCCCGGGGCTGTTCAGTGGGAAAACCTCTGACAGAGCCACTTTTCTGCCAAGCCATCATATACAAGGTCAGTGTTTCCACATTCCAAACGTAGGTAAAAATGTGTGTGGAAAGCAGGGAATTCTGCCAGAACAATGATTCACTGTGTACATGCAAAACGGTTCAATAGCAGGCCACTGCCTTAGCAAGAAAAATGCGGCCCATCCCTGTGGAAAATAAGGGGACAGAGGCCCACAGCACTCCTGGGATTTAGGAGAAGCTTTCTCAGAAGGGAAAGACATATGCCTCATAAACCACGTCCTGCCTTTTTATTTCATGGACACGAAAGGGGATTTTCCAAAAAGGATGGGCATGAAATGTGTTCTTGCCATGTAATGTCATATGTATTTATAGGAATCACGTTCAGCCCCCTCTAGGTTCTTCAGCAATTAGCAATAGAAGTAGTGAAGTGTCTCATCCTCTTGCTTCTCCCAGTGTCTTATTTACTAGTTTGTTTTTTTCCAGATTCCTGTTGGTGGGAACTTCCACTAGGAGAAACGGAGGATTAAGGCAGAACTGGGCTGGGCCACTCCTTGCCTCGCTTTCTCCCAAGCCCAGGCTAGACTGCACGGAGATGACCTGACCCCTCTCTTGAACCTCGAGCCTGTGTAAACCCCACCTCAGGACCAGTCCTACCACCAGCCTCCATGCTGGTGTAAACACTGCAGCTGGGAGAAGAAGAAGAAAGAAAATCAGAAGAAGAAAAATCAGTCTTTGCGGATTGGGGCTCTCATACATCCACGATCTGAAGACTCCGCTAGTCTTTAAGATGGCCTCCCAGTGATTTTTGCTTGTCCTCAGCTCCCTTTTCCATTCCCCTCAGCAGCCTTTTCCAACCTCCTCACTACTTCCCTCAATCCCCTTAGTCTAGTCTGAGCCAGCAGTTCTCAACCTGCGCAACCCATTAAAGTCACCCCAGGACCTCGGGAAACCCCCCAGTGCCTCAGCTGCATCCCAGGCCCATGATATCAGATTCTGTGACGGTGGATCCTGGCATCCAGAGCTTTAAAAGCACCACAGGTGATTCCAGTGTGTGACCAAGGATGAGGCCCACTGCTTTCGAGCAGGTTACGTCACCTCCTACTCCATCAGGAAATGTGATGTGGTAAAGCACAAATCGGTCATAAGCGTTTCTGTATGCACCCCGACGTCCTTCCCTTCAGTCTCAGAGGTTGAGACAAACTACATCCTTCATACACGTCTTCTATGATTTTCCAAGACCTGCTTGTGTCTCTAATTTCTTCCTCTCTGCTGGATCTTTCCCTTCAGAATATAAGCAAGTTAAAGTCTCCCCCACCCCCCACCCCCGCCATCTTTGATAAGAGCCCCACATTTTTTCATCCCTCTCTCTCCAGCCTCACACCCATCCACTCTCCACTCAGTTCTTCGTATTCTGCTAATATTCTCCCTGAAAACCAAGCTTTCTCAGTTGGACCAATCCTTGCGAACCTTTCATGGTCGAGCTCAGTTGCTTTCCTCTCTCTGTGAAAGGTTGCTAGATTAGACACCTGAATCCAGACTCTCCCCACCCCCCCACCCCTTTGAACTTTTCTACAAGCATTTAGTACCTTCAATGGACATTCTCTATTTGTTTTTCTCTCTTCTCTCAAACGGAAGCTCCCTCAGGGCAGGAACCATAGGATTTTCATCTGTTAACATCAGCACTGGGCTTTTTGTAGGCATTCACCTGTGCTTGTTGAACTGAACTGCAGAATCCTTTTCCACCTAACTTCTTGGTCAGAATGCTGTGGTCTAATTGGCTGTAAGTATATGTCATGTCATGCAGCCCCCTTACCTTTATTTCCATGAGTAACTGCCATAGATAATGACCTAGGGCAATTATCTGGACATTCTTTTGGCTTTACATTAAGCCAGTAAGTCGTATTTACCTGTTTAGGATAAACTTCTAAGTAAATCTACTATAGGATTCCTCTGATCAGCATGCCACACTTTTCAAGGCCACTGAGGCAACAATAATGATCATTAGTAGTCAGTAGAAATAAGAAGGAACAGTTGTGGCTTGGACTATATGTACGGTTTTAGAAATAAAAATTCATACCCCAACACGGTCTGCTTTATTTTAGGATCTAGCACTATCTCTTTGCAGGGGCAGAGCTGACCTATCTCTGCGAAGCAGCTGGGACAGGCTGGGCCACGCTGCTGAAATTTTGGCGGCAGCGGCTTACTCAAGTTTTCCTCCATTTCCTTTTGTTTTCCGCTTAAACTCCGCTTCAAAAGTAGAGCTTACTCCTCAGTCAGCCTTCCAGCGCAGAGCCCTGCCTGATTAATTAGCTGAGTAAATCAAAGAAACTCCTCAGCCTTACGGCCCTTCTTTCTGCCAAGTTTTGTAAAATTCATAGGCTGCACGTATTCATAAGCACAAGAAAACACCTGTGAGCAATTAACCAAATGCCCTTGATTTAGAGGCCTTGGAAATATGCTGATGGTCCCTAGACTGTTGGTACAGGTCTATAATTATGGGAGACCACAACCGAATCATCCCGACAGGCCACTTACAAGAAGGGTCATTCTTTCAAATATAACATGATGCTGCCTCTAAAAATAATTCTGCCTGAGACTTAGAAAGAAGCAGTCTTTATGAGGGTGCTGCTTTAAAGAGAGGATGCATCTAGGGTTTGGGAAGGAAGTCGTGCCTCGGGCCATCTCTTTGAAATTTGTATATTACCGTCACAAGGGGGAAAAGAAACCACCAAACCCGATTTCAAAAATGCACTGAATTATAAATCTCGTTTAAAATTATCCACCTAGAAAATGTTCACGTAACTCTACTTTGGCCTAGAAACAATATCCACAGGGTAAACACACTAGATCTGCCACCAAAAGTGTCCCATGAAAATGTAAAAATCCATCCTCGAGAGGAGACAATCCACTGTAGAAAATTCAAACCAAAAAGGTTTGTTTAATCCTTTCTTTAATTTGCTGGAATGAATTCTTACCACTGTGAAGTGTATTTTACTTTATATTCTGTGTAACTAGAATATTTAGAATTAAACCTCACAATATTGAAGAAAGCCATGGATTTCCAGACTCAGTCTCAAGAAACCCCAAATCTCTAAAATCAAGAGTTCTTAACTAAGCATACATACACTTCAGGAGCTACGGGAATGCCCGGAATTCTAGGAAAATTCTGTGTGTGTCTATGTTTTTCAGGGTGGAGTAGTGGGACAGATCTATAGCTACACAGTCCAGTGCAGTAGCCATACGTGGCTATTAAGCACTTGATAACAGTGTAGCCTCGACTGAAGTATGTTGTCAGTAAAATTCCACCAGATTATGAAGACAAAGAATGTGAAATATCTCAACAATTATTAGAGTGACAAAAGTGGAAGTTATAATATTTTGTGTGCCCTGGGTGACGTAAAATATGTTATTAAAATTAGTCTCACCTGTTACTTTTTAAAATATGGTTACTAGAAAAGCAGAAACTATGTAGCTGATGTTACATTTCTATTGGATAGTACTGAGTCTATAGCTTTCCTGAGTTTTTCAAAGGGCCCTCTTGCTGAGCTCTAAATTCTCATGCTTGTCATTCGTCTTGTAGACCCTGTCTCAGTGGGCCTGAGATAGAGCCCGCCAGCAGGGGCTCTGATGCAGGTGCAGGCAAGGCTCTCCTCGGCCCACAATGAGACATGCTGCCTTGGAAACTTATAACACTGCTGGTGTTTTCAGAGACAAACATGGACCCACCCATCACTTCACCACTAGTACACGGATTCTGGAATCTCTGCCTCTGGTCTTGGCGGGACACCTACCCACACCTCTGGGCTGTCTTCCTGGACGCTCCACGTAAACATAGAATATATTAGAACTTCTCACACTAGTCCTGCTCCTCCTGCACTTTGTGTCTAGGTCACGGGCACCTCTGAATTCCTCCTTTCATTCCCTGCCCACGCCAGGATGCACAAACAGTCATTAAGGCCTATTGATGTTTTTAATGCACCCTTTTGTGTTTCTTTGTCACCATTGCCTGGATTATTGTCATAACCTCCACCTCACTTCCCTTTCTCCGGATCTTCTTCCTTGCCACAGTTGTTAAAGATCACTTTATTTATTTTTTTAAAGATTTTATTTATTTATTTGTCTGAGAGAGAGAGAGAGAGAGTGAGCACATGCAGGGGGAGCAACAGGCAGAGGGAGAAGCAGACTCCCCACTGAGGTGGGAGCCCGATGTGGGACCCGATCCCAGGACCCTGGGATCATGCCCTGAGCCTAAGGTAGACGCTTAACCAACTGAGCCACCGAGGCGCCCCATTAGAGATCATTTTAAAGTGACAGATCTGATTATATTACTCCCTAGTGCAAAGATCATATCATAAAGTCCTCACTGTAGCCAAAAAGGCCCTCCATAAACTGTCTGAATCGCAGATTCAGCTACCATTTATCCCCCACCCCACATTTGCTCCAGCCACACCAAACATAATCTTTCATGCTCCCAAGCCTTGGCCCATGTGCTTCTGCTTGCCTGAACGCCTTTTCCTCTGCTTCCCTTTCAAGACCTCACATTATCAGCATCTCTACCACATCTACTTCGGGGATCTCCAGTACTTCCTATATATGTGTGTATCTCCATTACGTCACATCTCCTGTTGTACTGAATTATTTCACTTTGAGCTTCTCTGAGTCACTCATCTTGTCCTTGGGACTGGTACAGTGCTAAGTAACAACTGTAGGAACGTATTTGACATCTAGACAAATGCCAAGTAATCTTGTTTCTGTGGATTTTCCAAAAGTACAGTTCTCTAACCTCACAAGGTAGAGTTTGAAGGATCCTTAGAGATCTTCTAATCTGCCCTCGCATTCCCTGATGAGCACATCAAGACCTTCAGAGGTTATGTGGGTTATTAGTTACTGAGTGCCCACTACCTCATCTCATCTTCATGATCACCTCTAAAATAGGCATTTCTATTAATCCCCATTTTACAAAAGAGGAAAATAAGACCTCAGTGAATTTAAACAATGTGCCAAAGGTCACATAGCTAGTTACCTGGCAAGATGAGACAAGAATTCAGGTCTCTTTATACTTGACCTAGCCATCCTTCCCTTGTCTCACTGACTGTTTAAAACTTGGGGGGCCACCTGAGTTCTTCAACAGACAAAAAGATTATGTTTTTATTTATTGAATTATAGTTAACATTCAATATTATATTAGTTTCAGATCTTCAACATAGTGATTTGACAATTCTATACATTACTCGATGCTCACCATGGTAAGTGTACTCACCATCTGTCATGACATCAAGTTGTCACAATATTATTGACTATATTCCCTATGCTGTGGTTTTTATTCCTGTGACTTGTTTATTTTATAAATGGAAGTTTGTACCTCTTAAACCTCTTCACTTATTTTGCCTACCCCTAGTTCCCTCCCCTCTCAAAACCACCAGTGTGTTTTCTGTAGTTATAGGTCTGATTCTGCTATTTGTTTTGTTTTTTATAATCCACATATAGGTGAAATCATATGGTATTTGTCTTTTTCTGTCTGACTTATTTCACTTAGCATAATACCCTCCAGGTCCATTCATATTGTTGCAAATGGTATATTTCATTCTTTTTAATGACTGAGTAATATTCCACCGTGGGTGTGTATACATACATACATATATATCTATACGTACATAGAGATATATCTATGTGTGTGTATATACTCACACATATTATCTTTACCTATATCTTGGTCATTGTAAATAATGCTGCAATAAACATAAGGATGTATACATTGTTTTGGATTTGTTTTGTTTTCTGTGGATAAATACCTAGAAGCAGAATTATTGGGTTACACAGTATTTCTAATTTTTTGAGGAAACTCCATACTGTTTTCCATAGTGGCTACACCAATTTTCATTCCCATAAAGAATGCATGAAGGTTCTTTTTCTTCACATCTTTACCAACACTTCTTATTTCTTATGTTTTTGTTACTAGCCATTCTGACTGGTGTGAAGTGACAACACATTGTGGTTCTGATTTGCATTTCCCTGATGATTAGTGATGCTGAGCATCTTTTTATGTGTCTGTTGGCCAACAAAGATAATTTGTACAGAGAGACAGAAAGTTTTAGTGAAAAGAACCACATTATGACAATGAGGCTAGTTTTAGACTGAGCTCTATCTCTTCTAGAGTTTTCTTTTTTTAAGATTTTATTTATTTATTTGACAGAGACATAGTGAAGGAGGGAACACAAGCAGGGGGAGGGGGAGGGGGAGAAGCAGGCGCCCTGCTCTGATCCAGGGCTTAATTCCAAGACCCTGGGATCATGACCTGAGCCAAAGGCAGGCGCTTAACAAGTGAGTCACCTGGGTGCCCCTCTTCTAGAGTTTTCTTATATGTTAATGAAATCTATACTATCTGTACTTATTTTTAATAGAAAATACTGTAGAAATAACTTAAGTTTTCATTGATGGATGAATGAATAAAGAAAATGTGATATATACAGTGGAGTATCATTCAGCCATAAAAAAGAAGGAAATCCCGCCATTTGTAACAGTATGGATGGACTCCGAGGGCATTATACTATATGAAATAAGTCAGACAGAAAAAGATGAATTAAAAAAGCTGAACAAATAGAAATTGAGAGAAGAATGGTGATTGCCAGTTGCTGGATGGTGGGGGAAATGGGGAGATGTTGGTCAAATTATAAACAAATTCATAGTTATAAAATGAATAAGCTCTAGGGATTTATTGTACAGTATGGAGACTACTTTTTTTTTAGGATTTTATTTATTTATTTGATAGAGAGAGAGAGATCACAAGTAGGCAGAGAGGCAGTCAGAGAGAGAGGGGGAAGCAGGTTCCCCGCTGAGCAGAGAGCCCGATGCGGGGCTGGATCCCAGGACCCTGAGATCATGACCTGAGCCGAAGGCAGAGGCTTTAACCCACTGAGCCTGGAGACTACTATTAACAATAATGTACTAGGTACTTGAAGGTTTTTAAGAGAGTAGATCTTAAATGGTCTCATTACATTAAATACATAAAAAATAAATAGGTCATTATAAGAGATGATGGAGACATTAACTACCTTTATTGTGGTAATCATTTTGCAACATATAGATGTGTATCAAATCATCCTGCTGTCTACCTTCAGCTTATACAGTGTTACATGTCAATTATATTTCATTAAATTTGGAAAAAATATAAAGGCAGATAAAAACACAAAATTAGATATATGAAAATGTTTAATGCACTCTAGTATTTCCACTTCCTGATGTTTAGGCATCTCTTTTGAAACTATTTTGTTCACTATGAAAGTAACTGGAGTTCATTATGGAATATTCAAAAACTATAAAAAATAAATATAAGAAAAATATCACCATCAAGGTCACTATTAATATTTGTTATAATTCCTCCCAGTTTTTCTATGCATTTTTTGTCTGACATACTTTTGATCATATGAAATTTTATGTCACTGTTTTTTTTTTCATTTTCCATCACGATATTAAACCTTCCTTATTACTATGAGAGTTATTTGAGTCCTACTGAAGTGATATTTAAAGGCATAAAGTCCAGCAACGTGGTAGAATGATAGAATTAACAGCACAAAAGGACTTCAGAGAGCTCTAGTCTGTTGTTTCTCAAAATGTAGTCCTCAGACCAGGGACATCAACATCACCTGGGAGCTTGTTATCGATGGAGACTGGAACCCCACCCCAACCTACTGAATTCAAATCTGCATTTTAACAACATCCCCCAGTGACATGCGTGCACTCTAATACATGAGAGATAGTGACTAAAAACAGTGGTCATCGCAAAGGAAACAGTCAACAAAACCAAGACAACTGACAGAATGGGAGCAGATATTTGCAAATGACATATCAGATTAAAGGGCTAGTATCCAAAATCTATAAAGAACTTATCACACTCAACACCCAAAGAACAAATAATCCAATCGAGAAATGGGCAGAAGACATGAACAGATATTTCTGCAAAGAAGACATCCAAACGGCCAACAGACATATGAAAAAATGCTCAACATCACTCGGTATCAGGGAAATACAAATCAAAACCACAGTGAGATACCACCTCACACCAGTCAGATTGGCTAAAATTAGCAAGTCAGGAAACGATAGATGTGGGTGAGGATGCAGGGAAAGGGGAATCCTCCTACACTGTTGGTGGGAATGCAAGCTGGTGCAGCCACTCTGGAAAACAGTATGGAGGTTCCTCAAAAAGTTGGAAATAGAGCTACCCTACAACCCAGCAATCGCACTACTGGGTATTTACCCTAAAGATACAAATGTAGTGATCTGAAGGGGCAGGTGCAACCAA
>CM053609.1:80890876-80922980 GCA_028646535.1 Procyon lotor
AATTCCTTTATTTCCCATTTGTGTTTTCCTTTCTGCACCTTGATGAGTCCCTCTCCCTTTCCACCTCTTGCAAGAGATTTCTGGCCATAATTTTCTCTGGAGACCACAAAATGTGGGTTTCCTATATCACCGCTCCAAGAAGCAATAAAAGACTACTCGATTTCTTCTCAATAAGTGTATTTGATACACTTATACACAATAAGAACCTCGCACGTTCTCCTACCTTCAGGCCCCAAATCCAACTTTCCTACCTGGACTGTGTTTAAGCAAGCCAGTGGATTTTGAGACTCTAACTCTATCTATACAAAGCCACAACCATAGGTCAGTGGGAAAGCCAAGGTCATAACCATGAACTAATTTTCCTAATTTTCTTTTCTATGAACTGACCACTTAAAAAACAAACACCTGTGTTAACTTGGAAGACTTTGGTCTCCTAGTCCTGCGGATTGTTTAACCATCTTTAACCCTGGGACCAAGAGGAGTACACACGTTTTCAAAAGGAGGACTCAGCATTATTCTAATTCTATAAAAAGCATTCCCCTTTTTACATAAACCAAGATTGTAGCACATACTCTGAATATCTTGACTTTTGTAGAGGTTGTTATAATGGAACACTGGGTACATGGCATTACATTTGGTCAATCAAAAGTGATTTTTAAATTCTTTCATCTTTAACCCAGTTTTAGGGATTTTAGCCATTCTGGTTCTAATTTCTTTCAGTGCTCAACTCCAATTCAGTATTAGTCTAAAATTTTAGACTTTATGGGGTGCCTGGGTGGCTCAGTCATTAAGTGTCTGCCTTCAGCCCGGGTCATGGTCCCAGGGTCCTGGGATCAAGCCCCACATCAGGCTTCCTGCTCGGCAGGAAGCCTGCTTCTCCTGCTACCGTTCCCTCTGCTTGTGTTCCTTCTCTCACTGTGTTTCTCTCTGTCAAATGAATAAAATCTTAAAAAAAAAAAACCCCAAAAATTTTAGACTTTAAGTTTATATTTAAAACTTTTCACTCTAAGTAACACCAAAAAAAAAAAAAAAAATTGGATAGATGTCTTGCGGGTAATTGCCAATTAAGTACACTATTTCTTTTTTCCTCTCGATGGCTACCACTACACATGAAAGTTTTTTTTTTTTTTTTAAGGTGTAAAAAGAGCAGGGGATGGGGGCTATTGGTTTATGAGAGATTTTAAAATTTCTTGGAACATGGAAAGTGGTTGGAGGGACCGTAACCCGGAAGAAGCGAGGTGGGACCTTTAAGCGCTGACACCCATCAGCCCTGGGTCTGTAGGTTAGAGAGCTGCCCCGGGACTGACTAAGCCTTGTATAAGTCCCAGGAGGCACAGCTGCCAATGCGAGGACATGTCAGAGCTTACCCAGAACTGTTTACCTCCACACCACTAAACTCCAAGGTGGGCTGTAGGGATGAGAAGTTGGCCACAGCTGTCACTGAAGCCACGTGCACCTGGAGCTGGAGAAGCCAGGACTCCATCCTCCCTCTGAACATGACATTCCTGCTTAAAACTTTCTGGGGCTTCCCCACTGCCTAACTCAAAAGAGGAATGGGAACGGACCTCAGATCCTTTCAATCCTAAAACTGTGTGTGTGTGTGTGTGTGTGTGTGTGTGTGTGTGCGCGCATTTTGGGCGATGAGAGGGTTCATAATTTTCATCATAGTTTCCAAAGGGTCCATGGAAAAGTGTTTAAGAACCTCCAACCTAAAGCCCTAATCCTTAACATGGCAGTTGAGGTCCTGCACAGCCCAGACTGATGGACCTCTGTGGAGTCCCAGGTCCTGCTCCTGTCCTCTTCCCAGCCTCCCCAGCTCAGTGAATGAAGCCCTCGTCACAGAATTTCTCACCGGTCTCAAACGGGCCTTAAGCTCTTTAATACCTCTCGGATTTGACCCACACCTTTCTCTCTGCCAGGAATCCCATTCCTCTTTGCCACTTCCTTGGCCCCTTCCCTGCCTGGGAATTACCTCTTATCCTCTAAAACTCAGCAATAAAATCACCTCTACTGCTATGCCCCCTTCTCCTGCCCCCTTTCCCGTTTCTTCCTCCATGGTTTCCTGATCAATCTATACACTGATGTATGTGGAGCCTCCCCCTTGGGGTTGTCATTGTTCATGTGCTGGTTGCTTCCACACATTAGTGAAATCTTGAAGGTATAGACCATGCCTCTCCACACCCCTAACCATAATCTGCAACAGCAAATCACACTCCTTTAGATGCAATGAATAAAGAAGTGAATGACTGCTTTATCAGCTTGGCCAACTGTCTCCTTGGATCTTACAGAGAACCTGACCCTGAGGGGCTCCTGTTCCAGTTGCTGGAAACTATCCTTGTCCAAATGCCCATGCCTGGCTGACTCCCATACACGGTTTAAGAAGTCTTAGGATAAAAGAATAATCAGAACAAAAACAGAAGACCTGGCCATTGGAATTACAATTGATGACATCAAGCATTCAATGGGTGGTTTGGAAGAGAGAGTTGGAGAAATTTCCCAGGAAGTAGAGATCTGCTCAAGGCCGTGGGCACGGCCCTCCTTTAGGCGTCTTGGACAAGCCTTCTCATCAGAACGTATTTGCCACCATGCACTGTAGAGCCAATTTCCCTCCTGCTCTCTAGCCCCCAAAAGACAGGACTTCCCTCAGAGCTGGGACCCTCTACCACCTACCACCTACCACGGGGCTTGGCACACGGGAGGCGCTAACATCCGCAGGCCCTGAAAGAAGGAATGACAGACGCATGCATGAGTGGAGCTGAGCTTCACTGGATTTGGGGCTGAGAGGAAACTGGAGTCACCAGCTCTGAGGTTTGTGGAAAAGGTGAGTGAGGGCAAATCCCAGGGAGCATCCCCAGGGAAGGGCCAGGCCAGGCCAGGGCCGGCTGGCAGGGGGCCGGCTATTGGAAGCTTGCCTGAAAAGAGAAAGAGTGACTATCTGGGCAGACACAAGCCAGTAGAACTACCAAGGAGAGTTCTAAGAGATGGAAGGGGAGGAACTTAACCTTTGGTGAGGAATTACTACATGCCAAGCACCGTGCTAAGGACTTTTTGTGAATTCTCTCGCTTGAGCTCCATAAAACCCTCACAAGATGGCTATAATTTTTACTACATCCACGTTCTAGATGAAAAGGATAAAGTGTGCAGATAATAAGTATCTGACCCAGCTTCTAGAGCTAGTGATGGAACTGGGATTCGAGGGGGAAAAGTCGGGCCACGTCTGTTGAATCGCTGGGCTAGCGTTCCTGGCGTGAGTTCCCATTCTCCGGGGAAGGCCCTGCTGGAGGCCCAGCATGCTCCCTGCAGCTCACGGCTCTGGGACCCCACGGAGGACCGTGGCCGATCCCTTTCCCAGATCACTACAGTCTCCCTTTCCCAGAAAATGCTGTGTGGGAGAGAATAAATAGCTGGTTTGGGGCATAATGGTTTTCTTCTGTTTCGTGTTCCTGGATTTGATGCCCAGAAAACTGCCCAGAACCTCAAATAATTACAGTAAGATGACTCCGCTTCCTTCACATGGCCACAGCAGACAGGCGGGAGCCCAGGGACACTGCAGAGTGAGTGCTGTCACTGGAAGATGGGAAAAGGCAGGAGCCCAGGATCAGGACTCTTGGGCAGAACCGCAAGCACAGCATGGCACTTGGCAGAAATGGGGGTGAGGGCACCCCCTTGGAGGTCACGGGCTTGTTGCATATTAAAAAATAAAATAAAATAAAAAATAAAAAATCATTAATGAAAAGCCCCTTAAGGCATATGAGTAAGTGGGAAAAATCAGCAAGTAGTAAGACAAGAGCGGCCATTTAAGGCAGGAAAAGATTCAGTCCAGTCTGCAACCTAGAAGACCATTCACCACCTGCTGGCAGGGGTGGTCTCTGAGGAGGGGGCCCTATGTGGGAGGGGTGTTAGGCTGACCTGTCTTTTTTGAAATGTTCCCAATACCACAATAATCATGGACTCATGGGCAACGAAAAATAGTAAAATAAATAAAGACAGTAAGATTTATAAGGAAAACAAGGCAGTGAGAGATGAACCCTGTGGTCAGTCAAGATTACAATGAGCCCTCCAGGATCAGTGCCAATCCCTTCTTCGAATGTCGTGAGGGATGAATGAATGCCCCAGGTGCCCCCTCAACATTCAGCTGGATGCACAGTACACTCTGCACCACGAGGTGCCTACCAAACGTCCATAATCTCATGGTTTGTTCTGAGCCAGAAGAGAAGAGCTCCGCTGCTCCGGTGGTTTTATGGTTTTAAGAAAGGGAGTCATGTCCTTCTTCTGTCCACCACCCCTCTCCCCCCGCTGGAATTTCAGCCTTCCCATTTTCCAGCACCGGTTTCGGAGATTCAATCTTAAAGCTGTTGGGTTAGGAATAATTATGAACTGAGGCCAGGAGAGCCAGGGTCCCCTAGATATTAGCTCCAGGACAGTGTATCATTAGCACAGAGGTGGTGGGAGAGGGCTAGGGGCTAGAAATCGTTCTTTGGAAAGGACTTGCCCAGTGCCAGCCGGTGTGGCATGCATGTGTGTGTGTGTTTGAATGTCCGTGCACGTGTGTGTTTGTATATGCGACTGCCTGTGTGTACGTATGCATGCTCATAAGGGTGTGCACAAGCATCTGCGAACGTTCACATGTATTAATGTGTGTGAGTCTGTGTGTGTGTGTGAGTTCGAGGACTGTGTGGAATGAAAAGATCTTTCTTCCTCCAAACCAGAAGCCCAAGGAGGTGTTTCGAGGTGCTCAAAGACCTAATGCCACGTTCTGACTCTCCGTAGAGGCCTTGCGGGCCCCTCACTGAGGCAAAGCTGTGGCAGAGGACGGCCCCTCCCTTACCCCAGAAGGAATATGCTTTCTTCAGCCTCTGGCAACTGACCCATCTCACTTCCTGCTCTATCACTAATTGTCAAAGAAGACACCGGTTTCTCTGACCCCTGGAGACAGCAGTGTGGAAACTGGCTAATTAACGGTCACTCTGGAGTAGCTCAGAAGAGGCAGTGTCAGCGGTGGGAAAGGACACACATTCTGGGACTCAGAAATTCTCGCTCCTTCCAACATACCCACTTTAATTACCTTTACAGACGAATAAACTCTTTCGTGATTCTAGGTGTTCTCCTTATCAATAGGTCTCAAAACATATAACCCACATGATGTTACCAATCCTTGCAAGGTCCACACACTACCTCTAACTATAGAGGGGGCCTAGCTATAGAAAGAGGCTTATTCCAGATCCTAAAGAGAGTAAACCTTGTACAGTCTCAGTCTGTTGAGTACCTTTCCTGCCGATAGGGGTATGGTGTCTCACCAGAGTGCCTTTTAGGATATGATATATATTCTTTCTCTGCACCCTCAAAGGACTCAGAGAGAAAATATATATTTAAACAGAACATATATCTTTTGGGGTAAGACACGAGCAATGTCGTTATACAGACTCTAAGTACTTCACGCGAAAACACATTAAGAGGGAGTGATTTATTTCTCTTGTTGGATGCAGCAAAGGCCTGCTTAGGCAAACTCACCCTAAAGTTGGAACAAATAACATAATGCAGACACATGTAGAGAAACCTGAAGAGAAGTCAACGGCATAGAAAAGGTAATGACTGTATAATGCATTAGGTGGCGGCAAGGTAAGGCAGGGCAGGGATGGAGACGTAGGGAAGTTTAGAAGAGACGGTTGTGTTTTTCGGCTGGTTTGGTTCTGCTTTGCCCCTCCTGTGTCTCGAGGTGGCAGTTCATTGACACTTCAAGGATACAACTTCAAGGACTGAACCGTACTTGCATGTGTGAGTATGATTAGTGAGCAATAGTCTAGAAGCTTCGCCTGTATGGAGGTGGAGAGAGCTTCGGAGAGAGGAAAGGGGGAGATGAACATCCAGAGCAGTATATTCCCTGGAAAACAAGAACAAGCAGGACGAGGAGAATAAGACCCGCTATGGAATTCCCACTCGGCATTATCCTGTCCAAGAGTTGCTCCTTGGTGTTTAGTGAAAGAAACACAATGGGCCACAGAATCCTCTTTTCGCCTCTTCCTAGTCTCTTAAGTATTTAGCGTTTAGTCCCCTAACTTAGCTTTCCATTTTTTAGTGACTGTTTTTACTCCTGGCCCAATCGCTTCACTAAAACATGGTTGTTTTAACAGTGTCTTAGTAATCACCTTCCTTCTTGCTAACCCTCAGTGTGCAAGCATGCCTTGGAGTGCTACACAGGCCACCAGTGCCTCGCCCCCAAAATCTCTCTCTAAACCCGTAGCAGATGGGAACTCTAGAGGCATGCTTTACACATCTGGGGAGGACCGGCGCACCTCACCCCACAGACACTCCAAACGGCTGAACTAAACTGTGAACTGCAAGGCCTGCACCATCTCACACACACACACACACACACACACACACACGCACACACACACTCCCTCCCTCCCTCCCTCTCCCCAGCCATCTAGCTGTCCCCGACTACTCCAGCGAGTAATGGAAGCTTCCTGACCAATGACAAAACCTGCGCGTCTTTTGAACCACTCTGCTTCGCCTGTCCTCAGGACAGATGGCATTCTTGTCCCCCACTGCCTTCTTGTCCACTCGCCCACTTTCCCCTGTTCCTCACGCCACACATTTCACTCAGGGACCTCTTTGCACAAGAGAAATTGCTGTGGAAGGTAGGACACCTTTATAGCAAATATACTTCATAAAATATGTCAGAAACTGACAGTTTTTTTTTTTTAATTGCTTATGTGCCTATCACCACATGGGTTGCTGGCTGTTTTGAATGCATTATTTTATTTAATGTTTGAAAAAGCCCTGAAAGGATGTTTTCTTTCCTTACTGGAGACCTTGGAAAACAGGCTGAGAGAGAGATTACAGAACTAAAGACAGGCACTTTTGGTTTCTGAACCCTAGTGAGTGGTTTGATGACAAAACTCCTATTCCACTATCTCCAAGAAAATTCCTCCTTTTTCCCTCAGGGAAGAATAAAAAATACCTCATGTATTGTAATAATTTTGTTCTATTTTTCTATCTATCAGAGAAAAAGGGGTTTTTTTAAATTATATATTTTTCCTTTTTCTAAAAGGAACATTTGTTCACTGAAAACCATTTTGGAAATACAGAGAAGCAAAAGTAAGGAAAGAAATCATCTGCAACCCCACCACTCAGATACAGCCTATCTAAATTATGGAATGGATCTTTGAGGATATTTTTGATTGGAACATTTCTTGTGGGTTCGTGCTGTATGAAGAGTTAATACTGGACACAGAGTTCGATGCCAATAGAGCCGTCAACAGCATTTGACCGTGTAGCTGTACCACACTTTAGCCAACACCAAATGGTTAGGCATGAAAGGGAAGAAATGGTGTTCACTCATTTTATGAATGGTGAAAGGTCTTTTACCTAAAAGTATTAAAGCTAAAAAACAAAAACAAAACAAAAACAAAAACACAAGAAAATTTTATCTAAGTCAAGGGCTGACAGACTTTGCTTACGAGGGCAGGTGGTAAATATTTTGGCTTTGCAGGCCATACGGTCTCTGTGGCAATTAGTCAACTGGGTTATTAGGACATGAAAGTACCCATACATGATACATAAATGAAACAGCACATGGCTGTGTGTTGACCAAACTATTTACAGAAACTGAAATCTGAATTTTGCAAATTTTCCATGAGTCCTAAAATAGTATTCTTCCTTTTTTTTTTCTTTTAACCATTTAAACACGTAAAAACTACCCTTAACCTGTGAACCACACAAAAATGGGGCAGGGTTATATTTTACCCATTCTTGCTACAAATAGTCTATTCGTACTTAGAGCAGGACACCAGATCCACAGACCAAGTGGCAGAATCAGTGAGGATTTGCTTTCCAACCCTTCCTTCTCCTGGATATTCACAGACACAAACACACACGTGCGCCCGTCTCTGTTTGAGCCAAAGTCCTTCCTTTGTGGGTTGGCCGTTCAAAAATTACTTCCACTTCCCTCAATCAATTCCCCTTCTGGGAGCATCTGATTATCTGACCAAAGTAATTCACATTAAGGAGCAACTGTCAGGGATCCATCCTTCTCCTGGGAATTCCCATTTAAAAGACAACGTACAGCTATAGCGAACTGGATGCTGAGGGAGACATTTTTGAGTAGTAGGCTATTCAGTTCTTCACTCAGAAAGCTGATTTTGAAAGAAAAAATAAAAAGAAAGAAAGAAAGTTGATCTCGGTGTCATGAGGCTTGCGGCTTGCCGAGGAGGGTCAGATAACTAGTTTACCAGGTGCTTAAAATCTAATTGGGGAGGCAGGACACAGAAAATTAAAAATTCAAATCAGAGGCTGTTAACTGTCAAACCGGTAGATAAGTCAGACTACTAAGCTCTGATGCAGACTACCACTGCCCAGTGATAGCAAACCCAGGGTTTGGGGGGTACTTCTCTGTATGTTGGTAGACACAGATCCTTACTCTTTGCCTTTTGCAGCTGGATAATGCTTTGCATCTTCAGTGGCTCAAGGCCCTTACCCCGTCAGAGTCTCTACTTTATGGTTTACTTGTACTACGGCATGCAGAAGCAATTAAAGAAAAATTTGTTTTTCTTAACTGACAACCCAAGCTTAGAGGCAGTCCTTAAGCCTTTCGCTAAATCTCTAGGTATTTGTCAAACGTCAGACAAAATGCCTTCATCAGCCTTTTAGTGACTCAGACTGGGCGTCTCACCACCATCTCTGAGCATCACTGGACAAGCAAAGGGAAATAGGGCAACGTGTATCGGTGCAAAAACATTTTCTGCAAAAATCTCCTCTTACTAAGGAGGTGGAGAAGGGTCGATGACCCAGACTGAAGTCACAAGAATCTTCTTTCCTGAGAGACACATCTGGAACTCCGAGGCAGTAAAAGCCTCTTCAAAGGCATCACAGAAAAGTGCAACAAAAACGTGGCCTCCCAAAACAAATACAAGCTCCGACCTAGGGGCTAGAAGCCAGCGGGGTCCCCCTTGTCGTCATGTTTGCTCGCTCGCCAGTTAACTCAGGCTAGAGGTCCCAAAGCCGGGGCTCAGCTCTACCTGGAGCACAGGGGAGTCCACAAGAGGGGTCTCCCCAGGAAATGCCAGGAGAAACCCTGGGGCTAGGAGAGGCAGCTTCAAGGTCAACATCTGGCCATCAGACTGGTTCTGAAAGTTAAAGAAAAATATACCTTCCCTCCATGTCCTAAAACTTGCTGCCCAAATATCCTTTTTTTTTTTAATCATGCAATTTTCATTTCAATGACAACCACTAATAAATAGGTCTTTAAAATAATATGCACGTTACTAACCCAGGCTATCAGCACTGGCTGCCAGCAGCAACACCCTGACACTGTCTCCCGCATCAACCCCTGCTCCACTTTATCTGGGCTCCCTGCCTTTGGCAATGGCCGGGTTTTGATGGTTGGGAGAGAAGCAAATTGCCTAGCTAATTAAAATCTGTATTTTTAAAAACATTTTTCTCTTCTATTGTCAGGCAAAGCTAAATGGGTGCAACTTTCTTTGAGAAAGCCAAAAATAAATTCTGGGCTTAGACGGGGTAGACAAAATTGCGGTCTTAAATTCTCAATTGCAGAAACATAAAGGCTTATCAGGGAGATTGTTATTTAGCTGTGACTGTGTGGGCGTAGGTATGATGCTATTATTAACCTCCTTCACGAATGGATATGTCAGGGACTGCGAAGAAGGACCCAGAGTCTGGTGGCCAGTTGCCAGTGTGTTAAATACCCACGGCGAACCCCTCTCCCTTTGGTGATTGTAATTCTACATCTGTTTCTGGCCTCTCTCCCCTTGGATATAGCACTCTGCAGAAGCCAAATGGATTTCAGAAACCAACTGCAAGGGAGTAGTCTGGATCCCTGTTGATAAATAAATTATGTCCCAATTACTGATGCTCTTCTGAAATATGTTACTGAATGAAGCAAAAAATTAAGCCCCTGAGCCGCAGCATATCTTCTTTTGCAATCCACTATCATAATTCTGTGACTGTGTCCAAGTAACTCATTCCCTTTGGCAATTCAAAGGAGAGCTTGAGCTAAGAAAAGGGATGAAATACAAACCAAACTGTCTCCTTATTTATACCTTTTCTGGAGAAAAAAACGGAGGGTGCTGTCATTTTTACAAATCAGGATGGTATCAATGTCACCTCGAATTTATAAAGCGCAGGGGCTTTCAGATTTGTGATTTCAAGTTTTCTGACAACTTTTTTTTTTTTTTTCAGGTGAGAACAGTTGGGCATCAGTGTGATAGCTGGAGATCAGGCCGGCCAGAGGGAGCGGACATGGATGTGACCAGGTCCAAAGCCCGAGGACCTGGCCATCACTCAGAGAGGGGACTAGACTCCAAAGGGAACCGGGGCAGAGAAGTTGGAGGGTCTCAAGGCCACACTTGTCGCTGCATTTAACAAAGAGAATTTTACCTGGGAGGTCACTTATCATTCAGAACCTGACTACCAACCTTGAAAAGACCAAGAGTGACCGAGAGAACTTGGCCTGCCTTAGAAACGCAGAGATGTGACAACAAGCCCGTGAGACGGCCCTACACCCCCCAGCCTGACAGCCTGTCTCATTAGTTCTCAGACCTCACGTGCTTCTGTGGTCAGCACGAAGGCCACGGATAGAGGTTCGGCTCCTGGTGCCACTTAGTGTCTGTGGCTACAGATTATAACTTTAATTACTCTTTTTGTTTTGTTTTGGTTCAGTTGTTTTCTTTCTTTCTTTCTTTCTTTTTTTCCTCCTCTCTGCAGCAAAGCTGTTTTTCTCTCATTCTTTTTTTTTAAAAAAATCCTTCACTGGTCAAAGAAGACACAAAAGAACCGCTGAAGGAAATTCAAAATAGGGAATTTTCCACTGGGAGAGAAGGAGATGATACAAAAGGACTTTTTTTCCCCTTTTCTTTGAACTCCATATTAATATTAACAGCAAAAGCTGGGAGCAGTGGCCCTCTGTTTTCAGAGCCTTCTTTGTTTCCAAGCCTCTGCCTCTTCTCCACTGTTCTCCAAAACTGCCCCCAGGTGTAGTGGGAAGCTGTCCTCCTCCCTGAGACCACTCCAAACTCACAGTGGGTTTGCACACTGAGTCCCTAGAACTGGAGGGATCTTAGAGCTCACCGGGACTTGGAATCTCTTCACCCCTTCCATTGATAATAACTCAGATCGAATACTTAGAGAACACTCACTGCGTACCATAGAATAGTCCAAGGATTTTGCATGCATTACCTCATTTGTTTTTCACACAGCTTTGTGACGTGGGTACTATTATTGTCCCCATTTTACAGATGAGGAAACTAGGACACAGGGAGGTTTAGTAACTCAGCCAAGATGGCCTTGTGGAAGGTGTCCGAGGCATCCTCGTGCTTTGCACATTCCACATTCTCGCCAGATTTGCTGTATACACCCTAGATGTTCTGTCTGGTGCCCCAGCTCAGCCCAGTCTCTTTGCCTGGAAAGCCGCCCCTCTCCAAACCTCGGTGGAGTCCAAACCTTACCTATCCTTCCTGGTCCAGGGCACATGCTACCGCCTCCAGAGAGCCTCTCCTAATTCCCTTCAGCTGAAGTCCATCTCCTCATTCCGAAAAAGCAAAGAACTTCCTTGTCCTCTGCGGCCTGGGCCATGTTCTACCCTGCATCCTTATGATTTACATGCACCGTGTACTGCCTACTACACAAGGTAGGCACTCTGGTACGGGGCCGGTCTGATTTATTGCTGTGCTCCCACAGCAGCTAGCTCATGCCTTGGCACAGAGTAGACGATATCTGCCACAGGATTTATCACGTGTTAGAAAAAAATGCCTGAAGGAATATGTACACCAGCAGTTATGTTACCTCATGAATGAATGCCCTCTTTTACAAATTGCACTTAGGCTCATTGGCTATACAAAATGCGTACTTACAAAAGGAATATTTACATGGCAGTCAAACGCCATGCGACTTTTTTGCGTGTAGTGTCTAAGTCCGCCACAACAGAGCAAGAAACGTGAGGACCCCGTGTAGGCAGGCAGGGCGCGGCCCAGCCCGGCCGCACAGGGAGCCACGCTGCTTCTCGGCGCTCTCTTGTGGGAGAGAAAGAGCTTCTGTCCGGCCTCTACTCTACCACCGCCCTTGCCGGGCCCGTGAACTTTTGAACCAGAGCAGTGGGGCTCTGCTCAGGGTGACTCTGTCCTCCACCAACGTGACCACACAGCAAGCCGCGTCCATAGGCCACAGAGGCGTCGCTGGATCACCGTGAGCCTTGGAGCTCAGCGCCAGCCCAGGCCACCGCCCACACGATGCAAAACAATCCTGCTCTTGTACAACGTAGTGTATTTAAAAAGTCATTAGTGAGGACACTTGGCACCTTCCGCCACAAAGTAATTTATGAAACAGTCTACGTCTCCTAATATCCATCTGAGCAACAGAAGGAACAATCAGGCAGACAGAGGATAATGCACAAAATATTCTGATCTATTGGTCGGCCCCATCTTACGTGGTAAGTATTAGTTCAAAAGAGAGGTTTAGGTCACCTTCCAACCCCAGACTTAAGCTGTTTGCAGATATTCACTGAAATCAATAAAGCAAAAATTCTTGATTCTGGCTATGTATCAGATTCCCTGGGGAATTTAAAAGTGTGTGTGTGTGTGTGTGTGTGTGTGTGTGTGTGTGCGCACACACTTGTGTACACACACACACACACACCCCACACACGCTGGGCTCTTCCCCTGGAAATTCCGTAGTTCAAAAAGCTGCATAGTTCCGTCTGATGTAAAGCCTGGGCTGAGAACTACTGTGACAAAGGAAGACATAAAAATAAAGGCAACTCTCAGTCCCAGGCCCTCTCTCTTGCTGTGGCTGCTTTTTAATCAAAAGGGCGAGAGAGGAACATCTGTAAGAACATTAGTTCTGCAAGTGGCAAGACTTCTATTTCACGGCTCCAGAAAACAGCGGGTAGCCATGATTTCCACACCGGCAGAAGTAAAACATTTTTCACAAGTCCAAACCAAAGTACATATAAATCCCTGCACACTCTAAAAAGGAGGAACTAGAAATTCACGATTGTGGAACTCACATTCCACTCACGTTCGAATACCATGAATTAATTATTGGCAATATTTTAGTAGTAAAATAAAGTCAGAATGTTGAGATGATTTTTTTGCCTGAGACTTGAAGGAAAGCAAGTTATTTATTGAAAAATGTTAATGAACCGTAGTCTAAACCAAATGAGAAAGTTAGTGTTTTCTATTCCACAGCGTGGAATTGATCTGCGATATTATCTCCAATGCACCCCGATTGACTGCCTTTCCCCTGAGACAGAGGACCTTCCTCTTGCCTTTGATTCGACGCTGTCAGGGTTCACCCTGTGTTCTTCTCCCTAAATATTCTTTTTCTTTCTGACACTGTAGTATAGGGGTGACTCCTCAAACTGTTGCAGATACTTTCATAGTTCTGCTTGCCCTGGAAGCAAGTTTTGTTCTCATCCTTTTTCATATAATCCAACGACCAGACTCATGTCCCATCATTCCAGAGTACCCTGTTCCCCAGTCTGTTCTGAGAAATCAGGCCGAATACTAGAGATTTCCAGGGAACAAATGTGATTCGAAAGGATCTCTGGCAATAATGCCCATGCTTAAAACTCAAACCTGAAAAGGCAGAATTTCAGAGTAAGAGGATCCATGTAGCTGTGCAAGATAGGTCTTCCAGAAACTCTCCAATCATATTTTATAAGCGTCTACCTAGTCTGCCTATCCCCAAACACCTGATCCACTGGTCCATGGGAACTCTGGGTACCCAGAGGGCGCATGGAGGATACGGAGGATTCAAGAATACCCTGAAGTCTCTCTTTCAGTTTGTAGCCGAGTTCGGCACTCCCTTCCTCCTCCGTTGAGGCTGGATTACTCAGAGCTAACCCAGCTGCCCATCATTCAGCTCTTTCTCTTCAACAAGCTGGGGCAGTTTTCCTGACAACACCTTCTCCAAAGGAAGGAATGAAGACGCAAAGCGGTCAATTCTGATTTTGCTTAACAGCTCCGACCCCTGCTACCTGTAAATAGCAGAGACCCTTGCCGCCCTATTTCCCATCTCTGGGTGGAATAGGGAATTGAATTCCTGCTGTAGAAGATGATTCAAACAGGCACTTACTTCCTGTTCTTAGCAAGACTCTGGATACAGTATAAGAAAGGCCTGGAGTTCATCTAGGTTCCACCAATAATTTCATTCTGGTGTCTCCATTTCACACACCCGGCTTCACGGTCCCCAAAAGTACACCTGTGTATGCCAAGCCGTTCGGCTCTATCTTTGGTTTGGAAAGAATGAGGATTCTATTCTTGGGAAGGAGGAATGGAAATTTTGTAGCAGTGGAGGGGTGGGCTTCATATACCTGTATCAACCATATTTCAAATTGCCATCTTCAATTTCATACTTAAAATATCAAAAAAGCGTCCTGGTATGCGGAAGTGGGGGTCAGGGTTGAAATGGATTATTCTCTTTGGGAAGGAAGCACACAAGCTCCAGCACAGGTAAGAGAACCCATTGGACTTGCCGTTGGACTGCAGGAGTTCACTCCGTTGGTCCATTTGTGTCCTGACCATAGTCTCCCTAAGGGGGGGAACCCAAAGAAAAACCATCGCGAGGCACAAAAATTTATGTGCAATGGCCAACCGTCAGCTGGTAACTGATGTAACTGCAAACGTTCATTTCTCCACTGTGACAGGTACGCTATCAAAAGCTTGCAAGGAGGGGAATATGGTTATTTAAACGGCTGGGTGGGAGAAGAGCTAAAGATTCTAGATATATTTTGAAATGGCAATTTATTTGTCTTTGTTTTCACTTGTTCACAGGCTACAGGAAAAGGTGAATTACAAAGTCTCAGAAGGAAGACAGCGTCTTTCTTTGGCTGGGCTGGAGGCGACAGACAAAAACCTCATCTTTGTCAGAGGGGGAAATCCAGCGCTGTTAGCTGGCAAATGGCAGAGCCCCTCCCCCTGCGCTGTTCTCTGGGTCACCTCCTTCTGGAGGTGTAGGCGGGTGACTCAGGCCTAGGTGAGGTCCCCCTAAGCTGAGGGCAAGGCAAGGAGGTACAGTGTTTCAGGAGGCCAGGAAAAAGAAGAAGGTGCTCCAGGTTAAAACTACAAAATGCGCCGAGTACCAGGCTGAGTGAGAAAAATGGCATTATACGCCTGCTACCTGGGCCTGCATCTCTGAGCGCCTACACCCGCGCCTGAGCTGACTCGAGAACGAATCGTAAAGAAGGCAGCTGCTGGCACCAGGAATGCTCAGATTTTGTCTGTCATTGCGTTTCACATCATTTGAACAAAGGATGTCCATTTAAAAATTTACCTCTGAGAAACTGGGTTAATTTTTAATGAATACTGTTTAAGAAATAGAAATTGTGGCTTCCGTAACACCCACGACTTTGCTTTTATATGCATACATATAAAAAATTTAACCCCATTTGCTACAATCCAAAGAAACATGTCAAGGCTCTGAGGCTGTGTTGAGTTACCATGGAAACCAAAAATGTAACCATCATGACAGAGAGACCTGTAGATTCTCAACCATCGTGTTATTTTAAGAAGAATAATTTAATTTTTAATTAAATGGGGGAAACACATAAATAATTTTATATGAAGTTTCTTAAAATGTGTTTGAATATCTGATGAGTTCCTTGCTGCTTCTGGGGTAATTTTCCCCAGCAACTGTTGTCAGGGTTTTGAGAGCCAGGTTAGAAATATTTATTGAACATCTATTATATATACAGAACACTATTCAGGGCTCCTTGTTATCCTTGGGTAGAAAGGATAACATTGTATATATAATGTTTATATATAATTAAGAAATCACAGACAATAGTTCAAATGCCTGTATAGATCTCTATACCAGCAACAAGACATCTTAATTAAATCTTGGTTGAGGGTTCCTCAGCCCAGGACAGAGATGGCCAACCATACTCCCAATGGAGCTGAGTTTTAAATCAATTTTTATGGGAAATAATGATTTCTCCTCTGATTATAAAAGTGACATATGCCAATTGTGGAACAATTTGAAAATATTGAAAATGGCAGAGGAGAGTTATAATTCTAGTGCCCATGCTTTTTGGTGTCTTCTTATCTAGTCATTTGTTTCTCTGGAGAGAGAGGTGCAGGCAGTTGTGACTTTGCATGACGTACAAATGACCATGCAAACTGAATCCTTGCAAAGTCATTTTAATAATCAATGGGGGAGGCACCCAGGTGGCTCAGTGGGTTAAAGCCCCTGCCTTCGGCTCGGGTTATGATCTCAGGGTCCTGGGACTGAGCCCCATATCGGGCTCTCTGCTCAGCAGGGGAGCCTGCTTCCCCCCACCAACCCCCCCATCTGCTTCTCTGCCTACTTGTGATCTCTCTCTCTCTGTCAAATAAATAAAATCTTTAAAAAAAATTAAAATTTTTTTTAATAATCAATGGAGAAAATCCAATTGTTCTGTGACCTTTAATATTTTTTGTCAAAATATGAAAAACTCTCTTATTGTTGGTAATAAATGTGAAGGGAAATAGAAAATAGTAAGATTCATATTTAGAATCTTAAATTCTATTTAAGATTTTTTAAGATTTTCAGAAATTTTCTGAATTTAAGAATTCAGAAATACTGAAGAAATTGTTTTATTTTATAAAAAAAGGAACAAGAGTTGTTTGAGTAGCACTTGTCTATTTTGCATTGTAGAGCAATCATTTCTATGCCTTGGCAAATTGTCGTACTCTTTTCTCTGTTTAGATCAGCTTCCGGTATTTTATCCTTTACACTTTCAATGATGTGAACTATGTTTGAGAGTTCTTTTAATGTAAAGTGTTTTTTTTGTGTGTGTGTGTTTTTTTTTTTTGCCAGCACCACTTCCTCTAGGACATTTCCATCCCTTTCTTCCCAACCAGTTTCCTCCTTTCTGTCAGTTTTGCCTTGTCTAGGTTA
This sequence comes from Procyon lotor, assembly GCA_028646535.1. NCBI lineage: Eukaryota > Metazoa > Chordata > Mammalia > Carnivora > Procyonidae > Procyon > Procyon lotor. The sequence continues at coordinate 80,907,770 of CM053609.1, forward strand.
CTCTGGCTCTATACAAGGGGTCTCTTCAACTGTGGTAGTCAATATTCGTGGGCGGCTCCACTCACACTGATTAAAATTTCCCTTCCACTTTTCATTTCCTTGCTGCACTTTCATCATTGTTGACTAATTTCCTTTTTCAGTGAACTTTTTTTTTTTAAATGCCATGTGGTTTGTCTCTGGAAGACAAGGAAGCAACACAATCAATCCACACTCTGCTGTCTGTATGTGAATTGAATAACAGGTGCAGAGTGACCAATGACAGACAGACTTGCAAAGAAGCGATGTGATTGGTTACTGATCCTGATATGCCTCTGTCATTCACATGGTGATTTGCACACGAAACTGGTAGCAGTGAAGTGTTACTTTAGATAGTTACTCGCAGTTAATATACTGGGGTAACTGAAATTTAAAGGGAATTGTTGAGACACCGCTGTTATTTAGCACATGGTAACTAAAATTCACGTGTATCAAGCTTGTGCAAAGAGGGTCTACCTGTGTGCATATTTATTAAGCTATTTTTTAAACAAAACTGAGGTCATGAATATATAATTTTGCACCATGCTTTTTTTACTTAGCATCATATCATAAGATATTAACTAGTTTCAATAACTAGTCTCCAAAAATATTATGGAATAATGTAGGTGATTTGGAAAGTTCCAAGAGAATGGTTAAAATGAGAACTTTGGATTGGCAAAGGGTGACTTGCTTCCTAGTGAGAAGCAGCATAGGGAAAGGCATAGAGATCGACAATTGTTTGTTGTTATATCAAGAAAAAGAAGATTAATTTGGCTAGAACACAGGATCTATGTTACACTAAAAATGACAATAATGTGTGAAAGTCCATTTTCCTGGGCTTTACAAATGATGAGAGTTATAGCCAACATCGATGGAGTACTTACTACCTTCTAGGTACTTTTCAGGCATTATCTCACCTAAGTTTCAGATCCTAGCTGCTGGCGTCCTCATCTGACACATGAGGACATGGGAGCTCAGAGAGGTCGCTGAGTTTGCCCAGGTCACACAGCCGTTATGGCAGAGCCAGCAAAGAGCCCCAGATCCTCCGTGGTTTTACTGCCGACTGCAGGCTCCACAACAGGCCTGATGACAGTACTTTGCAGTTTACACTGTTCTTCTGCATCTATTCATACCAGGTGTGCCACTGGGCAGCTCGTATGGCGTGCCAGGGACTGTGGGGATGCTGGGGGCTGTGATTTAGCCTGTGCCAGTAGCCAAGTGGGATCAGAAGCCTGCCTACTTCCAGAAGGGATGCCTTTTTCTAAGTGACACAAGGCGGGCTGCTCTTGGTCCTGCTCCACACGAGCAAGGCTCGCCACCACGCTCAGAATTGACGGAACAGTTAGGATTGTTCCAATCTTACTAACCCCTGTAAAAAAACCTGCATTCACGCTGGGTAAGTGATCTATCCAAGGCGAGAAATGAATCAGTGAGATAAAGACACGGTCGAGGAAGGGAGTAGATTCCAGGCTGAGCAGGTTGCATTTGAGGCAAAAGGCAACAGGGGACAGTGAGCCATGCATAAACCAGGCCACCCATTTGACTCGGACAGAGGGGCAATGGGAAGTCATGGCCATTAGCTGGAATAAATTGCCCTGGGCAGCCAGATGCCTTCCAGACAAATCATTTCTTCTCTAGAATTTAGGTTCCTTTCTGCATTTGGAGCAGACCTTTGGAGACACCTTCGTTTCCCTTGAGAGGTAAATATATAATCACCAGGATTTAAAGAGAGTGAGTCTGAATGCAAGTTTCCCTTCACCTCACTGCCTCTCATAATTGAACTTTATAGACCTCTTTTAATTAGAGAGTTGTAATTACTGTTGTTACTATCTTGAGAGGATCCAGGCTAAAGATTTTCTGTGCTTCTGAGCCACACATAACCTTACCTTCAAGAGAAAGGCTACATAAAGCAGACCCTTCAGGTGCAAGAGTAGACCCCATAGGGGTCTACCTTTCCTCAGTGAATTTAGCAGTTCTTCTGGGATTTGCAAGTTTTATAAGAATCCTTGTTTAAAAAAAAAAAAAAGGCTGGGTAAGAAACAACTCAGTCTGCTTCCAAGATAGCCAAATGGTTAGTAGGCATTTAAAGACAAAACATAAAACTCAAGAGACTGGCCCTGAGAAATACAACTTGAAAAATAGGCCTCTGGTCAAATGTTTGGAAAATTCTAAATACTCTACCTCTTCTTTGGAGAGTCACAGTAGTCTTGGAGAATGCTTCCTCAGAGGTAAGAAATATTTTTAATTTTTACAAATTTCTTGTTTTCCATCTAGTTAGCTGAGATGAGAAATTCAACACTAACGAAACCTTTATTTTTCTCATTTATAATTTATTAATAACCTGGTGAATGACAGTTCTATGAAACAGAAATGCTGGACCATGGCCATGGATAAATTTGGGTATGAATAGTTAATTCTCTGTTTAAATGCAGAGCTATTTCCAGTCCCTGAGCCTAGGGCTGGAGGGATAGTGACAGGAAATTCACCAGGAACGGCCAAGTTCTCTTTCTGAGGACACAACAGCAGTTTGCAAACTTCAGTGGTGTTTTGTGTGTTTGAAATGAGATCATCGAGTAGAGCCCCCATGATGGCATTAATGATGCCCTTAGAAGAAGAAAAAGAGACCAGAACTCTCTCTGCCCTGTGAGGTTACAGCAAGAACATGGTCATCTGCAGACCAGGAAGTGGACCCTCACTAGATAGCAAATCTTCTCGCCCTTTGAACTTGGACTTTCCAGCCTCCAGAACTCAGAAATAAATGCTTGTTGTCTAAACCACTCGGTGTATGCCATTTTGTTATAGCATCCTGACCTAAGATACTTGGTTTTCCCATCTGTGAAATGGGAATAATAATAATGTGAGGATCAAAAGATATTTTTGGAAGAGGGACGCCTGGGTGGCTCAGTTGGTTAAGCAGCTGCCTTCGGCTCAGGTCATGATCCCAGGGTCTTGGGATTGAGTCCCACTTCGGGCTCCTTGCTCTGCAGGGAGCCTGCTTCTCCCTCTGCCTCTGCCTGCCTCTCTGCCTGCTTGGGCTCTCTCTCTCTCTCTCTCTGACAAATAAATAAATAAAATCTTTAAAAAATATATTAAAAAAAAGATATTTTTGGAAGAAAAACTAGCAGCTCTATTCTCGACTTAAGGTAGAAAGGGAGCAAGCGGAGGAGGATGGAAGAGAAAGTGAATATGTATCTTATTTGGCTGCCCATCACCTGAATCCCCAATCCACATTCTGGGGACGTCACCACTGTGTGTTTTGGGAGGAGGCTAATTGGGTGTTTGACTGGGGACTTTAATATTGGGGTGAGTGACCTAGAGAAGTCTGGACAGGTTAGGGGTCATTTTGGTGGTGCTGGCAACCGCCCTGCAGGGGCAGGAGTCAGCCACGGCATGTGGGCCCCAGAGATGGCGGTGCCTGAGCGAGGCTGTGAGCTCCCTTTGTTCCCTACGTGAGTTCCGAGTCGGATTCTCTGTGAGAATCCCAGGGTCTGTGAGCATCTCTATATCCTTCCATTTAATTCCCTAAACCTGAGATTAGTCAGAACTCTTCCAGTGAGAGCCGTGACAGGCACAGGCGGTGGCATATCAGAGTTGTGGGAGGCAGTCTAGGGATGTAGTAGCATTAAGAGATACAAGGCTCACCACTAAAATATGATTTAAAGGGAATGGGAAAACTAGAATCCCTGTTTGGATCCTACCTCGGCAGATTCTGGAAGATATTTCACCCGAGGTCAGCTTTCCTGCCCCGTGTTTATAATCTTTGTTCAATAATCAAGCAGAGAGCTGTAGAGCACCTTTTTTTTATTTCAAACTGCTCCCTGTGCTTAGTTTTGTTAGTATTGAATGGAAATCCATCTTTTAAAATGTCTTAAATCAAATTAGGAGACATACAACACAGTAGAGTAACAAAGACAGTAGGGATGTCGGAGAACATCACACAAAAGAAGGATAATATGCATGGCAATTAGTTTGCTAGAATGCTAACCCAAAGAGCCCTTGACTGCTGGGGACCAGGGGAGTTAATTTCCATCTTGCCGCAAACTACTCCTGGCCATTTTTCTGATGAACGCCCAGAGGAGGAATAAGAAAACCACTGTGGTTAAGATTGGGCAGAAGGACTCTCAAGGTTACCTTCATGGGCAGGCACAGTCATGAATCTGGTGTCATTTGCACAGAACCCCTTAGAGATCTGGGGGTGTCTCTTCCCTCTCCTCTGTTTTGCTAGACAAGTCACCTCGCTCTACTTTGGAAATTCAATGTCAGAGGAAACCAGCAGAGACTCGTCATGTCCAGCTTCTCTGTGTATCTCTGAGAACTATCCAAAAAGCCTAAAACTGCTGCATGGCCTGTGATATTTTTATAAAGAATATGGAAAGAGGTGGACAGCACCACCGCCATATTGACTTGGGACCTTGTGGTAGTGAAGAGTCTCTTTCTGCAATAGCTCAGTGGCTCATGGCACTGAGCTGCTCTGGCCAACAGAGATAACTGAAATTCTTGGCTAGTGGCCCTGCCATTGGCACCTCCAGGCTGCAGAGCCAACATTTCAGGTGCAATAAAAACAATGAGATTATGATTTGGCTGCTGCCTTGCACTGATGGCTTCTAGTGTTGTACATCGCCTGTCATCACCAGCAACAATTTGGTTGAGTTACTTAAGACAAAAAAAAAAAAAAAGCCAACACAAAATCTTTCCACTGTTTTTAAATATTAGGTATACTCATAACCGGGGGCTGCTTTGAAGTCATCTCCTTAATAACACAGAAATACCTGTTAGAGCTTGGAGGATGAGGTTGTCATAGCAGCCGGCAATAACAACAACGGTAATAATGAGTCAGAGTTTACTGAGCACTTACTACGTGCCAGGTAAGATGCTCTGCAAAGGTTTACAAGCTTTAATCCTTATAACAGGCAAGATAGGGGTTAATAGCTAGGAAACGTGAAGCCTGCATGTGCATCTAGGTCCTGCTGCCTCTCAGGCCTTTGCTTTTAATCCCCCTCAGCCCTGCATCAGAGGTAGACCAGAACCTTTTCCCACACTGATGAGGGGGGGCAACGGTTTCATGGAACCAGATCACCATGTTACAGCAGGTCCCACGAGGTACAAGTCACCTCTGCCCAAGCTGATACTCTCTGCCCATGTGGCCCCTTTGTCCACTCTCCCCATTTCTATCAAAGCTATGCCAATTTGGGGCCACCCGGGCTCTTTCCTTTCTTTCATCCAATCAAACTCCCTCGATCCTTTTTTGGAGAGTTTACCATCTCCACTGAGCCCAGGCCTCTTGTACTTCACCTGGATTTTGTGAGAATGCACCACAGTCACCCCGCCGCTTTCTCTCTCCCTTCTAGGCTGAACCATATGCCTCTGCCAGGTGAACCTCTCAGAGGGGCCTGAAACATCTGATGCGCCATTAAATGATGAATCAGGACAGGTCCTAGCTTGGCCACTAGGCAAGTGACACTGGGAGTCACTTCAACCCCCTGGATCTTTGGATTCCGTAATTACCAAAGGAAGAGTTGGAATTGATGCTCTCTGAGGTCCCATTCAGTGCCGTCATCATGTCAGTGCATGGATGAGTCAGGTCTTTGCTTTTATACTCGCCTACGGATTTCTGTTTGAACTCTCCGGCTGGGTGCTCAAGGACTTATAGAAAAGTTTTCTCACATCATTTTGCAAGCTAGTCATTCCTCCTATCATATCGTATTTATTTCCAAGTCCTGGCTTTTCTTTCTGCTATCCTTGCTTCTCAGAAAGTCCAAGTCCTGCGGCTGGGTGGCTCAGTCAGTGGAGCGTCCAACTCTTAGTTTTGACCCAGGTCGTGGTCTCAGGGTCTTGGGATTGAGTCTCAGGTCAGGCTCTGCCCTGAGTGGGGAGTGTGCTTGGGATTCTCTCTTGCCCTCTCCTCTGCCCCTCTCCACACTGCCCCCTGCCTGCACACTCTCTCTTCCTCTAAAATAAATAAATAGATCTTAAAAAAAAATCCCCGCCATCCCTCTTCACAGTCTACTGTTTACACCATCCCTAAGGTTCTACTCAAGAACTATATCTTCCCCTGATAGCTTCCCCAAGTGACCTCAGGCTGTGACAATTTAATTCTATACAGAATATATATATACAATGGTAGGCCGTGGCCAAAGAGCCTGGACCCGAGAGCCAGACTGCCTGGATTCAAACCCTGGCTCTGCTCTTTACCAGCTGCTAGTTAGTTCATCTCTCTGTGCTTCAGTTTCACCACGTGTAAAATGGGATCATAAAAGGGGCTACTTGGTAAGACTGTTGTGAGCGTTCATATAGGTAAGACATATAGAGTTTCTGGCACATAGTAAATGCTATGTAATAACATCTATTATTGTTATTACAACTAAATTTCACATACTTTAAATAACTCTTAGCACTAAATTGTTTCATGCATGTAGATATTGCCTCCCCAAGCAAATAGCAAGGATCTTCACTATTTTCTATTTTTTTCATGTCTCTGCAAACAGTTGGTTCTTAATAAATGCTTTTAATGAATGTATGAATTAAGTAAATGAGTTAAAAAAAATGAATGAATTACCATCCAGTCTGAACAAAGGAGAACAAGGGAGAAGTGGGTATAAAGACCAATTTTATGTAATTCTGGAGGAAAGGGCCCAAATATACTGGACTTCTTTCATGTACCACAAAACAGTTTACTTAGTTGCTAAGGGTGCATATCATACTGTAACTTGTTCTTCAGGAGGGTACTAGATTGGGAAAAACAAAATGATAACAGAAATCAGTCTAATATTGATTCTACATCAATGGGCTTTTTCAGCGTTAGGAAGAGTTGGTTCATAGGAGGCATCTAACTATGACTCTCAGGATGGATAGTATATTTCTGCAGCTATTTGGGAAGAAGAATCACATTTATTCATGTGGTTCACGGATGAACCAAAAGATCAGAAAACCACAACAACGCACATGGAGGAATTAAGAAACTATAGCCCTTGTTTTTTAACAACACATTTCCTTTCCTTTTTTTTTTTTTTTTTAAGAGAAGGGAAGAGAGGTGGACTAGGAACAGAGGGAGAGGGAGAGAGCGAATCCCAAACAAGCTGACACCCAGTACTGAGCTCGATGCAGGGCTGGATCCCACGACCCTGAGATCATGACCTGAGCCAACACTGAGAGTCAGACGCTCAAATGACTCAGCCACTCAGGGGCTCCAACAACATACTTCTTTAAAAAAATGGTTTCCTTTTACTACTAAATGCCTACATTTCAAATTGAGGAGTCTGTTTCGGATCAATAAGGGCCTGCCTGTCGCTAGGTCATGAAAAGAACATTAGCACAGAGTTGATGCTATAAGGTCTACCGGCCCCCATGGATGGACGATGGGGTAAAACCCAGAGGACTGGTTCCCTGGGAGGGGAGGGAACTCAGAGCATGGTCACCACACGTCTTCTTCCAAACAAACACCCAAGGGCAGGCAGCGGACCTACACCACAACTTGGAACCATTTTGGCTTGGCAAACAAAGACATTCATGATGGAAACCAACAGAAGCAAGACCCTGCCACTGCAGCCACTGGCTTCTCCTTAATGTCTGGGTTTCTTTCTGAATCTTTGCAGCCAAACTCTAAGAATTGGAAATGAGAATTTGTAATGGATTTACTGACGCTATATAATTCAATACATAAGAGTATGAAAATCCTCCAAAATGGATATAAGGGCCACTATGTTGAGAAGTTATTACAGGATAGGAGAGAAAGTGAAAAACAGGTGTGGAATAAAATGATAAAAATGTCCTTATTTCACCAACTCATCTTTTTACCCCCCCCCCTTTTTTTTTTACTGTGAGTTCTAAATACGTCCAGATGAAATGTGTTTATTTGGCCTTGAAGCTTCTCAATAATGGGGCATTTCATGAATGCTAAGCAACACAAATTTCCTGTAAAGCCCCAGAGTTTCCTTAAGAAGTGCTCTGGAAGGAAAATTTCTCATACTTTTGTTACATTTCTCATCACCAAGTCAAATCAAATGCCAGTGCCAAGTCGGACAGGAAGAGGGTTGTGACATCCAATTCCACATTCCACTGAAGGTGAGATGACATACAGATTGTGTTTTGCAGACCGAGCATGCTTCCTGGGACACTTCCTGTTTGTGAATCGACCTCACAGGGGATCCAGACTAAGGTGTACTGTGGCAGCAGTGGGGGGGGGTTGGGGGGGTGGGAAGGCTTGTCGCATCTTAATGCTTTTGTACAGCCTTCGGAAGACACATGAGGTCTAGAGCCTTAGAATGGGCTGGTTACAATGCCTGAGGTGAATATAGCAAAACCTCAAAATAATAAGTGCGCTAGAGGTGGGAATATAGTTATATTCTTTGCTCTTCACAGGGAAGATCAGATCATCTAAGGGCTCTACTCATCAAGCAGGATGGTCAAAGGGTCTCTATCTAAGCTGCCCTGATGGACAAGGTTATTGACTTCATCCTGGGCTTTACCAATTTCTGACATATCTCAAAAACAAAAGAAAACAATTCTCCTGTCCCACCACCCCTCCCAAACCCCAAACATTAACTCTAATGCCCCTTTCTCCAGAACGTTAGCGAATATGATAGGCCATCTGAGAATGAAAAAGATCTCCACTTTGATCAGTAGAATAACACGTTCACAAATACTTACTGAGCCCTATGCTGGGTGCTTGGGCTAGACAAGTGAGTCAGACACAGTTCCTGCCATCAGGGAGCTTATGGTCTACTAAGATGAGCTTTCCTGTCTCAAATGGAACATGCGTGGCCAGTGGAGGCTTCATATTCATAGCAAAGGAGTTTTTTTTAAAAAAATGTCTTTCACCTGTTAGGGTTCCTATAGATAATCTGCTACTTTGTGTCTTTGGGGATTAAGTTATTTTCATACTACATATAGCTGTCTGGCTCAAGCTTCATGCACTTAATGAAAAAAAAAAAGTCACTTCCAGGCTAGAATGACGTACGCATTTCTTTTGCTCAACTGAACTTTTCACAAGCACTAGGTAGGACTCTGAATCTCAGAAACACAATAGAATGTGATGTCAAGAATTTAGTAAGTACCTAGAGACAATCAGCCCAGCTTTAACTTGACATTTTATTGCCTCCTCACCAAATGAAGAGAGGAAGAAGAAATGCAGACATACAAACTTATTGATTTATAGCTTTCAAAATATTGTCTGTTTTTCTACAACGCATTTGTTTTTCTCTAAGTGTTTCAAATTGTTATTTAGCCCATATGGAAATACTCTGTGAATGTTTCCAAAACATGAGAATTCCTCTAGCTGGGGGGAAGAAAACGAGAGAATGGTTATAAAACTCCCGGGAGAGGACTCAGTTTGTTTACTCCCCCTCTAGACTGAGCAACTTGAGGTTAAGGAGCGCCTTACTCATCGTTGTCACTCTGCATCTACTTCAAGGCCTGGGATGTGGTAGGAGCTCCACAAATGTTTGTTGAATGAATGGATGTCTACATCTTGCAGAAGGAGGTGATAGGTAGAGAAAGATGGGGAGAACTTGAGGAGGAGGGAGAAACATTTATAGTCTGGGAAGTATGAGAGGATGTGTCTGCAGGGAACAGTGGCAAGTGACACTGATAGACTTGAATGGAAGGGGCAGTGGCAGAGGAGAATGCAGAGTCTCTGCAGCCACCTCGGAAAAGGTATCTTTCTATTCTACTGTGAGGGACAGGTTATTGTTCTGCATTTCCTTTTATTTAGTTTTTGAAGGCCACTCACTCTAGCTCAAGCCACATCAATACATCTCCATTTGGCCCCTATATTAATTTATGGGTATTAAGAAGCATGTCTTCTGTAGCCGCCATGTGAGGCTGAGCAGTCTGCGCACTGCACAATTCCAGGGTGCACCCTTTGCATGCGGTACAATGTGTGGCAGCCTCATGGTCCCTTGAACTCCCTGTATGTATAATGGAATACACTTACATATTTATAAACATTCTGAGAAATACAATATGCTGGAAGATGCTTTTAACTAAGCTCTTTACCTATTCCTGAAGACCAAACAATTCTTCCACTTTCCCCAGTTGTGAGAGTTATATTGTAAAAACAAACGTGTGTTTTGTATGTGTGTTGCTTCCATAGTCTAACTCTCAGTGATTAGAGGGGACCTGCTTGGAACCATTCCATACTGGATGGAGTTCTGATGTTGGAATGCTTGGTTTCTAATCCTAACTCCACCACTCAGTGTGTGATCTTGTGTAAGCTACTTATTTTCTCTGGGCCTCAGTTTCCTTAGTTGTAAAACAGGAGTAATAAGAGCTCCTACAATCTAGGGTTGATGTAAGAAATAATTGAAATAATTTATGTAAGGTGCTTAGCACAGTGAATGGAACATAGGGAGCTCTCATAGGTATTAGCAATTAGGTTGCTAAAATTATTATTATTGTCAGTACTGGACTGCCAGGTTTGGCCTGCTAGGCAGAACTCCTCCTGAGCCCCTAGAACAGGGACTGCCCATCTAGGGCCTTCCCCTTTCCAACGAGCAGGCAGATATCAACGTTTTTCTCAGGATGTTTATTCCATGAGAGTTAGCCAGACCATCCCAAACTGCGGGTTGATCTCTCACAGACACACACACACACTACATGAACACACACTTCCCCTCCACCCCAAGAACTGCTAACAACAGTGCTATAGCATCAATATGTTGTGTAGGAAGCCTTCCCCATCTCTTTTTTCCAGATGAGTCTGTTCAAACAGAATTGTTGGATTTGAGAAGAAAATGAGAACCTTGAGACCCAAAACATTTCATGCCTAACAGCAAAAGAATGATGGGTTTTGGTAAAGGATGAGCACCAGAATAGAGAGAGAAAACAAGTTTTGTTGATTTTGGTGGTGGTGAGTGTGTGCATAAGTTAGACTGTAAATAGGGTGGGAAATCTATAAGATCTGGAAAGGGACATGGAAATCAGTGAGCAAGTTGGAGTTGGGGGCATCTAGGGTCAGACAGACAGAGAGGGAAAATTCACTGGCAAGGTGAAGACCAGGGTCCAGCAATAAGAAACAAGGGATCAGAACAATCATTCTCTCATTTAATTCTTTACTCGTTCATTTGGCAACTTGTTATGGAGTCCTGACTATGTGCTGGGATGTGTCAGATGCAGGCAATCAGTAGAAAACAAGGGACTCCCTACCTTCATGGAGCTTAGTCTACTGTAGGCCAAAAGCACATTATCAGTGAGAATTGGTATCCTAGAAGTAAGGGCAGAGCATTATGGAGGGTGGGGGTAGTGTATGGTCTGATGAAGTGTTTTGGAGAAAATGTGGTGCTTTCTGGGAACAATGGAATGGCTGGGATGCATCATGGGAGTGGAGCAAGATGAGGGTAAAGAAGTAGATAGGAGAAATACCATGAAGAACTTCTTAGAATCAAGGGTTAAAGAACTTGTTCTTGATTTTGAGAGCACTCTGCTGTGTAAGACTTATATAGTAGTCAGATCTCAAGGACTAGAATCCAGGGGAGGGAACTGAGTGGCCATTTTTCTTAAAAATGACATAGTACCTATGAAGAAAACTCAGCTGAGACTATTTATTGGACAGGCTTTCCTCTCTTATGTCATCATGAGAGCTGAAGGACTGTCCTTACCTATGGTGGAGCATTCTCCAAATACTAGTGAACTTCTTTAGCACTTCCCAGCTCCTCTCCCACTTTAGAGTAAACCTTGCGGCAGCCCACACGTTTGCTGTGGGTGAATTTCATAAAGCTGTAGAGAAGAAAAGGAAGCTCATCATTTATTAGCTTCCTATTACCATGTTCCAGTTCCTTAGCCGGACAAGACCCTCCAACCTCTTCTACCTGCATTCATACAACTCCCCCTGCATTGATCTTCTCTTCCAGTCAATTGAGTCTCAAACCCTCCATGGATTTCCCTGCTCTGGGGCCTCTGACTTGTCCTTTAAAGGCTTAGCTTCTCTCAAATTCAAGCTACCTTATTTGTAAATCAGTGACAATCATACCTTTATTCAGGATGTTACATGGATTATGTGTCTGAAAGTACCTAGCACGGTGCCTGGCATGAAAACATTGCTCAACATGTGCAAACAGTTGCCAATCTTAGGTTCTAGATCCTTGTCCATATGTCGCCAACTTCAATACTGAAATGTTTTCAGGTCTGTGTATGAGATCAGCGCTGGGAACTGGAGTAGATTGGAGAGGGCACGCCTGGCAATGAACATGCCAGGAAACAAAAATGAAAACTAAAAATACAAAAAATGAAAATGAAAACGACCGAAAAGCCATGCCTGCAACCTCATTTGGCTTAAGCCTACCATTTACTTTGTAAAGCCAACCTTTGACTTTTGCGTCCTTATTTTAGGTTATAAAGATCCTCCCAGTTGTAATCCTCTTTCATCTACCCTATGTGCCACTTGTTTTTCACTTAGTTCATATCCTTTGTAGTATTACTGACAAGTTTTTTGACCTTCAGGACTGCTATGAGAATTAAGTCAAGCTACATGTATAAGGAGTCGAGTGCCTAGCACATACATTTTAGCTTTACTGTTTTTAATAATGATAGTGATGACCACAGATGTCTCTTAAATTCAGAGACCAGGTCTCGAAGAGTTCCAAGAATCTCCTTCCCACTTGTTAACTTGGTGAAGAATAATAATAACAATAATAATGACTACTGCTTATTGAATGATTACATGATAGGACCTGTTCTGAGTAGTATACATGACTTAACTCATTTTTGCTCATGAGAACTCTTGAGGTAGGCTCTGTTAGTATCATACAATATCATATTGTAGAAATAAGACAACTGAGGCATCAAAAGATAAGTAACTAGCCAAGTTTGGCAGTTGGGAAGTGGCAGAGTCAGGGTTGGGCTGGCCCCATAGCCCATGGACTGAACTACTGCCCTGTCTTCATTCTCTGACCAAGTTGTGTTCATCCTTGAAGGCCCGGCTCACATGGACCTCCTCTCCAACTTCCCATACAGAGTTGGCTGAGTTACTCCATCTTCTATACTCCCCTAGCACTTTGAATATATCTCCCCTATAGCAATGTTCACATTGAATATTATTTATGTATTTATGTGTGTGTTTATGTGTATGTGAGTTTCTTAAGGAAGAATCTGTAATTACTGTTGCATACTTAGCATAGGGTGTGGCACATATTCAATAGGCAAAAATATGTGCTGAAATTTCATGAACTAATAGGACCTCAATAAAACTTGATGTTCATGATGGTGGTAGCTATGAGAGATCAAACATGGTTGAATGGAAATGTCAAATGATAAGAAATGCAGTGCTAAGTTACTGGCTGTATGGTTTTATAATATTATTATTGCTGTTGTCATTATCTGGATTGGGGTAGCTAAAATGACTCCTATCTAAGATAACCAGAAGCCCCCAGTCCCTTTTAGTTACATGTCTTTCCACCTCATTCCTTTAGAGAAGTGTCAGCTCATGGGGCGCCTGGGTGGCTCAGGCGTTAAGTGTCTGCCTTCGGCTCAGGTCATGATCCCAGGGTCCTGGGATTGAGCCCCGCATCGGGCTCTCTGCTCAGCAGGGAGCCTGCTTCTCCCACTACCATTCGCTTTGCTTGTGTTCCCTCTCTCGCTGTGTTTCTCTCTGTCAAATAAATAAAATCTTAAAAAAAAAAAAAAAGAAGTATCAGCTCATGGTAGATGTGACTGCCATGAGAAAGCCACAGAAGAAATAAGGGATGTGCTGAAACTTACCCCACTTAGCAACAATTACTAATATTTCACCAGAGGTTACACAAATAAGCCAGAAGAATGACTAAAGGAGCCCCACCCCAATGTGAGCCAATGATCCATATTTTATTATAACAATACCTTCTGTAGTGTTTTAAAATTTCTAATCTTCTCTCTTCCATTATTTCATCTGATTCTTATAATAATTCACTGGAGTAGATAGGACCAGCTCATGGGAAGGAAGAGATTTGCCTAATGATCCCGACCAGTGAGAGATGGAACCAAGACAAGGAACTGTTTTCCATACAGTATGTACAAAACATGCCAAACAAGATGGTCAGAGTAACTAATTCAATATTGGGAGGCTGCTTTCCCTGGTGTGCATGGATCTGTACTCTTAAGGCTCTGAAGACAGGGAAGATTTTGCAGGTGAGGGGAAATGGAAACTCTGAGAACTGGGCCAGGAGACAATATGCTGAAAAAGACAGGGTTGGGGCGCCTGAGTGCCTCAGTGGGTTGAGCCTCTGCCTTCGGCTCAGGTCATGATCTCAGGGTCCTGGGATCAAGCCCCGCATCAGGCTCTCTGCTTGGCGGGGAGTCTGCTTCCCCCCATCTCTCTCTGCCTGCTTGTGATCTCTCTCTCTCTAATAAATAAATAAAATCTTGAAAAGAAAAAAAAAAAGACAGGGTTTGTGAGTTTAGGCACAGAAGGATGTATTGGGTGATGCTTACTTATGGAGACCCCAAAAAGAAGCTCTGTCACAGAAGGTGGTTATATGTTGAATTTTAAAGGATTAAAAATTTTTTTAAAGCATTCTGCTTCAAAAGAAGAGATGAGATAGGCATGCATAAGGCTAGAAGAGGGAGGAATTTTCAGTCTGTGTGAATGGCCTTGGCCAACTACATTATGTTAAATGTTCACATGTGTGCTATTAAAGAAATCTTCTTTCTTTATGTCGCTGCTAAAAGATACATCAGATTCTCTGTGCCTGTGCCCCCATCTCAGTTCCCTGTTCCCATCTATACGAGGCTGTCTGTCAGCCCTACAGGAATGTGGAGAAATTCAGAAGCAGGAAATGATCAGAATGTCTCCTTTGATGCTGGCACATAAGCTTGCTGTGTACTTCCTCATGCTTTGTCCCTGTGGTTTCTGCAGATTCTCTGGGCCCTGGTGTCAGAAACCCTTCCTAAGGACCATCCTCCTGGGTCTTGAGCACCAAGCATGCTCTGATCTTTGAATTATTTTGACTTCCCTTTATCTCTCATATGCTGGCTGCCCCTTTCCCCACTGTTGACCATAGGGTTCAAGCTGGACTTCCTTTGGCTTATGGTCATGCTTGTTGGCTGCCAACTGCCTGGGACTGACAGGGATCTCCATTATACATCTACTTTCTTTTCCTTATTTTATTTTATTTATTTTATTAACATATAATGTATTATTTGCCCCAGGGTACATGTCTGTGAATCGTCAGGCTTACACATTTCACAGCACTTACCATAGCACATACCCTCCCCAATGTCCACAACC
>CM053609.1:80923480-80951298 GCA_028646535.1 Procyon lotor
ATTCACAGACATGTACCCTGGGGCAAATAATACATTATATGTTAATAAAAATTAATTAAAAAAGAAAAGAAAAAAAATTTTCCAAACACTGAAAGGCAAAATGATTTCTTTTTCATGCTAGGGCCCTGTCTCATAGGCCTTCATAAGGGTCATCTGAATTCAGAATGGTATAAAGTTGTCTGACTTACTACCAACTATTTATTAGACCATTTAACAATTTGTAAGGGTAGCCTTTAAACTTTGTAGAAAACTTCTAATGCAAATGTTTTTTGTCTATTGCTATGGGCTGAATTGAAGGAAATCCCTCCGCTTTTCCTCAGTTTGTATGTCGAAACCCTAACCCCCAGTATGATTAGGAGAAGAAACATTTGGGAGGTTAGCATATTTAGGTAAGGTCATTGGTGGGGGGGGGTGCCTCATGATACAATTAATGCCATTATAAGAAGAGACACTAAGGGAATAAAAAAAACCCAAATCAAACCAAACATGTAGAAAAGACAGTAGAGTTTGCCTTCTGTCCCTCTCTGCCACCTGAGGACATAGGGAGGAGAAGGTGGCCAACCTCAAGTCAGGAAGAGAGATCATATCAGAGAATGATCATGCTGGTGCCTTGATCTTGGACTTCCCAGCTTCTAGGACTTCGAGAGAATAAATTTCTGTTGTTTAGCCCACCCAGTCTATGATGTTTTATTAGAACAGCCTAAGTTGACTAAGACACCGACAGAAAATAATTTTTGCCCCATACAGATGTGCAGTACTTCTGAAAGTAGAAAAGAGAACTCCAAGGATAATGGTTTATCACCCCATAAGAAATAAACTAGCTTTGTGTCTAACAATCTTCTTCCTGCATTAATTCATTTTTCCTTTCACTAACTACATATACATTATATTCTCTTACCATCTTTGAACTGGCTTCAACATCATTTTAATAAGTTAAAATAAAACTCTGACATACACTCACTATGTGTATAAGAATTGTTTTTAGTTTTAAAAATAATGCTTTCAACAGGGAAGAGAATTCTTTAGGAATTATGCCACATGTTGTGTAGTAAATTCCCCTTTGGTATCTCTTTCTTAGACTTCAGTAAAGATTTAAATAACATTTTGGAAAAACAAACCTAAAATTCTTTTGGAATCACAAAAGATCTCAAATAGCCAACACATTCTTGAGACTAAGAACAAAACTGGAGGCATCATACTTAGTGATTTCAAACTATATTTTAAAGCAATGGTAATCAAAACAGTATGATACTGGCATAAAAAAAAGATACATAGACCAATGGAACAGAATCAAGACCCCAGAAATAAATGGTCCTGGGAAAATTAGATATTTACATGTAAAAGAATGAAACTAGACCCCTCGCTTATACCAGTTGCAAAAATTAAATGAAAACATATTGAAGACTTACATGTAAGACCTGACACTATAAAAATTCTAGAACACATAGAAGGTAAACTTCTTGACATCAATCTTGGCAATGATTTTTTTGGATATGAGACCTAAAGCATAAGGAACAAAATAAAAATAAACAAGTGAGACTACATCAACCTAAAGCCTTCTGCACAGCAAAAGAAACCATCAACAAAGTGAAAAGAAACCCTATGAAAAGAAGGAAAATATTTGCAAATCATATATCTGGTACAGGGTTAATGTGCAAGATAAACAAAGAACTCATACAAACTCAATCGCAAAACAAAACAAACCAATCCAATTAAAAAATGGACAAAGTAACCTGAATAGTTTTCTAAGGAAGATATTCAAATAGCCACAGATACATGAAAAGATGTTTAACATCATTAATCATCAAGGAAATGAAACTCAAAACTACAATGAGATGTCACCTTACACCTGTTAGAATGACTGTCATCAACAAGGTAAGAGATAACAAATATCATTAAGTATATGGAGAAAAGGGAACCCTTGTGCACTGTTGGTGGGAATGTGAATTGGTGGAAAACAGTATGGAAGTTCCTCAAAAAATTATAAATAAAACTATCATTTGATCCAGCAATTCCACTTCTGGGTATATATCAGAAGGAAATTAAATCACAACATAAAAGAGATAATTGCACTTCATGCTCACAGTAGTATTACTTATAATAACCAAGACACGGAAACAACATAACTGTCCATTAATGAATGAGTGGATAAATAAGTTGTCTCACACACACACACACACACACACACACACACACACACACACAGGAATACTATTCAGCCATTCAAAAGAAGGAAATCCTGCCATTTGTGACATGAATGGATCTTGAGGGCATTATGTTAAGTGAGATAAGTCAGACAGAGACAAATACAATATAATTTCACTTGCATGTGGAATATTAAAAAAAAAACAAAACACCAAACAAACAAGTGAACTAATGGATACCAAAAACAGATTTATGGTCACCGGAAGCAGAAGGCTGAGGAGTGGGGGAGCTGGGTAAAGGTGATCAAAATGTACAAACTTCCAGTTATAAGATAAACAAGTACCAGGGATGTAACGAACAATATGATGAATGTAGTTAAAAATAGTGTATGGTATATTTGAAAGTTGCTAAGAGAGTAGATCCTAAAAGTTCTCATCACAAGGAAAAAAAATGTATAACTGCACGAGGTGATAGATATTAACAAACCTTATCGTGGTACTCATTTCAAAACAGAGATACATGTCAAATCATTATGGTGCATGCCTTAAGCTTACAGACTGTGGTATGTCAACTACATCTCAATAAAACTGGAAGAAAAGTATAAATTCCATTTTAGATATAGACTGATTTCTTTCAAATGTGACACTATGTTGGCCTTGGCCATGAGGTAGTTCAATTATATTAGGACTTCTCCAGATTTATTTTAAATCTGAGTTTAGGTTAACATTTGAGGCTCACCTCCCTCCCCATGAGATGAGGAGGAAAAAGCACCAGCTAATACCTGATTTGCTAAAAGGAAATTAGTTTCTCCCTTCTTTTTCATAGGATTGGTTGCTTATGCAACATTGTACTCTTTTGTGGTCCCTTGTACCGTAATACTTCTTATGGATTGTGGTTTCTGATACTGATGGTCTAGGTTTTATGGATGAAGCCTTCCCTTACTCTTTGTTCTTTTCACCTGTATTCATCCATTCATTCAGAAAATATTTATTGGACACACAATATGTGTCAGACACTCTTCTAAGTCCTGAGGACAACACAGGAATCTAAACAGACAACGATTCCTGTCCCGTCCCCCATGGAGATTATATTCGATTAAGGAACACATACAATAAACAAATGAATAAATACATGTGTTGGATGGTGGTTAGGTATTGGGGAAAGGTTTTAAAAAACAAAGAGGGATAAGAAGTGGCAGAACTGAGGGTAAGGAGATAAGTTGAAATGTTAAGTAAAGGGGTTCCTGGGAATATGACAATAAAGCTGTTGGCATTAGACAATGTTCAGAGTTGGGGATCTAACGGAGCAGACATCTGGAGGATGAGCATTCCGGGCAGAAAGAAAATCAGGTACACAGGCCTTGAAGCCAGAACATGCTTGATACATCTGAGGACTCACAAGAGGCCACTGTGTGGCATGGACAAAAGAAAGAGTAGAAGCACACAGGTCAGAGAAGCGTAGGGGGCAAGAAACATATGGTGTTGTAGTGCCTTGTCAACCACATTGGCAAGTAGCTCTTGCCTTCAGTGAACTGGGTCCCTTGGGGAAGTTTTTAGAGGAGAAGCTTTGCCATCGAATGCTTAAAAAGAATCACCGTGGCTGCTGCATTGAAGCTTGAATGAGGGAGGAGCAAAAATGAAAGCAAGGAGACCAATTAAGAAGCTATTGCAACAACTCAAGTAAGAAGCATTGGCAGCTCGGACTGTGGTGGAAGTAATTGGAGTGATGGGAAGTGGTTAGCTTCTGGATATGCACTGAAGTTTGCTGATGGATAAGATGTAGGGTCTGAGAGTAAGAAGAAGATATATGGACGGCTCTATGATTTTTGGCCCGAGTAACTGGAAGGGTGGTTAGAGTTGCTATTTACTGAGCTGGAAGAATTGTAGGAGGAGTTCCATTTTGAACCTGTCGAAAATGAGATGCGGGTTATCTATCAAGCAGAGATGTCCAATAGGTAGTTGGCATGTAAGGCTGGAGTTCAGGTGCAAGGTCCCTGCTGGAAATATAAAATTGGAAACATCAAGGAACAGATGGCAATTAAAGCCATGAGAAGAAATGAACTCAGTAAGGGACCGCTGTACGTAGAGGTCTAAAGCCTGAGCGCTAAGCGCAGCACTCTTCAGAAATCGTCACGATGAACGAACCAGTAAAGTACTCTGAGAAGGAATGGCTAATGGTAGAGGAGGGAAAAACCAGGCAAGTGTGGAATGCTGGCATTCAAAAAGAAGAAAGTGCTTCAAGAAAAAGGGAGTGATTAGCTAAGTAATGCTACCTATCTAGCAAATAAGATGAACACTGAGAAATGTCCACTGAATGCTGCTGTGGAGGTCTCTGAGGGTCCTGATGGGAGCAGTTGTGGGAATGATGGAGGGGAAATCCTGGTAAGACCGAGTTCCACAGAGAACAGGAGGAAAGAGATTGGACAGTGAAGACTGCCAACAATTTCAAGGAATTTTACTATAGAAGGGGGCTGGAGGGTGATGTGGGATTAAGATAGGGTTTTTGTTTTTAGGGTGGTAGGAAATTGCGATGCAAATGTGAGTCTGTGTGATGAGCTGAGTTCCACGAGGATGAGAACTGTCGCCTGAGTATCCCGGGGGGAGAGAGGCGAGTGAGAGGAGCTCGAGTGATGATGGTGAGCTGTGCGATCTGAGCTAGATAAAGAGGGAATGTGGGATGGAGGGATCGAGAAAAGGTGGTAGGACATGGCCTGTAGGTGTGTCAAAGAGCTGCTGGAATTAAAGAAGTTTAGAGTGGGAGAGAGAAGCTGAGAGGTCAGCAGATGGGGGCCGGGATGGAGAAGGCGCCGTTGTTGGTGGCAATGACAAGCACAGGATATACCCACGGGAGCGGGCAGCTGAGGCGGGCGGACAGGACCAGGGGAGGGATGCGAGGCTGGGCGGGCGGGAGGTACAGAGGTGGGCTCTGCTCTGGCTGATCAGAGTCTTGGCCTTATCGGCTTCTACGTAGTGTGAAGTTTATTCCTAAGTCCAAGCAATTGGAAGTCTCACCATCATGGACCTTGACGTCCCCAAGAATCATAATAGGAGCACTTGGGGAGTGGGACAACAGGCTGAGAGCCTTCAGGGAGCAGGGGTCTTTAATAACCATGCGTCAAAACATTATGTAGGAGGTCGCGGATAACCCTCCATGCTATCTCTAGCCCTGAGCTGCCGTGGTGAGCACAGGACTATAGGGTGAGAAAAACCCAAGAAACATTTCCAGAGGAGACAAAAAGACCCCCAAGAGGAGTACGATCAGAAACAAATTTCACCAGCTTCACAATTAGTCTTGGACCAACCCAAGCAGTCGCACTGGTCCATACACTAAGCTACATCTTGGGGCTGTAAGAATATTCATTCATACATGCATATAACTCATTCCAGAATTCTGTGAGCCTGTGAGTCCGAGAGGGATCATAAGCCAAACTACTGAGCCCAGCAAAAAGGATCTCTTTTCTTCTGCTTTTGTTATCATCGTGATTTATTCCTTCCTCCCTTTCTCCTCCAGTCTCCCTTATCAGTCAGAGCCAGGAGAGGCAATATCTAAGTGTTCAAGGTCTTCTGATTCTGCTCTCCTTTTATTTATGGTAACAGCTGGGGACTAGACCCGTTTTTCAGGCAGGCACCTCTGTGCTGGTAGAAGACCCAGAGCTCTGTGAAGGAAGAAAGTCTCCCAGATGGAAGAGCGAGCCGAAGACCAGGCCCATCCACCATCCATCCACCTGGACGAGTCCTCAGCGGCCTGCAGTGCTCCGCCCACCATGAGGCAGCCTTCCCCAGGCCTGTGGCTTTCACCACACACTGACTCAGACCTCTGGGGTTGGGGGTGGCAGGACTGTTTGGAACCATCGGCCACGAAGGCACCAAATAACTCATGCTGAGGAAGCTAGTTGTTTTTACTGAGGCCTGTCAGACCGATAAGATAATCGTGGCCACTGCCCCAAAGGCAAATGGAACCTGCCCTCCCCCCATACCCCAACACCTATCCTGCATGGTTCTTTTGTCTTCTGTAGCTTTATGCTTCCTTAGTCTGCTCCTCCCACTCTCAACCCCTTTCTCCAAACTTTTCATCCTTCCTACCGTGCCCTCCGTAGCCACCGTGCCACAGAACATGCTTCCCCATTTTTTCTTGACATTATTATTCCACCACCATCCACCGAAGCCTATCTTCTCCCAAAGGTGCACAGTCTCTTGCTTCCATCTCCCGTGGAGGCCGCTGTTTCTCCCGCGTATCTGGAGGCAGGGGTTGGGCTCAGGATTCGCCCCTCTCCCCGGTGCTGCTTCTCCACCATTTGTAAACTCTGCCCAAGTTTATGCCTCTTGATGTTACCGTTTTCTATCTCCCATAAACACTGAAAATCTAGACATATGGCCTGTATCATAGATTTTCTCACTACACCCAAATCTCATAGAATTCTGGGATATTTAATCACATGTGTGGTTGATTATCCAATGCACCAGCATCAAAGCTGAGCCGGTCACAGCCTGGAAATGCTGACAGGAGAGGATCCCAGTCCTTCTAAATCTCTCCCTACACCCGCTCTCCAAGGCGTTACCGGGACCAACATTCCTTTTCCTCCGAATTCAGCGTTCGTCAAACTTGAACAAGATGAGAATCACCTGGAGGGCTTGTTAAGCCAGATTGACGAACCCCAACCTCAGAATTCCTGACTCAATAGGTCTGAGGTGGGGAAAAAGAATTTGCATTTAACAAGTTCGCAGGTGATGTTGATGCGCTGGTTTGGGGGCTACACTTTGAGAACACTGTGCTAATGTATGTGCCCCATGGTTCGCAAATTACCTTCATATCAGAATCACCTGGGGAGCTGCGCAAGGGAGGGATGTTGCTGTCTGTGTCCCACGCCCTGAGATTGATTTAATTCACCTGAAATATAGCTTGGGCTTTGAAGTTTTTAAGAGATCTTAAGACAAGGCTGTGTACAGGTAAGTTTGTAAACAGCTGGTATCACCTATGCGGTTGATCATGCAGACGATACCTCCCGCCTGGACATTCTCCTGTACCCTTGGGGGGGCCTCCTGCTCTCAGGAAACCTGTTTCAATCCATTTGCTCATTGCTCCTAAATGTTAGCCATCAAGTGTGGCTGGAGAAAACCACATAGCTTTCTCATTCTACTGCTCACCCTAGTTGTGCTCACTCGTTGGCTTTTAACTTCTCCTTGGTTCTCACTAGTCTCCATCTCCCTCACTGTAATAATCATTATTAATAATTAACAATAATCATTTCAAAACTCCACCATTCTAATCTCCTTATGTGAACGCTTCAGACGGCCTTTACATTAAGTAAAATTGATTCCATCGGGAATGATCTCTTTCAGTTTTATGCTCTATCCAAATAACAAATTTATCTGTAGCCACACCCATTCTTTCTTTTAGCCCTTCATCTCCGAGGATGCACCCCTACTCCATTTCAAGGTCAACGCTCCCATCTTGCCACCAGCACCTAGCATGATTAATTACGTGCTCTTTCCATATACCTTTGCCTTCCCCTCTCTGCTGGCTCTGGACCCCTCTGCTCCAGCTCATCTTTCTAGACTCTGCCTCTGCCTCCTTTCTTTGCTGCTCTCTCAGGAACATCCCAGCCACCATTTCTCAGCCCTTGCTGCTCACTGATGGCTGACTCAAAAGTAGGAATAAATCCTTCCAGATGCTTCCTTTAGAGGCTTTCGAATTTGGTATTCAGAATTCTTGGTCTTACATTTTTTTTCTTCTTACCTCCTGCCTTGCCACGTGACAAGGAACTCTGTGTACACTGTCAACACCACACTTCTCTTTATTTCTAAAACATAACTTCTTTGTTCACTGTGCGAGGCACCAATGCCTCAGAAGCATAAAGCATTATATTATGGATACTTTGGCTTCCAACACATATTTACTGTTCAACAAAAGTCAGGCACATAGGTCCTGTCAGCAACCCTTTGGGAATTCCATTGTCTGGGGATTTGAGGGTCTCCTATTCACATAGTGACAACTCCAGCAGAGGTAGGGGGAAAAAAAAAGAAGGAAAATGGTAAAAACATACACAGGAAGCACAGACCAGGAAGGAAACCAACAAGGCAGACAAAAGAGTGTCTGTGTAGTTTTGTTTGCCCAATACAATTAAATAAACCTTGGCTTAGGAAGTATGCCTATATTGGTCCTGTGGCCCAGGTGTCAGGCTGGGTCTTCAGGGCTAGGCGATCTATAGTGGAGTTTTTTTCATCATGGCTGTGAAAAACCTTACCGCTAATTTACAGCGGAGTCCTACTGTTGCTTCTATTCAAAGTACAGAGTAATTTAGGAGGGATGGCAGAGAAAGCTTTGGTGCTAACTTTCCTCAGAACATATATATCATATAATATCAAACAGTATATTCATATAAAATTACATATTATGCATATGATATTCAATATTTTCTTTACAAAAATTTCTTATTTTGACACAATATAAAAATAGTTGACATCAAAATCATGATATTTAAAAGAAAAAACTGCTAAATTGGGACCTTACCAAATTAAAAACGTCTGTGTTTCCAAGGACACCATTTAGAAAGTTAAAATATAAGCCAGAGACTGGAAGAAAATATTTACAATTTGGGTACCTGTAAAGGGCTTGTATCAAGAATATATAAAGAATTTTTACAATTCAGTAATAAGAAGATAATCAAAAGATGTGAATAGACATTTCACCAAAGAATATACACACATAGAAAGAACATGAAAAGATGCTCAACAGCATGGTCATTAGGGTAATGCAAATTAAAACCACAATGAGATACCATTACACACCCACTAGAATGACTACGATAAAAAGAAAAAAAGACAGATAATACCACATGTTGGTGAGGATGTGGAGAAATTGGAACTTCTATGCATTGCTGGCAGGAATGTAAAATGATACAGCCTCTTTGGAAACCAGTTTGGCAGTTTCTTAAAAAGTCAAACATAAACTTACCAAATGATCCAGCAATTCCACTCCTAGGAATCTTTACAAGAGAAATGAAAACATGTGTCCACAGAAAGATGTAGACGTAAATGTTTATAGGAGCATTATTCATAATAGCCCCAAATGGAAACTTTTCAAATATCCATCAACTGGTGAATAAACAAAATATGGTAAATCCATACAGTGGAATAATATTCAACAATTAAAATGAAAGAACCACTGATTTATGCTACGACAGGGATGAAGATTGAAAACATTATCCTAAGTGAGGAAGGCCAGAAGCAGAAGACTGTATATTGTATGTCTGATTCCATTTACATGAAGTGTTTAGAAGAGGCAGATTTATAGAAACAAAAGCAGATCAGTGGTTGCCTAGCACTGGGGGATGAGAGCTGTGATTAACTGTAAATGGACATGAGGCAAGTTTCTGAGGTGATGGAAATGCTCTAAAATGAGATTATTTTACCTTGATGAAGCTATATTTTAAAGAAGTGACCAAGTCACTTTAAATTACCACCGTGCCAAATTTCCATTTTTAATTGCTAGAAATAAAACATGAGTAAACACTTTCAAATATTGTGTAAAAAATAACTACCCATCTCCCCAACTTCAGGCTCAGTCGTTTGGTACATGCAGAGAAGAGGCTTCCGGGAGCTTCCAGTAGTTCATGAAGATGGTCAGCCCTGCATCTGACCAGACTGATAGGAGGAGTTGGCCATTAACGCCCAGACTGAAAAGGGCGCATTCCTCTGTTTTCACTTCTTCTTCACAAAGGAGAGGAAAGCCAGGGGTCTGGATAATCCACAAATTAGATTGTGATTCTTGAATGATAAGACAGTCAAATCTTTTTTTTTTTTTTTTTTTTTTTTGCCAGATACTAGTTATTTTTGCCATCGTCATATATTAATATGGTTAAGGCATGTCTTGTTCATCTTTTTACGTCAGTTCAACAGCATGGAATAAATGCACTTGTAGTGTTTTCTGGCCCAGGACTGTACTGAAAGGTGTGGGTAAAGCACCAGGACCATTTCCAACACATACTGAGCATCTTTCACTCATGAGGCCCTTAGGCCAGAGAGCCACACAACGATGATGATGCAGCCTTTGTACTCGAGGGACCTGTAGCCCAGCTGGGAAAGAAAGCTAAGAAATGGTGATTAGTAGACAACTAGTAAATGATAAAAAGCACTGTAAAATCAAGGTAGAAACCGCAAAATGTAAGACAAGGGAGTTGCACAACAATATGGTTTGAATTCCGTACTCCTTGAACATTCCGTCATCGTTTTAGAGAAGAGTCTGGATAGTTTGTATATAGGCTGTGGCTGGGTAACTTTAGGATTTGTTATGTTTCTGTGACAACTACTTATTTAGTGATGTTTTCTGGTCTGGTTTTTAAGTTGAATGAATTACAAAACTGTTTCATTTCCGAATCAAGATCTCATCCATAAGGCCGAGCCAAACAAGTATATGCGTGCTCTTGTCTGCGCAGCTGCAAATTTTCAATCTCTCTCTCTCTCTCTCTCTCTCTTTTTGCTGATGCACTCAGTTCTGCAAAATGACAGTGCTGATATTATAAGAAGTAAAGTCTTTCTGTTATGATGACTCAAAAGGGCACAGGGCAAATTTCCCAGTACCGTGCATGGGCACGTTAGTTTACCTGACCTACCAAACCACACAGAATTCCTTGGCAAGTGATGCTAAGTCTTGAACTTGAGTTTC
The DNA here is from genome assembly GCA_028646535.1 of Procyon lotor. Classification (NCBI taxonomy): domain Eukaryota; kingdom Metazoa; phylum Chordata; class Mammalia; order Carnivora; family Procyonidae; genus Procyon; species Procyon lotor. The sequence continues at coordinate 80,934,290 of CM053609.1, forward strand.
CCAGAAAAACCCAGATTTGTTAAGTGAAGGCAGGCCCCTGACATTTGTACTGACATTCTCGATCCTCTTCTGTGGTGCAGGGAATCGCCTCATTAGTGATTCCTTTCCTATTGGAAAGTCACGACTTCTGAATATACACATGAATTGTACATCTTAACGATAACAGCCCAGATTTTTGCAGACAGATCTGCCTTCCGTTTATACAGCATTCCTATAGGCTTTAATACATTTAGCAAGTTATAGAGCTAGGAGTCATTGTTTAACATAAGGTCAGTCTCTCCTCTCATGCTCTCTCTCATTTGCTCTCTCTTTCTCAAATAAATAAATAAAATCTTAAAAAAACAAAACAAAATATAAGGTCAGGATGGGGTTGGGGTATGAAGTAATGCAAATTAAAATTAAAATAATATCTTTCCCATCTGCTTTTATGTCTATCTCGTTGTATTTATAGGCCTCTACAAGAACAGAAGTGGCAACATACCTAGGCATTGCTCAAGTAATCCTGTTATGTGTGAATACTCCTGGGGTTGAGAGGTTCTATAAAGTACATGCCTGCTTTTTCTATTTGTACCTACACCAGCCTGAAGATACTTCCAGAAATGAGACTCTTCCTGCTTCCAAGGCCTGTGTCATACTTGGCCTCAACCTGCCCCCGCCTCCTGGAAGGCCACACCCTTCACTCATGTTCCAAATTACATTATAAGGTTTTATTTCATCAGAAACATTATCCCGACTTCCTTTTAGCCATCTTGTCTTGAAATACCATACAATGCAGAATATTTTATTATTGAAAATGATGCTTACCCAACTGCTTAACTCTTGGGAGAAAAAAATCAAGTTAGACCTTTTTTTCACATGACATGCCAAAATAAATTCAAGTGAATAAAAGCATTAAATATGAGTCCATCAAAACATAAAAATACTAGAAGGAAAGATAGCTAAAGATTTATCTGATTTATGGCTAGGGAAGCCCTTGCCAGAAAAGGTCAAAATCAACTAAAAAAATCATAAAGGAGAATATTGAATTGACTACAGAAACAGCAATATATATATATATATATATATATACATATATATATATAATTATTAATGAAATTAATGAGTAAACAATAAGCAAAAAATAGTGAAAATAGCAATAAAACCAATATTTGTATATAGAAAACATTTAAATCAATAGGAAAATGGTAATATTTCTATAAAAAACTAGCATCCCCAAAATATGAATAAGCAATTTGTAAAAGAACTCAATTTATAAATGGCTATTTTATTTTATTTTTATCTTTTTTCATATTTAGAGGTTTATATTTTTACAGTAGTTTTAGGTTCACAACAAAATTAAGAAGAAGGTACAGAGAGTTTCCATATACGCACTGCCCCCAGAATGCATAGCCTCCCCCTATAAGTGACTATTTAAAAATGTTGAAGTTTCTCCCTCATCAGCAATGGAAGTAATAAGAATTAAGGCAACAGTAAAATCTGATTTTTTTTTTTAAGATTTGTCGGTCTGATGGAGAATAACTGCCTCGCGTTGGGGGAGAGGCAGCAAGAAATGCCTTCTCTTATTTGTAGGAGAATGAACTGGCCCAAACCTTCTGGAAGGCATTTTGACAAGGTATCAAATGCCTTTAAAATATTCGTATGCTTTGACAGATCAATTCATCTGCTAGGAATTTACATTACAAACCACACACAAATGTATATATAAGAATGCTATGTTATTTACAATAATTTCTAACAAATCACAAGCAGCCTTTAGGTCCAACATTAGTGGAGTAGTTAAGGAAATTAGGGAGCAACCATAATAGACTATTATGCAATCATTAAAAAATATTTGGGAAATATTTCAAATGACACAGGAAAATGTTTCTGGTTTCATAATAGCTAAAGAAAACTGCAGCTGTATAAAATGTAGTTTAGGCATGGAAAATTCATTTTTAGTGAGTATAATAAAACATGTAAAATATTAACTGTACCTTTGAGTAGCAGGATTATGGTTGATTGTTACTTATTCTTTATACTTTCTGAACTTATAAAATTATCTACCATCAGTAGGCATCTGCTTTTAATAAGAAACAAAATTTTTTTCTCATGACACCATGAATAATATAAAAAATTATGATTGACTACCTCAAAGTAAAAAAGGTTCTGCACAGCAGAAGAATCAACAAAATGAAAGGCAACCTATGGGACAAGAGAAAATATTTGTGAGCCATTTGGTGGTAAGGGGTTAATATCTAAGATGTATAAGGAATTCATACAATCTAATAAAAACAAATAATCTGATTTTAAAATGGGCAAGGGATCCAAATAGACATTTTTCCAAAGAAGATATACAAATGGACAACAGACACATGAAAATATGCTCAACATCACTCATCATCAGGGAAATGCAAGTCAAAACTACAATGACATAGAACCTCACACCTATCAGAATGACTGTTATCAAAAAGAGATAACGTATGTTGATAAGGGTGTAGAGGAAAGGGAACCTTTGTGCACTGTTGGTGGGAATGTAAATCGGTATAGCTGCTGTGGAAAACAGTATGGAGGGTCCCCAAAACACACACATGCACACATGCACATAAACACAATGGAATATTGTTCAGCCACAAAAAAGAAGGAAATACTGCCACTTAAAACAACAGGGATGGACTTGGAGGCATTATGCTAAGTGAAATAAGTCAAACAGAAAAAGACAAATTCTATCTGATGTCATTTATATAGAGAATCTAAAAAAGTCAAGCTCATAGAAACAGAGTAGAACAGTGATTGCCAGAGGAGGGGAGGGAAGGGAAATGGGGAAAAGATTGGTCAGATGATACAAACTTCTAGTTAGAAGACAGGAAGTTCTAGGGACCTAATGTACAACATGGTGACTGTAGTTAACAAAACTATATTGTGTACTTGGAAGTTACTAAGAAATTAGATCTTAAATGTTCTCACCACATTCACACAAGATAATTGTATGAGGTGATGGAGGTATTAACTAACCTTATTGTGGTAACCATTTTTGCAATATATATCTAAACACCACATTGTACATCCTAAATTCACACAACGTTATGTGTCGATTATATCTCAATGAAGCAGAAAAAAATATTTAACAATATGAAAAAATTATGGTATTCTTAGTGGAAAAGTAGAATTCAAAATTATAAGTACAGTCTACTTATGCTTAGGTAAAAACAAATCTTATCCATGAGGATAAAAATTACCTAAATGAGGGGTAATGAGTGGCTCAATCGGTTAAGCATTCAGCTCTTGGTTTTTAGCTCAGGTCATGACCTCAGAGTCCTGAGATTGAGCCCCATGTCAGGTTCCACGTTGGGCGTGGAGCCTGCTTGAGATTCTTTCTCTCTCTCTCCCTCTGACCTTCCCTCGTGCTCTCTCTCTTTCTCAAAAACAAAACAAAACAAAACAAAACACCAACTCTAAATGTGACTATAGTTCAATTTGGGTAGTGAGACCACAGGTAGCTTTTTCCTCGTTTTCATTTGGATCAAAATGTATTGATGAATTTTTATAGTTTAAAAATGTCAGCCATTTGTCAAATAATTCGCGTAACAAACACTGATTTCATAACTACTGTGTGCAAGGTCCTATGTGTGCCAGTTGCTGGAGATTCCAAAATTGTTATGACAGAGTTTTTGCCCTGAAGTAAAGCACAGCCTAGTATAGAAACAAGAATAAGCTGAAGAAGAAAACACATGATTAAAATATCTAGTCATGGGGCATACAGGTAGCTCAGTTGGTTAAGTGTCCGTCTTTGGCTCAGGTCATGATTCTGGAGTCCCGGGATCCAGCCCTGCGTTGGGCTCCTCGCTCAGCGAGAAGTCTGCTTCTCCCTCTCCCTCTGCTCTGCCCCACTCAAACTCTGCCCCACCCCGCTCTCTTTCTCCAATACATACATACATACATAATAAAATCTTTAAAAAGATCTAATTGTAAGTCCTATAATAGAAGCAGGGACTGATTACTATTGGTGCTTTTGGATCCCAGAAATAGGGCAACTCATTGAGATTGGCTTGGAGAAGCAGCAGCAGCAGGGGCAAATTTCACATGAGGGTCACCAAATAATGACATGCCACGATGAACGGTTTGAAGAAAGGGTGAAGTACGTCACGCATTCAGATGGCAGTATCTTAATCAGAGTGACTGTCACATGAAATGCTTTCAAAGGAGGATTCCAGGATGATGTGCAGGCTTCTGGATTAAAGGTACTGATAGCCTTTAATAAGACAAGAATGCTGTTTGTGGACAAGATGCTGTCCCCCCAGGCCTGGTCGTGTTGAGTTCAGTGTACCTGTGGGCCATACTAATGGAGGTGTCTTGTAAAAGATAAAAGTCTGGGAGATAGAAGCCAGGATCTGAGTTGTGTGAATTGGGGTGGAGAACGCAGGGAGGATGTAGAGAGTGGGAAACGGGGCAAAGAACCTGGGACAGGGCTCAGCGAAAACACATTTAAAGATGAGCCTGAGAAGAACCCCTCAAGAAACAAAAACCACGCGAGAGCGAGGTCCAGAAGCCAGGTGGGAGAGAGCCGTGGGTAAGGGTACTGAGCGCTGCACAGAGTGCCAACGTGTGAGAGATGAAGGGCCACGCAGGAGCCAGACCTTCTGTCGATCTGTGAACAAAGGGAGAGCCAGGTAAGAAGAGAAGACGGAAAGATGGGCGAGAAGATGAGAGGGGGGGACTCACAGTGCTGTGAGGGCATTATTGCGGCCCGGGAGCATGTTAGTCACATCCAGAGGAAACCCACATGAGCCAGACGTTAGGATCTTGGCTTAAAGGCAAGTAAGACATAGATCCCTGCCCGCACTGAATTTCAGATGTTAAGGGAGCCAGGCAACACCCAAATGACTAGCTAAAGAATAAGTACTTTTCTTAAACTTCTTCCAAACTTGACTCAGGGCCGCAGAATCTAGTATGTCAGGTAGACGGTTCTCAGCAATACGTGCCCGCCCGTCTGGAACCTGAGCTGAGAGCCCAACCAGGCTCGGACAAGGTCATCGCCAGGGAGGTTCTCGTCCCTTTACATTCATCGCATTTCAACGGTTCTGCCGCTAGACTCATTAAATGTTCTCTATTTCCAGCCACCCTGAACCCCTGCCAGGGCGATACTGTCATCCAAGAGCCTCTGACACATTTATCTGTCCCCACAGAAAAGCAATGTCTGTTCAAAGGACAAGAAGACACAGATCTGCTCCCTTTGGGGGTGCAGGCCACCTCGTTGCCGGCAGGCTCCTCCCGGTCCTGACATCGTTTTGTGGTTTCTAGGGCATGTTTTGTCTCCCCATGTGACCCGTAGACCCTCGTAAAATTGGGAGGTGAAGTCTACTTTTCCATATGCCCCACGGATTCCAGGGCTCGGTACTTTGTGCAGCCCGTGCCCCTCCCCCATTCTTTCTGCTTTGAACCTGGACATGATCTATGGAGTTGGGAGCGTGATCTTGGGAGCAAGAGGTGACCAAACACAAGGGAAAGGTCAAGAGCATCACTGAGTTTCTAACCACCATGACATCATCAAACTTCTGAATCAATGCCAGCAGCCGGCTAGTACAATAATTTATGCTATGAGAGAAAAATGCTTTTTGGCCCAAGCTACTGGCAAATTGAGTTTTCTGTTTCCTGCAACTGTGTGTCATCTGCCCAGCACCCTCTCATCTCTTCACAAGCAGAATCCTGACTTCGTTCAGATATTCCTCCCTCCTCCACTCAGCTGGGCGCTCAGGTGATGCGGTTCCAGCTCGGGTTCGCAGGGGGGCCGGGGGAGGGGCAGCGGGGTTAGCATTGATCGGCCAAGGGGAATCCCATTCCCCTTGCCAGTGTTAGGAATCAGTGAGGCACAGGGCAGGGGGGAGGGCTGGAACCTGTTTGGGGCTTCTGAGGAAAGGCTCGTAGGACAGATCAATAAGAAGAGTCCGTCTCTCTCCTTCCGGAGAATATTGCTGTGTTCAGGTTTGATAACCTTGAACTACCGCAGGCACCCTGCCACTCCCCTGAGGATGAGGCCAACACAAAAGACTGTGGGGTGAAGACACAAAGATAACCTGAGCCTTGGTGGACTTTGGTGCCCCTCTGAATCTACGGCTTGGAAGTCTGCCTGACCCTTGAGTTTCCTGTGCGGCCACCACGTACATTTCTTTATTCTTTCATGTAGTTTGAGTTGGGGGTTTTGTTACTTCCCATGAAAGCACCTTTGAAGGTAATGAGGGTATTTTTTAACGTTTTGTTTGTGACGATCTAACTCCAGTTTTTTATAAGAAAAGGTACATCAAGCATCGGCTTGTGTATTTAGCATTTGCCAATCCTGAACAGTATTAATTTGCTCCCTCCTGAAGGTAAAAACTTTAGATGCAGACAAGGGTCTAGATCAACATGAGTCCTGAAGTAAATGTTAATTTTATCCTGGTCAACCTGACCCAGCCAGAAGAGCGCTCTGATTTATTAAATTTATGTCTGTAAGGAAGCTAGAGAAATCGAACCAATAATAGACTATCTTCACTGATGTGGATTTAGGGGGAAATGAGCCATTGAGAAATAACACTCTTACTTCTGATAAGACTTGAGGAAGAGAGACCAGTGGATTCTCTCATCACAGGAGCCTAGACTGGTGTAGATGGCTTTTCCCTGACCCCTAACATGGCTAGAAACGGTCTACACATGTGCTTGGCCACTTTGTAATCTCACTGTGGGGCCAGGGAACCTCTAAGAAACTGATTAGATCTGAAAGAGGCTGCAAGAATGGAGAGAATTTTGGATCGGGTGGACACTGAAACTATTTCAAAGCTGTAAAGAACTCTTTGGGCACTCCTAAAACCCATCTTGACATGGGTTTGGCTGTCATTTTGTCTACTTCCAATGAGACATTTTCAACTCTTTCCCTATAAAAAATACCTCAAATGCTTTAATCCAAGTCATCAGTAACAGTAGACTTAGGTCTGAAGAAAAATGCCAAGGAAGAAGGACAGAAGGTAAATGCTTACTCTGAACTACAGTGCTATCACGAGGGCGATCTTGTTGATCTTAACAACAGTGACACCCACCCCACTCTACAGGTTCACTCCAGACCTTGTGTGTCTTGAACTCTGTGCTAGAGTTTCGTTTTTCTCCTAGACGGCTCTTGGGTGCCACTACCATCGACCTAAAGCCTGCTCTTCCATTAATGTTAGCTCAAACCTACTCACCATTCCAGCCTGCAGGGACAATTCCAACTGTTAGCACTTATTGAGCCCTTACTGGACACCAGGCTCTGTGATAAACACTTCAATTATTACTTAACTGCCACAATAATGCCCTGTAGAAGGATCAACCGCTAGTCTACCAATGAGAAAACCAAGTCACAGAGCAGTTAAATGACATTCCATGGTCATAGAGCAAGGAAGTAGCAGAAGAAAAATCTCTTTTTACTTGTTGGTCAATCATATTTTTTAAAAATTGATTTGACTTTGGGGCACTTAGAATAGTCCCTGGTGTTTTATTTCTCAGATGGTTGTCTTCAAGACACTAGCATACCTAGATTCAAGGAAATGCACCCACTCACAGTAACTAGTTGAGCAAACCTCACATGAACAAACCACCTTTTGGAAATTTCTGTTTTCAGGGCATGTGTTCATTCTTTGCTATCCTTATTATTATTATTATTATTATTATTATTGGTACTTGACTGATACTCTAATTCCTCATCAAAGCTTTACGATGCAGCTTAGTGGCTGTGGAATGGTTTTCCTTTTATCAGAATGGGTATTGTGATGCTCTGGAAAAGACTAAAAACTTAAGACACAGTTTCTATAAAAAAAAAAACACACATCAAAATCATGATTTTGAAGAATATCTCATGACATGGAAATAAGCTCATGATATAGTTAAGAAAAACACGATACAATACCAAATATATAATATCCACCCATAATTTAAACTTAAAATATTTACCTATAGATATATGTTTTTAAAACCTGGAAATAAGTACAATAAATGTCAAGAGTGGTTAGCTCTAGATGATAGAGTAATAGCGTTTTTCTTTTTCTTCTTCATACTTTTCCCCCCCAGATTTTCTACAATGACATACATTGCTTTCATAATCAGAAAACAAAAACACAAAAGCATTCTCCAGTAAAGGGAACTAAGGCACTGTGAGGGAAATGTCTGAGTCCATGTCTAAGGCAGGAAAAGCACAAGATGAGTCTTGACATATTGTTTCAGAAAGAAAGAAAGTGCTCAAAGGCTAATGGGATCATGTCACAAGGTTTTAAGAAGCAGATCAAAGGGCTCCCACTAGTCAAAGTCAGAACAACTAGAGCATCAGAAATAATAATGAGTCTCACTAATGGCAACACACTGAATAATAGTGATAGGGAAAAAAGAGAGAGAAAGAGAAAAGAAAGAAGAGATTTGCAAGATAAGAAATGTTATCATAATGATATTTACTAACATAATCATTTTGCAACCCCCAATGTAATCATTGATTAAGGCAAGAATGATCAACAGATGCTAAAACTACTAGGTGAAAGATTGCTAGTGGACTAGATAATGTCACTGTACAGACTATTTATTTATTGCAAAGAGACAGATGTTCCTAAGCAAGGAAGAGATTTAGCCAAAAGATCAAACTTCATATCACTAAAAGTAGAGCAATTTGACAGCATGTGCTTTCTGATACGATGCAACATGAAGTTCACAACATCTCTGATGTCTTCTTGGCAAAAATATTTAACCTGAATCCAATAAAACCTCTAGACTTGAATGGAGGGGGAAGAGAAACAAGTCAATAGTACCATGAGCAAACCATAAGACAAATGCAGAATGTGATATACCTTGTAGGACAATTGTCTTAGATTCTTCAAAACAGTGGTGTAATAAAAAGAGTAGGATTGGGGCACCCGGGTGGCTCAGTGGGTTAAAGCCTCTGCCTTCAGCTCAGGTCATGGTCTCAGGGTCCTGGGATCGAGCCCCGCATCGGGCTCTCTGCTCAGCAGGGAGCCTGCTTCCCCCCCTCTCTCTGCCTGCTTGTGATCTCTCTCTGTCAAATAAATAAATAAAATCTAAAAAAAAAAAAAAAAGTAGGATTGCCCTTTTTTTCATATTTAATATACATTGTTTTTTTAGAGCAGTTAAGTTTATAGAAAAATTGAACATGAAACACAGAATTCTAATATACATTCTAATTAAAATACATTCTAATATAAATTCTAATAATATAATGTCATGCATCTGCCATTATAGTATCATACAAAGTAGGCTTCACTGCCCAAAAAAATCCTCTGCACTCCATCTATTCATCCCTCTCCCAGCCCCTTCACTCCTTGGAAACCATTGATCTTTTTACTGTCTCCACATTTTTGCCTTCTCCAGAATGTCACAGAGTTAGAATCACACACTACAGCCTTTCAGACTGGCTCTTTCACCTAGCAATATGCATTTAAGCAGGGATTACTCTGAAAAGTGATCATGTGTAGTAACACATGAACTTACATTAAATCCCAATTTTTTTTTTTAAAAAGGGGGGATTATAAAGAACATTCTTGGGATAATTGGAAAATTTTAATATGAACAGGATAATGGATGATATTGTGGGAATTAGGCATTCCTCAGACATGATCATGGTATTTTGGTTAAATCTAAAAAGTGTCCTTATTCTTAAGAGATGCAGCTGAAATATTTAGACATTAAGTATCATGATGTCTGTATTTATTTGCAAGTGCTACGACACATACGTGTATATTTGTATGTGTGTATTTGAAAGATGGTTGAGAGAGAAAGAGAATACAGTAATAGCACTATCCCTGAAATTAGAAAAATATACAGGTACTGCTATCACTTAAGCTTTTGTATCTGTTTGACATTTATTCCTTAAATATTAAAGAATTTGCCTGCCTTTGCTACAAAGTCTCTTTTGGGTTATTCTACCAGAATCATTAGCTGTGTTCCTCACTGTGACACTGTGAGTCAATAGGATTCCTCACTCAGCATGGCTCAGATGCCTGTGCTTAGTGCCCTCAGTAAGTATATTAGTGGGTAGTCAGTTGTTACTATTACAAAATAATGTAGCAGCAAAATTTCTTGCACATATATTTGCAGGCATTTCTGCAAGAGTTTTTCTGATGTATTATTCCTAAGAGTTGCATTGCTGGATGAAAGGTATGTATATCTTCAGACTTACTGGATATTACCAAAGGATTCTCTAGAGGAAGTTAATTTTATCTCCATGAGATGAAACAAATGAGAGTTCCTATTTCTTTTCCACCATTCACTCTCTCATTGATTTTTTTCAGTCAATAAGTCTTTATGAGCACCTACCTTATACTAGGTACTATCCTCGGTACTGAAAATACAGTAACCAACAAAACACAGTCTTTGCCTTCAATGAATATATATATCTATAGATATATATAGATATATATAATACAGATAAGAGAAATATATAGATATAGATAGATAGATAGATAGATATAATATATATGAGATATATATAGATATATATAATACAGATAATATATATATATATATCATGTGGGAGACAGATGAATCTTTGGGGCCAGAGGGCAAAGTGTTATAGACTAAAAAATGCTGCCCCTACCCCAAAGATTCACATCCTAAATCCTGGAAGTGGTTAATTTTACCCTATTTGAAAAGTCTTTGCAGATGTGATTAAGGACCTTAACATAGGAAGAATACCTCAGATTATCCAGCGGGCTCTATATCCAATTATAACCGTCTGTGTGAGAGAGAGGGAAAGATGATTACACAGAGAAGAGGAAGAGGCAGTGTAAGCACAGAGGCAGAGATTGTAATGATGTGGCTCCAAGTCCAGGAATGCTGAGAGTACCAGAAGCTGTCAAGGGCAAGGAACCAACCCACCCCTAAAACCCCTAGATGATGCACAGCACTGCTGCCATCTTGATTTTGGTCTAGTGATCCTGATTTCAGATTTATGGTCTGCAGATTTATGAGCCAATAAAGTTCTGTTGATTCAAGCCATCCAGTTGCGGTGATTTGTTACAGGAGTCACAGGAAACCAATCCAGGCAGTGAGGGAGGTCACATTCATACACTGGTACTTGTGAAAAGAACAAGAAAGCAAGGGAGTGAGCCACAGGGCAATCTGAGGAGAACGCATTCTGGAAGGAGGGAACAGAAGATATCCAGGAAGGCCCGTGCTTGGAATATTAAAGGAATAGCAAAGAGGGCAGTGTGAATGACTACAGCAGGAAAAGAGAAATAGAAGATGAAATCAGAGAGTTGAAGACAAAAGACAGAAGCTGTTGCCAGACCTTGCAGACTGGAAGGCACTAGAGCATCTTGAGCAGAGGAGTGACATGATCTGACTTATGTTTGACTCCTTTTCTGGCTGCTGTGTCCAGAGAGACCATGGGGGACCAGGGTGGAAATAGAAAGACTAGTTAGGAGGCTTTTGCTAATGTCCAGGAATGAGAAGACGGTGACTTGAACATGGATGGTCATCAGAGGAAACAGTAACAAGTGACTAGCATTAGGAAACATTTCCCAAAAAAATCGGGACTTGTGGACAATTGTATGTGGAATGTAAGAGAAAAAGAGGGATCACGAATGACCTGACCTGGTTTTTGGCCTGGGCAACTGAAAGGACAGGATTTACTATGTCTTAAAATGAAAAGACTGTGGGAAGAGCACGTTTGGGGAGGTGAAGAATCAAAATGTTAGTCCTGGATATGTAGAGTCTGACATGGTTATTAGATATTCAAGATGTGTAGCAGGCAGTCGCTTATCTGAGCACGGCATCAGGGGAGACCTCGAGGAGGGAGACAGAAATCTGCGAGTCATCAACCAAGAAACAGTATCAAACATGATGGAACTGATTGAGATCAGCTCAACAGTGAGTGCAGATAAAAGTGAAAAGCTGTCTGGAGAACTCAACCATGAGGCATGTCAACATGTAGACATCATCAGAAAGAAGAGTAGCTGTCAAACAACAGCAAAACAGAATAATACAAAACAAAGAAACAAAAACAAAACCAACCAACCAAACAAAAACCAACTAAGAAGGAAGGGCTGGTAGGAAGTAGGAAAAAAACTAAGTAGTTTTCTGCACTAAAAGGCAATGGAGCAGTGCCTGTAAATGTCCCAGGGAAATCATTTTCAAACTGAAATTCTCCATCTGGGCTATGTATCAATCAGTGGGAAGATGTTCAAGGAAGGTGACCACTGAAGAGGAGAACATGAATCCTAGTAAACAGGAGGCCATTGTGGAAGAGAGGCAGAGGGCATTCCTAGGACGATGCTGAAGGGCGAGGACAGAAATCTCAGGGAGAAGGATGCTTTCTCTGGGGGAAAATGGATCAACAGTTATCTGATATACTTGAAAATGGATGTGTGCATACATGAGTGAGTGTGTGTGTGTGTGTGGGTGTGTGCGCGCGCGTGTGTTTGGAAGGGAAGTGGGGAGCAGGAAGCAGAAGAAATGGTGGGAAGTCAATAGGTAAGAGCTAAAATTGATAAATCAAAATATCAACTTAAGAATATTATTCACCTATGGGGCACCTGGGTGGCTTAGGGGGTTAAAGCCTCTGCCTTCAGCTCAGGTCATGATCTCAGGGTCCTGGGATCGAGCCCTGCATCGGGCTCTTTGCTCAGTAGGGAGCCTACTTTCCCCCTCTCTCTGCCTGCCTCTCTCTCTACTTGTGATCGCTCTCTCTCTGTGTCAATTAAATAAATAAAATCTTTTTTAAAAAAAAGAATATTATTCACCTAAATATTGATAAGAAAGAGCTAAAGAGGTGAAAGTGGTTGCCACTGGGGAATAGGAATCAAGAAAGACAAGGAGTGGGAGGATGGGCTTTGGTTTTTTACCTATAAAGCTTTAAGTACAAAGTAATTATTAAGTATGTACACATGATATTTATTTTAAAACATTAATTTAAAAAGAACAAAATATGGGTATTCTGTAATCAAGTGAACACAATTCCTGGGGAATAAAGTCAAGTCAACTGAGGTCTGAGCATTGAACATTGGGTTTTTCCAAGGGCAGGTGATCAAAGTTTGGTGAGTGTAGGTTGGGGAATGGTAATCATGGGGGAGCCTGAGTGGAGGAAGTTCGAGAAAGAATGGGAGGAGGAGGAGACGGAGATGGCTTGTGTGTTCACTGCTTCAGTGGACTTTGATATAGAGAAGGTTTAATTCCAGGGCAAACTTATCCATTTTCTTTGTGGTCTGTATTTATTTTGTGTCCTCTTTAAGAGAGCATTCCTGCACGTTCCTCTGAAATTATTGCCCAAGCTTTCTTATTACCTTAAATTTGTTCAAATGAAAACTTTATTTTAAAATAAAAGATGATGACACTCAAACTTTCTCTTCCCACAGTTTTGTAACTTTCTTGGACAAGAGGTCAAACCATTTTTTCTCAAAGAGAGGCTATCTATCAAATATCCCCTTTCTGGAATGTCTCATGGGATAATTTGAAACAGCCCTCTAGCAACTTTGAAATATGAAAGTATTCATTGTATTTTTATGGGATGATAGTTCCCTTGAAGGAAAGAATAATAAACTATGTACTGGTCTTCACTAATTATCAAAAATCTTTATTCCTAGAACGAACTGCTAAATTGTAAGTTCCAGGACTCCATATGGTTGCTTAACCCTTTGCTGCCTGAAGTGTGGTCCATGAACTAGCTGGTCAGCCTCACCTGGGAACTTGTTAGAAATACAGACTCTCGGGCCTACCCCAGACCCACTCAATCCGAGTCTGCATTTTAACAAGGACCCCAGATGATATCTATGCTCATGAAAGTCCGAGAAGAGTGGGCTTAACCCACGAGACAGAGAAGTGTGCAAAAGACAAATCTGTAATAACTGTTCTCTTCCGAGTGTGGTTCTCCAACTTGCCTACACATTAGAATCACCTGGAGAGCTTTCAACACTGCCGATGGCTGAGGCCCACTCCCAGAAATTCAGATATGATTGGTCTGGAATGCACCCTGGGTCCTGAAAAATTTTAGAGTCCCCCCACCCCTGGGGTAATTCTTTTTTTTTTTTTTTTTAAAGATTTTATTTATTTATTTGACACAGAGAGAGAGAGAGAGAGAGAGAGATCACAAGTAGGCAGAGAGGTGGGCAGAGAGACGGGGGGAAGCAGGCTCCCTGTTGAGCAGAGAGCCCGATGTGGGGCTGGATTCCAGGACCCTGAGATCATGACCTGAGCCCAAGGCAGCGGCTTTAACCGACTGAGCCACCCAGGCACCCCACCCTTGGGGTAATTCTAGTGTTCACAAAAGTTGGAGAAGCGCTGCCCCAGAAGACCTATGAGTTAGAAATGCTTTCGGCTGCAAACCCTGGTGGTGGTGGCCTAAGCCAGTGGCTCTCAAACTTTGCTAGACATTAGAGTCACTTTAGGAGATTTTTAAAGTCCTGTTGCTCAAACAAGGAATCATGGAACACTCCATCAAAAACAAATAATGAACTGCATGGTGGCTAACATAACATAATAAAAAATTATAAAAAATAAATGTATAATAAATTAAAAAAATAAAATCCTGATGCTCAGTCTGCAACCCAAGAGAGGCTGCAGCTGGGTGGTAGATAGGTTGAGGCGGGTTTAGTAGTTCTGTCATGTTAATTAATACCCAGGTCTTCTCTCCCCTTCCGTCTCCCACAGGATGGAACCATAGCTGGGATTTTTTCCAGGCCTCTTTGTAGCCTTTGCAGCCGTACACCTGAGTCCTTGCCAATGGAAGAGGAGTAGAAGTGTGTGTGTGCTTCTTGGGTATGCTCCTCCATACTCTCTCCTCCCTCCTACTTGTCGGAATGGTCGTGACCAGAACAATCTTAACTCTAGAGATTAACAGATAAGGTTACCAGAGGGGAGGTGGTGGGGGGGGGGGGGGGAGGGAAAAACAGAACAGAACAACAAACAAAAAAGAAGAGCCACCCACCCATCTGAAACTTCCACTGTGGGTGTTCTGTGAAAGAGAAACGGTCATCAGAGTGTGCGAGCGATTTTTGTTCTGTCCACTTTACAGACGAGGAAGAGAAGACAGCAAGGTTCAGTAACTTGCCCGTCACACAGCCAGAAGGTGGCAGAGAGCAGAGCTAAAACCAAAGGGTTCTCATTTCAAAACCCAAGCTCTTAATCACACACCATGTATCTTTCTGTGGATTTTTGAAAAAGAGCACGCATAGTTGGAAAAGATAAAGTTAGTGGAGTCTTTAGTTAAGGCAGAAAACATCTGTGTTTTATTTTTTTTTATTTTATTTTTTTTAAAGGGAAGAGGGAGAGAGAGGTTTTTTTGTTTTTTTTTTTTAAGATTTTATTTATTTGACAGAGAGAAACACAGCTAGAGAGGAAACGGTAGTTGGAGAAGCAGGCTCCCCACTGAGCAAAGAGCCTGATGTGGGGCTCGATCCCAGGACCCTGGGATCATGATCTGAGCCGAGGGCAGACGCTTAACGACTGAGCCACCTAGGTGCCCCAAAAACATCTGTGTTTTAAAGACCAGTTGTTTGATTCTGCATTCTGTGGCTTCTCGCTCAGTAATTTCTTTGTTTTTCCCCCCAAATACTTTTTTCAGTGTTACAAGATTAACAGTAATTTCTAACTGCTGGTCTTTGGTTCAGCAATCAGGTCTTTCTGCCTCTTCCCTCTCACCTGTGTTCTGTGTGCTCATGTCTGTTTTACATGCTGCTGCTCTGTCAATCTTCCTAAAAAACAATCTTCTCATGGCACCTCCCTCCTCAGAAATCTCCAGAACCTACCAGCCAAAGTTCAAATTCCTCGGCGTGGCCCTGAAGGCCCACCTCACCTGGTCCTAACTTACCTTCCAATCTTTTCCTACATTAGCACTCTGTTCCCCCCAAATATGCTTATCCCACTTCATGAACCATCAACTTTCAGGGCAAGAAGGAACTTCAAGTTCAAGTAATTCATTAACCTTCCGAATCAGTTATCTATTGCTATGTGACCAACCATCCTAAAACTTTGTGTCTTAAAACGAGACTTAGCATTTCTTACTCTTCCGTGGGTCGACTGGGTGGTTCTTCAGTCGGTCTCCCTCGGAGTCTCTCACAAGACTCTATTTGGCTGGCAGTGAGGGGCTGGAGTCGAAATCCGTGAAGGCCTTTCTCACAGGGCTGGGGGGCTTGGTGCTGTCAGCTGGGGTGCCTTCCTCCTCCCCCACGTGGTCTTCCTCCACGAGATGCCGCATTTTCCAGTCTTCTCCAAGTGGCCTCTCTCTCCAGCAGGATACTCTGGGCTTCCTTACATCTGGCTTCCAACAGGAGGAAGGCAGAAACTGCTGGGCCTCTTGAAACTTAGACCTGTATCCTATACAACGTCCCTTGTGCCACATTCTACTGGTCAAAGCAATCACAGGGCCAGCCCAGACAGATGCCGTCTCCTGGAGGGAGAAGTAGCAGAGAACCTGTGACCTTCTTTGATTTCCCGTGCCATCGCATTTCTACTGTTTCCTCCTCCCCTTATTCTCACCATCCATGCCCAATGTTCCTTCTTAGAACAGCCACTTCACAGTTTTAAGGTGGCGGGGCAGGGGGACTAGGGCACGCTATGTTTGCATCCCAGCTCTGCCCCTTATCTACAATGTGAGCTTGAAGGACTGTGCTTCACTTTGTTCAACCATAAATGGGGTAGAAGGAGGAGCTAAATCCTACGTTATTGGGTTGTTGTGAAAATTAAATGAGTGAGGCAGAGCAGGAGGCAATGGCCGTGGAGATGTGGGGTTTGCGCCTCTGGCGGGCTGCCGCCAGTGGCGGGGCTGGCTGGAATTGGAATACGACAGAAAAATCGGTGGGCAACACAGATCTGATGGGGAAAGAGCAAAGTTGAAAGGATTGATAGCAACATCGCCAGCTTCTCGCCTGTCACCGACAGAACTGATAGAAATGCAGAACGATCTCTTTAATAAAGAGAAGAACAGGCAGTTATCATTAACTCCTCGCACTGAGAAGATCGAAGTTAAACACGTTGGGAAAACCGACCCTGGCACAATTTTTGTGATGAATAAAAACATTTCAACTCCTTATAAT
>CM053609.1:80951798-80968320 GCA_028646535.1 Procyon lotor
TGGATAGGTCTGCTGTTAATCTAATATTTTTGCCTTTGTATGTTACAGATTTCTTGTCCCGAGCTGCTTTCAGGATTTTCTCTTTGTCACTGAGGCTTGTAAGTTTTACTATTAGATGCCGGGGTGTAGACCTATTTTTATTGATTTTGAGGGGGGTTCTCTGTGCCTCCTGGATTTTGATGCTTGTTCCCTTTGCCAGATTATGGAAATTCTCTACAATAATTTTCTCCAATATATCTTCCGCCCCTGTCTCTCTTTCTTCTTCTTCTGGGATCCCAATTAGTCTAATATTGTTGCGTTTTATGGTATCACTTATCTCTCGAATCCTACTCTCATGGTCCAGTAGTTGTTTGTCTCTCTTTTTCTCAGCTTTTTTATTCTCCATCATTTGGTCTTCTCTGTCGCTGATTCTTTCTTCAGTCTCATTTCTTCTAGCAGTGAGAGCCTCTATTTTTAATTGTAACTCATTAATAGCTTTTTTAACTTTAACTTGGTTAGATTTTATTTCTTTTATTTCTCCAGAAAGGGCTTTTATTTCTCCCAAAAGAGATTCTCTAATATCTTCTATGCTTTTTTTGAGCCCTGCTAGCATCTTGATAACTGTCATTTTGAACTCTATTTCCGACATATAACTAATGTCCGCATTGACTAGGTTGGAAAATTTTTCTTAACGTCATTCATTTGCTTCTCTATAGACCCACTCATGATGCCGACTTATGAGGTCTGAAGTTTATACAGTTGCAGGACCAGTGCTCTATATGAAGAACAATATAACATGAGCGTGTAAATACAGTCCTCGAGTCCCAGCAACTTAATAAGGGGTCTGTGCTAGTGAGAACTTCATGGAAAATCCATCCCCAGCCTTTTTGGTAGCAATTTCCTTACCTACCCCCCCCCCAATCTTTCTTCTCTTCTAAACAGTCCATAAAAATCTTCATCTTTCACTAGTTCTCCTTTCCCCCATTCAAAACTCGTGTGTGTGTGTGTGTGTGTGTGTGTGTGTGTGTGTGTGTGTGTGTGTGTGTATTTTGTGTGTGGTAAATATATGCAACACAAAATTTACCATTTTAATCATGTTTAAGTGTACAATTCTATGGCATTAAGTACATTCACAATGTCCTACAAGCATCTCCACTATCCATTCCCAGAACTTTTCATCACCACAAACAGAAACTCTGCATCCATTATACAATAACTCCCACCCCCCCTCTGCCCTCAGTCCCTGAGAAATGTTTTTCTTCTTTCTGTCTCTATGAATGTACCTAGTCTAGATACCTCATGTAAGTAGAATCAAGCAACATTTGTCCTCTCATGTCTGGCTTATTTTATTTTATTTTATTTTATTTTATGTTATTTAGCATGTTACCTTCCCATTCAAAACTCCTCCCCAGCTTTTCTCGGCCCATGAATTTCTTCTCATGTCTTTCTAAAACAAATCCCTATAACAACTCCAAGCAACTTCTAGTTCTTGCTACCCATTATCTCTATAGCAAGAGGCAAAAGAGCCCTTCTTAGAATAAGATAGGAATTGGTTAAGATTGTGAGTATGAAGATAGTAATATGTGCCCCCTCAATACTTACACTTTGAGAAAAATCGAATACTTCTTTACACTAAGGTGGGAATGAGTAATGAAGTCTAATGTATACCTTTTTAATCAAGAATCAGGAAGCCTTAAATCAAAGGAATGAAAACCACTCTTTGTGGAATTTCAGGTAGAGGGGATGAGGTGTGTGATATTTGAGGGTACTAAAGAATGGCCATATTGATTTTTTGAAAAGTCACCAGGAACAGGCATTCCTCGGCATATCGGTCCCCTGTCCCTACACTGGTTCATCACAGCATCATTCCTGTGTGCCGTGTGCTGGGATGATGAATGAAATCACCATCCTATCAGAACTGCCACCACTTCTCCTTGCCACTTTCCCCCCTGTTTTTACAATGGTATTGGCGGCTGTCATGGGTAGTGTGGGATACACTGTGTTTTCCTAGCTTATAGTAGCTGGCTTGAGATCCACTCGACATGAGCATCAGAATGCCTGTAAGTCACCTTCATCGTGCATTACCCCTTGAGTGAGAAATATGGTCTTAACTCTCTGAACAATGACTGAAACAGACAAAAAAAAAAAGTTGGCCAGTAGATTTTCAGAATGTTGACTTGTTGAGAGAGTGCATTAAATAAATAATGCAGTGAGGTTTTTGGAGAAGGTGACTAGATGAATGCAAATGCCTATTTTTCTATATTAAAAAAAATCCTCCAAAGCATGGCTGACACTCAGCGTGTCAAATCTGCACAGCGGTGTGGGAATGCCTGCTCTGTGATGGTCTCCATCCTCAGCTTGCCTGGCTGCTGCCTGCCCCAGCTCCCCTGCTGAGGTGAGAGCCACACAGAAGCAAGTCCTTCCTTGGTGACTGAGAACAGAGCTTGTCAACCAGCTGGGAGACAAGAGTCAAACGCGAGGGGGCGGGGGAAGGTGGCAGATGAAAGGCTGGTGAGGTGTTAGTTAATGTTATTCCCCCCAGAGAGTAGCAAGTCAGAAGAAAGGCTTTCCTGCCTTGTGCAACAGGCTTTGTACTCGTGTGTCCCGTGGATGCCAGTGCCACTGGGTCGTGGGTAAGAAAAAACACCTGCTACTCAAGGCTGAGGTTGCTAAAGCCACTTTAATTTTCCAGGAGAATTTCTTTTATGGGGGAGAAGGAAAGCATCAGGGACGTTGCTTAGCAGATTCTGGGAACACAATGAGGGCTGTAATGAATGCAAAGTTATTGGGTACATGGCCTGAAGTACTCATTAATAAAATGCAAATGTTCTAGAAATAGATTTTCTTTTCCATTCCCTTTAGGGCATTCCATGTATTTCTGCTATGTCCAAAGAGACCCATTTTCCTTTATGCTCTGAGTCAGAACTCTTTATTATATGCCTGGTTTAAAGATACTCTAAATGCCACTCAGTTAACATACACATGGAGAAGGGCAAATTCCGTGCTAAAAAGAGCAGGGGACTCTGGTGATCAGTAAGGTCTTTACCAAAGTAGTGGAATGCAAATGAACAGAAGGTGAACTCCATAGAATTAGGCTTTAGTGCCTGAAATTATTACCAAGATTCAGTTTTCTTCAATGCCCTCAGAGGAACAAGCAAAAGAGGAGACAAAAGAAAGCTTCTAGGCTAATCTGATGTTTATTAATGGCCCCAGGCTCTGTGGAAGACAGTTGAGCTGAGATTCAGTAATTACCATGTGAAGCAGGAAGGAACACTGAGCTAATCATATCAGATAAGAGACATAAAGGCAGAAAATAGGAAGTGAAGAGAAACACCAAGCATCCAGGTTTCTTATTCTCTCAGCATCTAAACCTACCTTCTTACCCCAGGTCTTTTATCTTAAGAAGAAAAATTACTTTATATTCAGACCTCCGGATCTCCCAGCTCTCTATACCTGTAATATTTCAGAGGTCTAAGGCTAGATAGGCAAATAAGATAGGGTTTTCAGAGTATACTCCCCGGTTCCCTCTACCCTCCTTGCAGCTTTAGAATAACACCCACACTGGCTTCAGATACCTTGACCAGGGCGTATCGACCTTGAACCTGCTCCTTCCCCTGTTCCATGTTCCTTCACAAACACTTAAACTGATGTACCTAAAGAAAGACATATCAAGGCAAACATAGGATTGTTCACTCCTGCCGCTGAACTTACAACTTCCCATTAAGGAAAGACCCAAATTTATGAGGCCCCCAAAGTCTCTTCCTTTGGGAAGAATGTTACCATTTAACAAATGGTATGTTACCATTTAACAAAATAGAAAATCTTAGCTAAAATACTGTATTTTTCTGTTTCCTACTATTCTATAAATGTTAGTCTTGCTGCTAATCCCCGGATCTCTTGCCGACAGGTGCTTTAAAGGAAGGTCTCAAGTTCAAGCTTGAATCCCGCAGGATGAGGTGCTGCCGCGCAGAAGATCATGCTACATGTGGATTTGGTGGGTAAGTAGAGGCAGTGCAGTGTGACAGGACAAGCACAGGGCTCTGGGCTGGTCTTAGCACCATCACTAATTCATCCACTGAGGGACCCTGAACCCCTTCATTCATACCTCTGTTTTCTTGTATACAAAATGGAAAAACACATTTTATGGTGGTGTTCTGAGAGTCCAATGAGACCATCTGTATGAAAGGTTTTTAGAATTATAAAAAGCCATGCAAATATGTGTTTTTATAGTTAACTCCATGTATCAGCTGCCTCATCAGTATTCCCTCCCTCCCCACAATCCCAGCAAGCACCCAAGAGTCACCTACCATTCGCTTTTTGATAACCTGACCAAAATATATCACGTCCAACCCACCTCCCTTCTAATGGTCCATGTTCCTCTACACACTCTTAAAAAGATGCACCGAGGGGGTAAAAAAAAACATCAAAAGGCACATTTATAGGAGTATCCATTCTTGCCCCTAAGCTCCAATTTCCCAACTAAAGAAAGGACTAAAAGCCAGTCTATAATAAAAAGCTTGGTTTTATAAATGCGGTAAAAGATCTTAGCATTATTTTAAAAAAATCTTAACATGGATGAAATAAAACGTACATTAATCATAAGATCTGTTATCAATGAAACACCTCATCTTACATTGTTTCACATGCCTGGACTTGGAAGAGAGGGAAAACGCTAGATGAGAATAAGAGCTAAAATTTATTGAACGTCACTATGAGCAAAGCACTCTGCTAAGTATTGTCAGATCTAAGTTAAAAGTGTGACTCATTCAAACATAAAAGGAGCACATGCCAAAGATTTCTTAACTCCTGAATCAGGAACTGCAAGATAGATCAAAAATAATTAGGAAGATGGAAGTATTTATAGAGACCAAAAAACGAAGAGGACCACTTGAATAAAACTTGTAGTTTAGGTATAGATCTGGTTCATGTCCTAAAGGTCAGTAACAGTATAATCTTGGGGTTATCTTTTCAATCCAGAAAACAGCTGGGTCTCTTCTGGACAAAATTAATTTGCATTTCTCTTTGACGGGAATCATCTGCACAGCTAGCAACTTTCTACCAGTTAACTTTTATACTTAAAGAGTTCCAAAATATCCTAATCAATAGTAAATGGCAACTCAAACAAATTCAAACAATACCTAGAGAATAAGATAATCCTCCCAACAGGTCTATACACAACCTTTGCTCAACACTGAAAAGATGTACGGATTTCCGAATTTTGGATAACTGTTTTTAACAGTACTTTATGTATAGTGTGTGGAACCATTTAATATTTGTTATTTTGTGTGATCTACACAATTCTGAAAAGTGGTTATCATTAATTCCATTTATACAGATGAGGAAACTAAAAATCGAGGAGACAAATTTATTCAAATTCAATATAACAAAGGTTTACCTAGATTGTTATATTATGAAATCCTTGCTTTTTTGGCTACAATGCCTATATTGGCCAAAGAAAAATGTTTTCGTTTTCTTTGTTGAGATAAAGCATACATATGGTAGAGTGCAGATAATCTTAAGTATGCAATTTAATGGTTTTTCATATAGGATGTGTGTGTGTGTGTGTGTGTGTGTGTGTGTGTGTGTGTGTGTCTTTTGCCAAACACATATTACCATGACCCAGATCAAGATATAGAACATTTCTAATTCCCCAGAGGTTTTCATACCTCTTTCTACTCAACAGCCACCATCCTGACTAACCCTAGGTAACCATTGTTTTGGACATCTCCTGCTATAAATTAGTTCTGTCTGTTTTTCAGAAAATTGTTCATACAGTAAGTGCTCTGTTGGGTCTGGTATTTTTTACTCATAATTATGTCTGTGGCATACACCTATGTTATTGCATGTGGTAGTATTCCTTTTTTTTAAAAAAAAAAAAACCCATTTAGTATTCTATTGTATGAATCTACCCAAACTTATGTATCTGTTCTCTTACAAAAGGGCACTTGAATTGTTTCCAGTTGTTGGCTATAATTCATAAAGCCATTAAGAGTGTTTTTGTCTATCCTTTCCGTGAGCATGAGCATATATTTTTGTTGACTGTATTCTCAGGAGTGGAATTGTTGGGTTGTAGGTTATATGTATTTTTAGTTGTAGTAAGTACTGCCAAATATTTTTCCAAAGTGGTTGCACCAACTTAGATTCCCACCAGCAGTGTGTGAGAATTCCAGTAAGTTCATGGCCTTAGCAACCCTTGATATTGTCACTTTTTCATCT
Organism: Procyon lotor; assembly: GCA_028646535.1. Classification (NCBI taxonomy): domain Eukaryota; kingdom Metazoa; phylum Chordata; class Mammalia; order Carnivora; family Procyonidae; genus Procyon; species Procyon lotor. Next base: position 80,957,994 of record CM053609.1, read on the forward strand.
TAACTATTTTGTGATATGATAGGTATTTGTCTGCACTTAAGTTTGGTAACATTCCTGTTATAAAAATAAAAAAGGAAATAATACGATAGTTCTATAAAGCACTAGGTTTGAGAAAGTGAAAGCAAATATTATTAGCTCTATCTGAAGTGAGTGGATAGATCCCAGGGCTTCTAATTCCGGGGCTACTTTAATACGTGAGTGTAACATACTGAAACAAAATTATGCCTTTCTGATACATTCCCTTCTCTTCATTTTAGATACCTTGATTTAGGTGGCATTTACCCATTAAATCTATTTGATAAAAATATTTAGTAATATTAGAAAACTTCTTTGAATTTAGCACTGTATAGAAAGACTGTTAGGAGCCTAATTATTACTATGTAAAGAACTATGCACATTTAAATAAATCTAACCATAAATAGAAACAAACTACAACTGATATGGAGTTCAGTTCACTTCAGAGTGGTCCCTATACTAAGGAGATAGTGGACACATGGCTCTCAGTAAATGTTTATGAACGATACTGATTGCATATCTCTTCTTTCATTATCTGTTCTAAGTGGAGCTTTGCCTTTTTTGGTTGATATTCAGTGTTTTGTGCTGGTCCGTATTAGATCACTTACCTAAATCAAGGCAGACTTGCCAATTTACAGAAAATTTGCAGTTTCTGCAGATGTCCTGGATTTACATTTTTTTAAAATGTACAACTGTATTTCTAAATGTGTAGTTATTTTCATTCCTTTTGCACAAATTAATATAATTTAGGAGGACTGCTTCATTCAATGGCCAGACTTTGAGTTTGCTGTCTCTTTTCTTTATTACTACGGGTGAGTCTTTGATAGATAGCTATGATTTGGGGCAGGAAAAAAAAAAAACCAATTATGCTGCCTGGCTTTCAATCCTATTTCCATTACTTAACTATGTGGCTTTTGCCAAGTAACTTAACTTCTGTGTACTTCAGGTCTCTCATCTATAAAATGGAGGAATAATAACTCACCTAAGAGGATTGAGAATAAAAGGAGTTATTATTTATAAAGCACATAGAACAATATCAGACACACGGCAATAATCTATAGGAGTTTGTTTTGTTAAATAAAATAAATTAAAAATCTCACCTCAAGCTCTCTTCACTCAATCACTTGAAAAATGTCTCTTTGGATTCCTGTGAGCCCTGGTGGAATGTCCCACCCAGGACCCGCAGATCCTCTCACGCCATCATATGCACAGCACTCTAAACATCAGAAGAGTAAGATGCTCAGCAATGAATGACCCAAAAAACACAGGACAACATGCATGGATCACCAATGCATTAAGCTGAGTGAAAGCCAGACACAAGAGGCTACATATTGTCTGATTCCATTTATTCGACATGAGGGAAAGGGCAAAACCATTGGGATAAAAAGAGATCAGTGGTTGCCAGGGACCAGAGGTCAGAGAGGAGTTAACTGCAAAGGGGCATGAGGAAATTTGGGGATGGGGGAGGTGATGCATCTGTTTTATATCTTGACTATGCTGGTGGTTAAACAACTGTATTCATTTGTTAAAAGTTACAGAACTATACTTTTAAGAGGGTACATTTTGCTATATGCAAATCATACCTTAATTTTTTCTAAGGGAAAAAACAAAATGTACCACAAAGTGTTTTACCAAAAACAGTCATTCAGTTACACATAAGGAGTCCTAGAATGTGTGCAGAACCATGTCTAACTTCAGACATGGCCAGTTAACTGCAGTTGTAGGAATAGATCTCCAACAATCCTGAAACTGGCCAGTTGCAGAATGATCTTGGAGAATTCATCTTTGCTTAACTATCTTTCTGGAAACATTTGCAATGTGCTGTGGTTGTTTTGCATCAGTTACTTACATCTGGCAATTAGGGGTCTGTTAAGGACTCAAGAAGGTATAGAAATAGCTATACGAATGGGCAAAGTGAGCTCATGTCTGATGAAATCGTTACTCCCTCTGGTTGGCTTCATCAGTAGCTCTAGGTCATTGTCAAAGCCTGGGAACCTGAAGCCTGTACAGGGTCTGAGAGCATGTCCCCTGGTCTTCTGCTTTGCTTAACTCCAAAACTTCATCCTTTATCATTTTAGCATTATGAAACTTTTTGTTCCTGTCCTGTGTCTGTTGGCATCTTTGCCTCGATCATGCCCCCTATGACAGCTATGAAATGTTCCCCACAAAAGCCACCTTCAACAGAAAATCAGAAGTAGCTCCTTGAGCCCATTGGGCTGTCCCCCTTCATGGAGCAGAGTCTCAGATCTACTCTCTAGAAACGGGCTCAACAACTGCCCAGTTTCTGGTCTCTTGAGGGAGTCCTGCCCTGGACCTCCCCCTTCCACTTGTCTCCCAGTCTCCTAAAACCCTTTGCATCTTTCATTTTGCTCCTCAACCTTGTGCCTGGGTTGCCATTTATTCCATTGCTTCTGCATTTTTCCTGGAGAGAGCTAAAGGCGGCTTTGGATTCAGTGAATAGATGATGAGAGAAGAAAGCTACGCGTTTGCCCTTCTGCTTCTCAGTCGAGCATCCAGGAGAAGAGTCTGACTTTTCACACCCCTCTAAGTGACTGCCTTTTGGCCTCGCTCCTATGTTTAAAGCTAGGAGAGAGCCCTGCCTTCTTTCTACATAAGATACGCTACATAAGCAAGTCCCTGAAGCCTCTCCTGCCTTACCGTATTCGGAGCCCTGAAACTAAGTTGAGTCACATGCATCTGTAATGCCAAAAGCATATTACCTCCCACCATAGCAAACATAGGTTAATTGGAGCCCTCATGTATCTATCTGATCATTTTTTTCCAAGAGTGGAGGTCACAGACACCGAGAAGTAGCCAGAAATATGTAATATGATACCAATTTAGTGAGAAGACAGATAGTTCTACAGAGGTCCACCGTAGGCAGGCAAATCCACCAATTGCTACAAAATCTGAGATTTGCCATTAGGAGACAATAGGACATGCAGAAAGCTCAAGAGAATAGGAGGAAAGAGCACGGACGGCACCACAGGAGTTCTTAACAGCCACTGCATGACTCGGTTGCAACAAGCTCCTCTCCAGATTGAATCCAAATCTGTGGCAGTGGACCTGGGAATCTGTATTTAAAATATCTCCCCAGAGGATGCTGACATTTGCTCAGGTCTGGGAACCCCATGTTTAGAGGCTCCACCAGGAAAAGAGAGCCCCTCACAGTGCTATATTCGTTCAGATAAGGCTCACAGGGACTCCGGAACGAAGATCCTATCATCCCCATTTTATAGAGGAGAACACTGAGGCACAGGGGAGAGGCCACAGAGCTAATGGGCAGTGGAGCTTGGATTCAAACCCAAGTAATCCGGCTTCAGACATCATGATAATATTTCAGCAGAATTATTAAGAGGAAATAAAACGCGCGAAATACATATTAACGTATTTAAGAAAGACATTTAACACGAGCTGACTCTTCACACCTTGCACCCAGAAAGTCCCATCAAGGGAAACATGCTAATCTCTGAATATTCCTCCTAAGGAGGTTTTTATTCTACTGTGTTTTATTTTCTCATTGTGTAAAAGGCCTTCCTTTTTTTTTTTTTTTTTTTTTGGTCTAACCTAGATGGACACCATGATGTCATGCTTCTTCGCCCTTTCCTGACCTAAACAGTAATGAAATTGAGGTCCTTGAAAAACTCTCCTATTCAGAGCCAGGACACTAAAAGCTTATTCGGATATGAGACAATTGTCCTGATATTATCTAGTCTAGACACAGGGACTTGACGAAAGAAGGTACAATTAGAATCTTTTAGTCTGGAGTTGAGGTCTTTGAATAAGTTAACATCTCTGATTTTAATGTGTGTTATTTTTGTAAAGAAAGTGAGAGGGCAAACCTCTTTCTCAGGTCTTCACGAGAGCAGTTCACTGTGTTTCTTCTCTCGACATCCTCTAGAACCGTCCGAGTCAGGAACTGAACCTGCGACCGGCAGGCAGAATTACTTCTGCATCAGCCCCGGGGCTCTGCACACCTAAACAAAATCACTGGGAAGCTGACCACTCACTGTCCCAGTGCGGCAGGGGCCTTTCCTGAGCTCCCACCAGAAGATGCATGAACCTGTTCAGGGTCCAGAACTAATTTACTAAGTTCGGCCTCTGTTGCCAGACAGATGGCCCCTGTGTGATCATTTTTCTCAGAGCACAGTTATTGCCAGAACTGAAGACGGACAGGAAAAAAAAAAAAAATCCTTTTCCTCTGGAGAAATCTGCTACGAATCCTGGCGCCACAGAATTAACAGACAGAAATGCTCACAAGAGACCCACCCATGTTGTCAGAAAACAGAAGAGACCAACAACACAATCAAGGTACACGTGGCTGAACTATTTCAGGGGCTTCCAATCAATACCTTTTACTATAAATCACAGGGGAGGTCTTCAGGACAGAGAGGGAAGAGAGGTGGTTTTTATAGTAATGCAAAGCAGTAGTTGTCAAAGGGAGAGATGAAGGTACGGACATCCCCAGCGGTTGTTTGGCTCTTGAGAGCACCCCTCACCTCCTCTTTCCTGCCCTTCTCCTGCTGTCACCTCCTCCCAAGACGTTCTCAGATGTTTCATGCCATGGAAACCACTCGGCTCTCATCTTCTACTCTACCCACCCATCCAAGAAGCCTAGCCCACTTTGTCATGGAATAGTTTTTCCAAAATGCAAATCTAGTTATACCAGTCCTCTGACTAAAATCTCCCGTGGTTCTCATTTTTCCACACTGGTTGACATGTCCCAGAAGGTACTTGCCAGACGGAGCCCAGCCCACCTCTACAATCCACAGAGTACCCCACCAATACGGCCCGGCCATTTCTTCCCACTGTGCCAAACCGCAGAGAAATGTCCAAGACCTGCAGTTTCTCCTCCTTGTCTCGGAAACCATTCACGGTTTACAGAATAAGTCATGCTCTGTCCCACCCCCAGTCTGAACAGACATGTTCCTCTTACTGAGCCCTCAGCTGCCGCCCTAATTGCTAACTTTGTTCCAAAGGCTCTCCTGGTGATCCAGGGAAAATAAATCTATCTTGTCTCCATGCTTCCTCTTCTCAGTTTCCCCGGTCTGTGCTCCTACATTGTTTACATGGCTGTCCCAGCCACTTAGCCAGTTTGATTGAAGATACTCAACTTGTTGAGGTTCGCGTGGCTGCTGACCCACTTTGTTCAGTCGGCGCTCCTTTCCCTCTGGGTAGCCAGCTCCCTTAACAATAGTTCATTCTGTCCCAGAACTCTTCAGTCACTTCTGTTTGTTAAGACAATTCGGTCCTGTTAACTGTCTTGTATTTGGCCCAAACCCCTCTCCAGGGCAGACTGGAGAAGGCTGGGTTGCGGTGTATCTGCTTTTTGACATGGTCCCCTTCTTCTCTTTCTCTTCTCCCCCGCCCCAACCCGTTCTCCTCCTTTTTTTTTTTCTTTAAATTTATTTATTTGAGAGAGAGAGAAAGCATGCAGGAATGGGGTGGGGCAGAGGGAGAGAATCTCAAGCAGACTCCCCACTGAGCGAGGAGCCATAAGCAGCACTCGATCTCATCACTCTGAGATTGTGACCTGAGCTGAAATCAAGAGTCAAACGCCCAACTGACTGAGCCAGCCAGGCACCTCTGACGTGGTCCCCTCCTTAAAGGATCGGAGTGAGGAGGACGAGGGGCAGGAGAAGGTTCCCTTTGTCACTTTTCTCTTCGTCTTCAGTGGAAATGAGGCCCCTGGCAATTCTGTTGTTTCTCACAGACGGTTGGTTGCAGGAGAGGGGGAAAAGTAGTCTTATAAAGAGTCAGTGTGGTCAGATGGAAGCCCCAAAATCTCCACTGAAGAGAGCTCAGTCCCCAAAAGTCTCCTAAACTTTGGTGGTTCCTTCCATGAGAATCCACAGCAACTCCAGCTGACCTTCCCCCCACCCCCAGTGGAGGCACCACTCACATCCCTCTTTGCTCCTCACCACAACTTGTGCTGAAACAATTGAAAGGTCTTGTGAGGCTTATTGTTAAGAGAATTTCACCTGTTGCACCTATAGAAACAACAATAACATCTTTTTTTTTTTTAAGATTTTATTTATTTACTTGACAGAGAGAGAGAGATCACAAGTAGGCAGAGAGGCAGGCAGAGAGAGGGGGAAGCAGGTTCCTCGCTGAGCAGATAGCCCGATGCAGGTCTTGATCCCAGGACCCTGAGATCATGAGCTGAACCGAAGGCAGAGGCTTAACCCACTGGGCCACCCAGGCACCCCAACAATAACATCTTGACAAGAAAAAGATTTGCTCATGTGCTCAGGTTCAAAATAAATATTCTAAAAGCACCTAATTTACCGTGGATTCTTAAAAAAAAATTTTTTTTTTCATTTTCTCTTGGCTTTTTTAAGAATCTGTCTGTGGGCTAAATTAGAGTATCACATGGAACCAATCACTTTTTTAAAGTTTGTAATTTCAAATCACAAATAAAAATTTATGTACCTTTAAGTTATAATTAGATTTTAAAGAAATCTGGCTCAGCATTTCTCAAAGCATGCTCTGAGGAACTGGAGATATTCTGTGGAGACCTCACTCTGTGGTGAGGTTCATATGGGAAACAGCATATTATCCAGAGCCCCCTCCTGGAGAATCACCATAGATACTGGAATATCAAAATCTCTGAGAAGTTGTACAGTAAATAAACCTGCTTAACGTTCTTGAACCTAAGATTTTGCAAAATTATTTAAACTCTGATTTTCCTGCCCCAACTTTTTACCTTGTGTGACACTTATTGACCCACTTCAAAATATGCTGGCTTTTGTGATGAGGCGGGTCGAATGCCAGAAAGAATATTAAGAAGTGCAGTTACAGGGCCTGGCTTTGTCTGCTTTGTACCCTGGAGAACTCTGGACACAGAAATTTATCTCCTGGTGTCGCTTCTCTAGCATCTACGAAACATGGGAGCTTTTAACTCATTGCAGTTCCAACCTTCCCCAAGATAAGCATTCCAAACAACTACCTTGCGATTCAATGCCAAAAATTAATAGCAAAGCACCAGTAACTCTCTCTACATGCATTTTTCAGCAAACCTATGGAAATTCTGCCTGATTAGGTTTTGAAAACCTTTATACGAAACATGAGGCAAAAGGGAGAAAGATTTTTCTGGAAAAGAAACAACAGATTCATTTGAAACCATTTGGTTCTAAGATATGATGAGAAGTCAAAGAGGCAAGTTATTCACAATTGTAGTTTTTGTATACATACAGTAATACAAAATATATCCTACATATTTTCATGCCCATGCTTTTTATAGGTATTTTTAAGAGCAATTAACACCAACTATGAAAATCGTAGGAATCTGAATTAATCAATATTTGGCATATGGATTTATCAGGATGTTACAAATAATTTTTTTTTAAATGGAAAAAAAATCTGCATTTTATTTGCATTTATTTATTGAATAGAAATAAAAATTCATTACCAAGCAAATACTAAATTGAAGCATTTGGAATCTTAATTCTAAAATAACGAAAGTAATCCTAAACGATTACTTCAGAGTTGTCTTGTTTTATTTCGGTTTCAATTCAAGATTTGTCTTCTGTTTTATTTTGGTTTCAATTCAGCTTGATTCTTCCACCCCAGTTAAATAGTTCCCATTTCCTCCCCGGGGGACTCAGGCTGATTACTGAGGGGTTCCTGCCACCTGAGAATGGCATCTGTCTTCCTGTCACCATGCCAACTCCACTACAAAGGAGGGATTTCCCCTTCTTTTCCAGTCTTCCCTCCAGTGAGGGAGAGACACACACTCCCACCTCGCCCGTTTCTCATTACAATGGGTTCCTTTCCTCTGCCTTTATGTGCGAAAAAGGCTTGCGATGAAACTCTTTGTCTTTGTAAATATGGTTTTTGTCTTCTCACTACTCTTACTGACGTCTTTGTGCGGTGGGATCCCACTGCATTTACATGGCAACCGGGAAATCAGTCATTCAGAGTTGCCATGGTAACCAGAGTGGGGGAAGGGAGAAGTCCGCTTTGTCACAGTAGGCTGTGTCCCTTCCCGGGAGCCTACAGAATTTTTAGAAAGAGGTCATTCGAACACAACCACAGCAGCAACAAATGCCGGTGGGCACCGGTGGGCACAACCGTGTACCAGCATCACGAAGCTCTGTGCAGACGCAGGTGCCTGGTGAGCGAGTGGCCCACGTTACAAGGAGCTAAAGGGCGTGGCTTTCTCCCCTCGGGGCACTGGGTGCCGCCCGGGTCCCCTAGCAGGTCCCTGCAGGGAAGTTCACCAACACAAGCCCCACACCCAATTGCTGGGTTCTTTCTCAAGTTTCGGGTCTGCAAAGAAAAGGCCGGTAACTGATGTTGTGTCAGCGGGGTGAGCGTCTGGTTTTGGCTTGGGGCAGGGCTCTACTTTTATGGTAGAAGAACCCTGAACTGCGGAAATGGGGCAAAGGGTGCTGTCCCAAGAAAAACGGAAGTGTCTGTTGAGTCTTGTTTCCTGCCACTTCTGCTTCTGGAGCTGATGGTAGTCATATTAAATTTTTTTTTTTTTTTTTTTAAAGAAAGTCATGTGAGGTTAACCGGTGAGATTATCTTTTACAGGCTTGATAATTAGAATCCTCAACTGATAGGCAGATCTTGTTTCATAACAGACAAGGTGGGGGGGGCACTCTGGACCCCGGGAACAGACTTGGCTCCTGGCTTCAGTAAGTCTGACCTTTGGGGCACCAGAACTGACCCATAACTGATCCCGTTCATAACTAAACCTGAGAACGCACTCCTTGATCTTAAAAAATTTTCTAATGGCAATACCCAGTAGGCAAGGAAATAGGAAAATCTCTCTGTAAAGGGAGATCCTCTGTTTTGTAAAGTGAGAAGAAAAAAAAAAAAAAACCTCTTCCTTTTTAACAGCAGAATGTTACTGTTTTCCTCTTTTGAAGATGAAATGAACGAACTCTTGAATTCAGCTCCTCCTTCCCCCAAACTGCCCTCCTCTGCTCCCTGTTTCCATCTCCATAAGTGACTGCAGCCTTCGTCATTCACTTTGGAGTCTTCCTTACTCTTACTTCTCTCACATCCAATTTAGCAGCAAATTCTTAGAGGCCTGGCTTCAGAACACATCCTGAATTCAGTCTCTCCTCTCCACCATTATTACTGATCATACCCAAGCTGTCCTCATCTTCCCGAGTTCTCAAGGAGCCTCCTGACTGGTCTCCCAGTTCCTATCCTGGTCTGACAAGGCGAGGCAAGTTAGATCACATCCTGCCCCCACTGAGATCTCTCCCAGCCCACCCCAGGGCTGTACGCGACACTCCGAACCCAACATGGCCTGATGGGGTCCCTGCCCACCCCTCCGGCCTCATACCCTCACACTCCCGTGTGTGCATTCTAACTCTCTGCCGCTGACCTCGCTGTTCTTCAACACGTCAAAGATTCCCTCATCTCAGTCTTGGCACCTGCTGGAACACTCTTCCCCACCTGTTAGGAGGCCTCCTTCCTTCACTTCCTTCGCGTCTCTAAATGGCCCCTCCAACGGGGAACCTTTTGTACCAGCCTGAGTCTCGGCTGGAAATGAAAGTCACACAAGTTTTGGGAGAATGAAAGGACTTGTTCTCTGGGTGTAGGGACGAGGAAGCCAATGTGAAGAGCAGAGGCCACCGGTAGTCTTGAGGGGGCAAAGGGAAGAAGTAGTGGTACAGGAGCACAAAGAGAGTTGCGTCCTGAGGACCCATGGAGCTGCCCGGAACAGAACGCTGACGAATAAGCCAACAAAATTTGTAAGGAAGAGGAAATATATTTGTCATCCTACATGGAAAAAAAATCCACTTGGAAGTGGACTTGTGCAGTTTAACCCACTCTCGCAGTTGGTGGAGGGTCAGCTGTGTTTTATTTTTGATTCCCCCCACTATCATATAAACGTCATGAGGTAAGAGATGGAGTCTCTTTTGTTTCCTGCAACCACCTAGCAAGCTTCCTATAAATACTTGTGTATTTCAATGTATAAATTATATCCGATTTTAGATAAAAAGTAAATGGTTTTAAATGACCCATTCTAGTAACATCTGTATGCTTCTTAAACTAAAAGCTTATCCGCCCCCACCCCCCCACCTCCCACCAAAGAGTACTGCTCCTCAGTGAATTAGAATATGCCTCTGGGAGCTTTGCAAGCAACACAGTTGTCTCTTCGTCTCATCTCCCTCTTCCGTTTGCTATTCCTTTGAGGTGTTGTTCGTGTTTTCCCTTCATTTTAAAACCAAGTTTTCACATTTCTCCCTCTTAAAAGTAAATTAAATTGCCTTCTGTTTATCTGGCTCTCAGTTGAGTTCTGTTTTCAGAGGACTTGTTTCAAAAATGGTCTTCGTGAGAGAAAGAAACA
>CM053609.1:80968820-81012446 GCA_028646535.1 Procyon lotor
GGGGGGGGGGGGGGGGGGGGGGGGGGGGGGCGGGGAAGCAGGATCCCCGCTGAGCAGAGAGCCCAATGTGGGGCTCATTCCCAGGACCCTGAGATCATGACCTGAGATGAAGGCAGAGGCTTTAACCCACTGAGCCAGCCAGGCGCCCCACAAATCTGCTTATTCTAAATACTTTCACTTCTTCCTTGAAATCTTATTTTTCTAGTGGCATCCCCTGTTATGAGCACATATACAACTTTTTGTCCATCTTGACTATATTATTTGAAATTGTTGCTGCCACTTTCTTCAGATATAAAACCACTGACATATGTAATCCTTAGGTAAGAATACAGGTCATGTAATTTTCTACTTTTAAATGTTAGAGTGCCAAGTGTGTTTACTAGGTATTGGTGTTTTTTTTTTTTTTTTGTCATATTTATGCCATTACGTTTTAGTTCATATAATTCTACCTACTTTCTAGATGCAAATTTTGGGGTTGGGGAGTTAGGAGAAATGTACATAAATATTTTAGTAGCAAACAAATGACTTGGCTGTGGTCTGGGTGAATTCCAGTATCTTAAGCTGAGATGGATGTAATGACAGTAACTGATCTCAAACAAGTAACCCATTCTTTTCACTTGAAAACAAAGCCATGAAGTACAGTGTTCCAAAAAATGACAACCTTGCTTACCAACAAGATACTCTAGGACCATATTAATTTTTTTTAAGATTGTCTTTATTTATTTGACAGAGAGAGATCACAAGTAGGCAGAGAGACAGGCAGAGAGAAGGCAGGAAGCAGGCTCCCCGATGAGCAGAGAGCCCGATGTGGGGCTCGATCCCAGGACCCTGAGATCATGACCTGAGCCGAAGGTAGAGGCTTTAACCCACTGAGCCACCCAGGCGCCCCTTAATTTTTTTAAATTACAAATAAATCCACAAATGTTTGACTTATAATATTTCTCCTTAAATTAATCTGTGTCCCTTACTTGGCACACTTTTGCCTATATTCATACATGCAACAAGTATTTATTGCATACCTACTATGTGATGTGCATTAAGCATTGTGGAGGGTACTAGATATACTGCTGAGTAAGCCATTACCTGTGTATTCCCGAATTCCATATAGAGTAGAGGAGAAAGAGAAATACACAATGACAATTAAGTGTGATAAGAACTATAGCCAGGAGAAGTAAGAGGTGATTTGTGGAGGAAGAGGGTGCTATACCTAACCCAGCCATTTTCTTTTCTTCTTTTCTTTCTTTCTTTCTTTCTTTCTTTCTTTCTTTCTTTCTTTCTTTCTTTCTTTCTTTCTTTCTTTCTTTCTTTCTTTCTTTCTTTCTTTCTTCCTTCCTTCCTTCCTTCCTTCCTTCCTTCCTTCCTTCCTTCCTTCCTTCCTTCCTTCCTTCCTTCTTTCTTTCTATTTATTTATTATTTGAGAGAGAGTGTGTGAATGACTGTGGCAGGGGTGCTGTGTGGGAGGGACAGAGGGAGAGGGAGAATCCCAAGCAGACTCCCCACTGAATGCAGAGCCCAATGCAGACTCGATCTCATGACCCTGAGATCATGACCTGAGCCCAAATCAAGAGCTGGAGGTTTAACTGATTGACCCACCCAGGCACTGCTAACCCAGCCATTTTCTTTGAGAAAACTTCACATGTGAAAATAGTAATTTCCTGAGAAATTGTATTGCTTATTTTTGTCAATAATTTGAGATTTCCAGGGACACCTGGGTGGCTCAGTTGGTTAAGCGGCTGCCTTCAGCTCAGGTCATGATCCCAGGGTCCTGGGATCGAGCCCCACATCGGGCTCCTTGTTTGGCAGGGAGCCTGCCTCTGCCTGCCACTCTGCCTGCTTGTGCTCTCTCTCTCTCTCTCCCTCCCTCTCTCGCTCTGACAAATAAATAAAATCTTCAAAAAAAATAATTTGAGATTTCCACATTTACTACACGCTACCCAATTCTCTGTTGTAATTGCCTTGTGCAACACTTAAAGAATGTCAAATAATTTCTTAATACATAACCGATGTCATTTTTGTAAAGTTTCATAGGAAGTTATGGCAAAGGTATTGCATTACTGAAGGTGCACCTTCTAGTGTACAGATTTGCAAGTAATAAAATGATAAAAACTTTATTGGAGCTTTCCACGTACAGTGGGACTTCATTATCATCTGAGTAAATAATGGATTTTCATACTAGTTTAATATCAGTCAGTTGCTAATGTCAGGGTCTGTCCCTTTTTGACGTCAGTATCACATTTTCCATCTTCCACGTCTTCTCATTTTCCGATATCTGGGGACATTTTGGGTGATATCGGAAGTGGCCACGGTGGTTTGTTGGCTCATTCTCTTAGAATTTTGTAAAATGTACATTCTGGTGTTTTCACAGTGGTCAGTAATACTCCTAACCGTCTCCTATGGGGTCTAATTGTTTAGATTCAGTTAAAGTGAACAAACGTGTACTGAGCACACATGATGTGCCAAGTGCTGGGCAAGGTGCCGAACACACACAGAGGCGCAGCCCTCGTCCTTGGTATGCAGGCTGCTTGGTAGACTGGAGTGGTCTCTGGAGGAGAGACAGACTCACCGCCCCCCACCTCACACCACACAGCCTTCTTGACATTGGCCTGTGCTTCTGTTTCTGAAATTTTATCATAGGAAAATTCAAAGTGAGAACCTGGGGGAAAAACAGAGCTTGGGGAGACCACAGTCATAAGTCAACCTATGAATCCTCTTTACGGTAGGGAAATCAACAAAAACACTAAGATTTTGAGGCCTCCCAACATCTTCTTTTGTTCTCCAGCCTTTTGTTAACCCATTTCCTGTGGAAATAGATTACCCTCTCTGGTTGACATATTTGGCTGAGAAAAATCATTGCCTTGCCTTTCTGCCTTGTCCGCAAATGATGGGAGTTCCTACTATATCATAGCTTTTCTTCCAAGACACTTCAAAATGGTTTATTTGCATGATGTTAATCTCACCCATTCATATCCTTTAATTCTGTTAAAATGGTTAAAAACAGTTGTTTTCCCAAGGCTTTGCTGCATGCCGCCTTCTTTAACCTCTGTCATACTTTGTTGCTGACTCCCTCTTCTTGATCCCGTTCCTCACTTCCTGTTGTCCCTCCCTGATTTTCTGTGTGGATCTGTGTGCATTTAGAGGGAACACATTGTATTTCGCAGAGCGGCTCTTTCTGTTTTTATGGTAGCAATGGTTAAACCAAATAGCATTTGGTTTAAACTCTTTCATCAACCCTGTCGATGGTCCAGCTCCCACTTCTCCCGATGGAGGGCCTGGAACATTCCTTGCCTTCTTTTGGGAAGACCAGAACCGCATTCACATTGCGGGCAGTGTCTAGCCTCCTTCAGCCTGGCCAGACTCCCCTGTTGGGCTCCATATCTAGTCCTCTCTGACTTACTTCCAGCTCTGGCTCTGCCTCCCTCCCCATCTCTGGCCTCCTTCCTTCCTGGGAGCCTCCATAATTAGTGTCTTTTCCAGCTTCACGATGAGCCTCCTCCGCTCCCAGCTTCCGGCCTCCCTCAGCCTCCAAACCCACTCCCACCCCTCCCATCAACACTTGGGTTTGTTTTCTCATGAGGTATCAGGAAAGCAAATTTCTAGAACTCCTTCATCAGTGACAATCTCCCCAGGGTTTTATGTGTGTAACACACACACACATATTTGGGTTAATAACCCAAATTTAATTTTGGTGACATTTCAGGCAATATCAGAGAAGTACTGGGAGGCTATTCCACTTAATCCCCCTCGTTAGCCCTGCCCAAGCAAAAGAGAAAGCGGAACTTGTGTCCTCAACATTTTGTCCTCTAGAGGAACCCTTGGCCATTACTCTGCAGACCCCTGGTCCTACTAGGTTTCCTCTTGGACCATGAACCAGGGACTGCCATTTTTCATTAGTGAGGGGTAGCCACTCTCTCTCCAGAAAAAGCTACTCTCTCTGTCAGAAAAACCTGACTCTCTTTAAACCAAACCTAGTTCAGTCTTCTTGACTCCTAATAGCTGGGGGTAGGCTCAGACATCTGGGCAGAGGCAATGACGCGGTGACACATAGATCTATCTGGGTGGGACAGGATTTATTAGTATGTGAATTCACCTTCTTCCCATTTCACTGTCCTCTTTGTGACAGGTCCCACGTGCCCTCCAAGAGGGGCTTTGCTGGTTTATGGCTCCTGGCTGCTGCAATAGAACGAGAAAGGATAGACATCAAAACTGAGACATGGACAGAAAAGGAGGGAGGGCTTAGCCAGAGAAGGCAAGTCAGTCAAAATAGTAAAGAACTAGTAGGCAGGCGAGGGCGGAGGAGAGAGAGAGGAACAATATTGTCAAGAGATTGGAGAAGAGTTTGGGGATCTGGCATCTGAGAGCCTCTGGGACAGCTGCGAGGTGGCAAAAACTGGAGTGTGCAGGAGGGAATGTGAAAGTGTTTCTGGCTTATAAATTAGTCTCTTTAAAGTTCATCCAGAAATGCAAGTAAAGAACAGCTTTCTTTCCCTTTTTTTGATTTCTTTTTAAAATCTATTTTTTTAAATTACTTTTTTGTTGCCAGATTGTGCTTCTTTATAAGCAATTCTGTGCGGACATGCAACCAGGATTCACCGATATAACAAAAATTCAGAATTTGGTGCTCAGGTACCGTGGATTTCTGCAACTTGCAAAATAATCGAGGGATTATTGTTTCTTAGCCCACGACCAACTTCTCACATCCGACCTTTCTCTTTTCGTCCCCTCCCCAGGCACCCATAGGAATACAAAGGCAGGCTTGGAATTTCTGCCAACGATGCTTTTTTCCTATAGAAACATCTGTTTACTACCTGCTCTGTGACATGCAAAGATGAATGGAACATGGTCTTAACTTTAAGGGGCTCGAATAGTCATAGTCACAGGTGAGGTGGACCTAAATCAGCTTAGTAAAGGCAGGCAACTCATGCTGACACAGGAGAGGTGAGGCCCTGTGCATTCTCGAGAGCAGGAGACACCAGGCGCTGCATGTGTGCGCAGAGGAAGCTTCTGGGTAAAGCTGTGTCTGAAGGGGTGAGTAGGGGTTGTCAACAGATCAAATGGAGGAAGGGAAGAGGGCATTTCTGGCAAAAGGAAGAGCGTATGCCAAGAAGCAGAGGAGAAAAGAGCATGGTCCCATGTGGACCGTGCCGTGGAGGCGGGCTCACAGCAGGCTGGGGAATAAGGTAAGAGTGTAGTTGGATGACATTCTGCAAGGCTTTGTGTGCCAGGTGAAGGAATTAAGACTTGTGTCCTGTAGGCAACGGGAAGGGGAGATATGACAAAGTACAGTAGGACAGGGACGGTATTGACTGCTCTGGTTAGCACTGTCCTTCTAGTGGGCGCAGCTTAGAAACTGGAGGTAGAAGGACAAAGTCCGGAGCCTTGCAGTCATACAGGGGAAAGCGAAGCATTTATGTAATAAGGCCATGACAAGGAAAGAGAGAGGAGGGATTTGATCAGAAGTTTGGTGGTGGGAACGAAAGGATGAAGAACTTTGAATTGGATACTGGGTAACCGAGACAAATCGTTCTGATGGTATTCCTATATTCCTTCTGTGGACAACTGGTTCGTATGCCTCATTACATGAAATGGAGAATATGGAAAGGGGAACACGCTTTGGTTGAGGCAATATATAGAATTTGGGGAATGTTAACTTCAAAGGACATTCAGCTAGAGCGTGCCATAATGCAGGAGAGATATCAGGCCAAAACGATGGCATCTTTATGACCATCAACCTCTTCTACATGATAGACATAAGAAATACAAGGTACCAATGCCTACAAATAGGGCCGTTTTTG
This sequence comes from Procyon lotor, assembly GCA_028646535.1. Lineage (NCBI taxonomy): Eukaryota > Metazoa > Chordata > Mammalia > Carnivora > Procyonidae > Procyon > Procyon lotor. The sequence goes on from CM053609.1 coordinate 80,974,613, forward strand.
TGTTATGCGTTGATAAAATGCATAGTGGATAGGCTCATATTTAGTTACTAATGGCATGAACGGTTCATGGTGAGGTTAATTATATCTCCTAAGAAATGACCACTTTGAGGACTTAGTGTGTACTTACCATGCTTGTGTTAAGAGATCTGAACTGGATTAATCTCTCTTGGCCAAGCTATACCTGCATATTTTTCGTTCTTCTTCAGAAAAAGAGGCTATTAGGAGCAGTTGAAAGCAATGAGTTTAATGACAGAAGGAGACAGATCTTGGTTTCAGCTGTGAAGGGAGGTTGTTTGGAAGTTCACAGTAATGGCCAGGTGAACTTGCTAAGGGTTTTCTAAGGGTCAGTTGTGGAAGAGCTAATCAGAAGGCAACAGGCCAAATTCATGGCAGATTTCATTGTCTGAAAGTGATTTTCCTATAGAGATGTAAAGGAAAGTACCAACCACTCTCTACCAGTTGAGAGAGTGTGAGAAGGAGAGAGAGGGGGAGGGAAGGAGGATTAAAAGAAAGAGAGGACTGTTTGAATCCAGAGAGAACGCCAAAATCCACTAGTCTAAAATTAACCAGAGATTTGTTTCCATAATCCTTCCAGTCATTAATAATTGTGCTTCTCATTTTTTAAGTCTTGCATCATATACACTGTATTTAAGTTTTTCTTTAAAAGCTCCTGGTAACCTTTGACATGAAGATTCGTGATTTGGAGGAAATTCATGTCTGATTTTCATTGGGTCGTGGGACACAGTGGGAATCCATATGTCCATTCTTTGCCCCTCCTGCAATCTGTTTGCTGGTGGTTCAAAAGTATTTCTTTATTTTCAATCTTAAAACAATCCATTTTGTAATTTTCTGATGTTAGATTAGGGTCCTTTTGGATCAAAGATTTCCAGAAAGGAAAGCAAACTCTGTTCACAGACCATCCAATCAAAACAGGAGTATACTAGGACTGTCTCAGAACATTTCACAGAAATTAAATTCTGTACCTTCCAGGTTAATGTGCTGTGGTCTTAAGGTGGGTTAGGAAGACTGGCTGGAGGGTTAAGGCAAGACTAGATTAAAAGGGGTGGAGTTGGGGATTAACTCCCGCTGACCAGGGAGGATTAGCTTTCCAGGCACTGAAGCCTAGAGAGAGGTTTCTTAACGGCACTGGCTGAACACTGAAGAATTTCCCCCTGTCCCCAGACCATGTTTCATCTGTAATTTCCCCAAAGCAGCTTGTATTAATATTGAGGGGAGAGTGACTCCCAGGCTGAATAAATCATCACCAAGATCATGGGGCTTAGTGGTGAATATACTGACTTCGGGGAATCCAGAAACCAAGGACAGGTCCAGGTGTGACCGATGATGGTCAAAGTCCCCTGCTGTCGCTGAGCTTCCACATCCTCTAAGAATAATAGGAGCTAACACGTATTGAACACTTCCTAAATCCCAGGAACGATGAGCATTTTGTGTACATCTCATTAATCCTCGCATTCTCCTGCGGGCTGGGACTAGAATCCTCTCCATGTTGCAGATGAGGAAGGGAAGGACCACAGAAGTTAGTTTATCCAAGTCCGTAAGGTCAGTAATGACAGCTTGGATTTCAATCCTGATAGACAGACTCCCTTACCCTTAACATTACATCATTTCCTAAAGTGAGAGGAAAGGACTAGAGGATCGTGAGGGTCCTTAGAGCCCTACCAGCGTGAGTCTGTGAGTGTGCAGGTGGGGGGCAGATACAGAGATCTCTTTCTAGGCTGGGAATACACAGCATTCAGATCCAGCCCATTCCTTCACACCATTGGGAATCTTTTGGGAATATGTCTTCACTGCTAGGTTACAGGTAGCAGTGCGGGACTTAGTTTGGCTCCTGTGCCCCACAAGGATACTTACTCAGGGCCATTCCTTTCTGAGCATGTGGGTTAAGATCTCAGTGGTAGTGAGACCTTGGAGAAATGAAGCTGCCAGAATGTTGGCCACAGAGCAAAATGCTGCAGCAAAAAGCTGCAAGCTGCAGGCTCCCAGCTGGCCGCCTCGAGAGGGACCCCGTAAATCAGGCGCAGCCACTGAGGCTGGTGCTGGATTTCAGGGCCAGAACCTGGCCAGGGGCCGTGGCCCCCCAAAACCAACAGCCGCAGAACCATCCACAACAACTGGCCAGTGCAGGCTAAGAAGCCGGCTGAGCGAGGGGAAGGGGTGGGGGCCGGACACGCAGTCGCTGGAAGCTGTCGTGGAGGTGAGGGCCATGAGAAGGGGAAGGAAGGAACAGAGGCACCGGAGGGATTTGGAACAAAGGGGGAGCGGGGTTCGGGTCACACTAGAGTGAGCGGCGCAGGAAGAGGCGAAAGCGCGAGCTTGAGTGAGAGGGAAAGAAGCAAGCCGCGAAGAGCTACCAAGAAGAGGAGGAAGTGGGAGATGCGCCGCTTCCTGTAGAAAGCGCGATGATTGAAGACAAAGCTGGGTGGGGACTAGTCCCTGGGCTGCAGGCGCCGCTGCTACACACGCACAGCGCGCAGCGGCGGCCGCTCCGTGGCAGCTCCTACTACTGCTGGGCTGGGCTGCGCGGGGCTGGGCTGCGCGGGGCGGGCTGGGCGCGCTGCTCCGGGGCTCGCCTGCACACTTGGGCTCCCACGCAGGAGACCGGCCGCTCTCCCACCAGCCGCGGGCGCCGAGGTAAAGGGGACGCTGGTCGGCTTGCTCCTCGTTCAGGGGGAAAAGGACCACCGCCTGCGGTGTTTCAGGGCAGATTTCTCAGGGAAGATAAGGGACTGGGTTAGCCTCGGGATCCTCGGGGAAAGGATTAGGACGGGTTCTTTCCGAAGGGCTTTTGAGAATGACCAAATTTGTGGCACGTTTGCCTTAAAAAAAAATTCATTCGCGCCTAGCTTTGGTGATTTGTCAGGAAAGCACGCTACATGCGAGAAGCCCTTTGCATAGTTCTCTTGGAAGAAAAGCAGGGATCGGTTGAAATGAATTGGGGCTCTGAAGCTGTGGGCTCGTCATCTGAGCGTTGCAGTCCCCTCATTTTAAGGGTGTAAATGGTGGAAAGTGTTGGGTGCATTATCCCTCTTACATATTTCACTGAGGTGTCTTCTGTTTTGCAGTATAATGAACGCGATTTAGCTTCTTTCTTTCTGTTCTTTTTTTTCTTTTTTTTTTTTTTGGTTAAATCCTTTTGTACTCAAGATTTGCCAACAGAGACTGGAATTGCGTCTGCGAGTGGCAATATTTACCATTTAAAAAAAAAAAAGGTGTCTTCCTTCCTCTTCTCTGTGCAGCTGCTTTCAGGATAGCCTCAGAAACAGCTCCCATTTACCAGTGGGTCTCCTCCTAAAGTTGCATCCTTTCTCAAAGGAGCGTGGAGGGTTTAACTTGTCCAGAATCAGATATGTATGGATTTGATGTTTATGTGGCTTTTATTCATCTGTAGGTCAAGATGCATATTAACCTCACTGAGGGACAAAATGTGAAAGTGGAGCTGGGTTATTTCCTTACCTGTATACCCCGTAAACAGAGCCAAATAGTAAATTCAGAATGCGATGTTTGTTCTTTGATTATCTTGAGCAATGGGTCCTGTTAATGAGAGCCCATGGCCATGGCTTGTTCATATTTGTGAATGATACGTAAAAGTCCAATAAATAGGTCTAATAGACTGGAAATGACATTGTGAGATTTCTTTGGCAGGATAGGGAGGAGAAAGAGTTTAAGACCCTAGGGAAGCATGATTTAAGAAATTAAGCTTTGTCTCCAATGGAAAGTGTGCGTGAGCAATAAATGGTCATTGATAAAAGGTTTTTTTTCTTGAATTTTTAGAATGAAGAGAGATAAATTTTCAAAGGAATTGCTTATAGTGGAGTAAAAAATAGTGAAAAGGTCATATTTAGACACTCAATGCTTAAAATACAGCTTTTTAAACCCTAAATATGCTGTTGAGAGTGAATATGCTTCCTCCTTTATCATCATTCTCAATTATGAAGAGCTGTAAGGTCCCTTTTTTAATGCCATCTTTCTGAAATCGATTTGCTGTCTCAAAATTTGTGGTGTAGCAGCATGTTTTCAGAGATAAGAATCTTTAGGTACTGAAGAAAAAAAATGTCACTTTTCTGAGGTTATTATTAAATTAAACTCGTACTGTGTCTAAGGGGCAAAATATTGCTGGTGTTGAAACCATGGAGTTTCCCTGCGGATTCGTTGAATTTAATCAAACCTGTAGGCAAGATAAGTCATTCCGTGTATTTCACAGTTGCACTGCCCATTTCCCTCCTAAAGTATAACATGTAAAGATAATCTTGTGCAGAGGAGATGGAGGGTAGATCTTGGGTCCAGAATGCCCCTAATCAGAGTTCGTGATCAAGCTGCCTGAAATTAAATGAAGTAGAAAGTTGAGAATCTGGGCCATATGAGGATGGGGCTCACCCCATAGTACTTACTCGTCTATAGGCTGGATATTCACTAGATTGTGCCAACACCCTGCTTTGTTTGGGGATGTGCACGCAGTCTGTGTTATTCTCCTCTGTGTGTTTCACAAAAGAGTAAGAAAATGAAACCTTGGCCCTTGGGCACAGGGGAGTCGAAAAGGCCCCCAGTTCTCTTTCACCGAACAGCTGAGAGTTGCTAATTTTCTGCTCCGCACAAAACATTTCCTTAATTGTTCAATTCCATCTTGAAGCGCAACATTAGTGAGTAACAGCTGATCAGTAACTGTGATGATACAAGGTTTAGGAAAAAGATAAAAACACTTCAGTGCTATAAAATGAGACTCTTTCCACTTGTTCTGGCCATATGGAATATTGAAAGACATAATGCTTTTGCCCAGAGTATTCAGGGGCCTTTGAGGGAGTCGACCTACACTGAAATTTTAATCGTATGGTTTTTTTTCTGCCATATGGCCAATGGCTGAGTGGAAACATGACTCCATTATTTCGTGGCCAGCCCTGGGCCTCATATGGTGGGCACAAAGTGAATGTATTTGGTTGACCGACTTTTTTAGCTGACTTCAGAAGGCAGGTCTAACTTTTAAGTATAAAAGCTCTATCGTCAAAGCAGAAAGCCAGTTCAAAAAGACAACTGTGGGTAGAATAAAAGAACATCATGGAGTGAAAAGAACACGGGCTTCAAGAGTCAGGCAGATCTGCCTTTGAGTCCTGCCACTGGTTTTTACTATTTGACCCGGTACGTTAACGTATAAACCTTAGTTTCTTCGCTGTAAAGACAAGTTAATAGTGCATAATCAGGGTTTGATTTTTGTTTGTTTTGTGGTGTTTGGATTTTGCTTTTGTGTGTGACTGTGTGAGTGCCTGGTACGTAGTAGGTACTCAGAGGTCAGTTTTCCTTCCCTGGTGGCATAAGGAAAAGTTAGCATATTCTCTGCCTTTGCTACTACCGCCAAGGTTCCGGGAGACATTTTTTTTTTTTTAAATTGGAGTAAAATATGTATAACATGAAATTTCCCATTTTAACTATTTTTAAAGAGACCTTCTGTGGCAGGAAGTATATTGACATTGTTGTATAATCATTACTACTTGCTCATCTTCGGATCTTTTTCATTTTCTCAAACTGAAACCCTTCCCACCAAACAGTAACTCCCATTTCCTTCTCCCCACACCCCCTAGCAACCATCACTGTACTCCCTGTCTCTGAATGTGACTACTCTGTGGAATCTTATAGCATCTGTCTTTTCGGGCCTGGCTTCCTTCACTTAGCCATAATGTCTTCAGAGTTCCACCGCGTTGTAGCAGGTGTCAGAATTTCCTTCTTTTGGGGGGCTGGATAACATTCCATTGTGTGTATATCCAATGCTTCGTTCGTTCATCTGTTGGACACCGGAGTTGCTTGCACGTTTTAACTATTATAAATAATGCTCCTATGATCACGGGAGTACAGTTATCTGTTTGAGTCACTGCCTTCACTCTTTTTGGGTACCCAGAATTGAATTGCTGGATCGGACTGTAATTCTACTTAATGTTTTGAGGCATGGCCATGCTGTTTTCCACAGTAGCCGTCCCGGTTTTCAATCCCAGTGCAGTGCTCTGGAGCTCCAATTTCCCCTCATCCTCACCAACACTTGTTATTTCTTAGGGACTTTTGTTTGTTCTTGATAGTAGCCATACTAATATGTATGAATTGGTATTTCTTTGTATTTGCAATTTGCATTTCCCTAAGGATTAGTGATATTGAACATCTTTTCATGGGCCTAGTGGCCCTTCATATATCTCCTTTAGAGACATGTTAACTCAAATCCTTGGCTCATTTTTTAATTGGGTTGTTTTCAAGGAGACATTTTTAAATGGTGAGATCTCTTAACACAGTGTGTCCTAAAGATCCTGATTATGATATTTGTGTTTCATCTCCTGCGTATGCCAGTATTATCCCTGTGCAAGTAAAATACTTCTCTCAGAAGTAACTTTTCAAATCAAAAGGAGAAAGAAAGAACATCTGCATAACTCTGATAGTTGGTGATATCAAGAACCTGATAGTGAAATCCAAACTCTTATTGTAGATAGTCACACTAGTGACCCTTCTGGTCACATGTGGACCAGGTTACTTACTACAAAGGCACTGGGCGGACTGTCCTTCCAGCGTCTTTCTAGTTTCCTCTCATCAGCTGGATGAGAGAGAATGCTCAATGGTTGGCAGGGTCAGGAAAAGGGAAGAACATCTAAAGTACTCAATAGTTTCCCAGCTCTTTATAATGGAGAGGGTTAACCTATGGAGAAGAGGCTATAATAGTTAAACTGCAACAGATTTCTGAGAGAGGTTTCTACTAACTAAATGTGATTCTTTGGAAAATAGAGAATCCTTCTGGGTTTCATTTCCCACTACACATTTCACCCCTGATTCTGAAACTGGTGAGACAGTGTATGGCCAGGCCTGAGGGGAGTTGGGCAGGAAGACGAAGGGGGACTCTGTTAAGAACAACAATATCTGAGATTTATGGTGTAGGTATGGAGGTTGACCTTGAATGGTTTGAAGAGCTCCAAGTGATCGTATGTGAAATTCTTGTAATGCACTCTTTGTGTGTGTTGGGTGAATAACGAACCCCACTTTGTTGAATTTGCAAATCTGTTTATTCTACAATTACTGGCTTTATTAGATCCAGGTGGAGAAGGGAATTAGTGTTGTGTTAAGACTTAGTCCCTGGCCTGTGACCTCATAGAATGGTAACTGAAAAAGACCTGGGGATGAGATTGGCATGTATCAAACTCTCCATGATGGATGATAGAAGAGGCCCAGAATTTAAGTTACCTTTCTAGAGTTGCACAGATGATTAATACCTTACCCTCCAATTCAGTGTTCATTTAACCTCCCTCCGTATTAGGGCAAATGGACAGAAAAAGTCTTTACACTTTGTCACTTTTAAAATTTTAAGACAAAATTATTTTCTTTAAAAAGAAGACCATAATGTTTAAATTTAACATCCTATGTAAGTCTGCAGTTTCTGTGTTCAAATTTATTTAAGTGGAAAGATGGCACAGTGGAATTTGAGATTCAGATTTTCAGGTAAGAGCATTAGAGATGTATAATGTTCCCCCAACCTCTTATGTTAGAGAAAATAAGTTGTATTTAATGGAAGTCATTGTTCAGACAATCTCTAGGGGACTTCATTAAACATTAAAAAGAGGGAGCTCAATCTTAAATTCTAGTGATAACATGTTTCTTAGAAATGGTACCACCGTATGCCAAGGTTTGAGATAAGACAGGATCAGCTCTTTTATCTCTTGGCAAATATATGTAAACAGTCAAGCTCTTACTGGAGAGCCTTGGAAAAACCAGTCTCTTGACCCCTTCCTCCCTGTTCTTTGGCCTTTTCTTGTCTCCCTGACAGCCTGGTTGTCAGGGTCAGACCTTCCCACAATCCTCTCATCAAGCACGTGGCATTCAGAGCTAATAAAGAGGCTCTAGAGCTGGGTTCTACTCCACAGTCACTACAGCATCAGCAGGGCCAGTGCTATTCTTTGAAACTCCTTTTTTTTTTTTTTTTAATTTTGTATTTTACTATTCCCTGTGCATTTTCAATAAGTCCATTAAACCCAAGTCTTATCCTTATTTATTACAGGTGACCTCACTTCTGTTTGTCTGAGAAGGCATATATTACAGGCTTCCTCAACCTCATTACTCACCACCTCAGAATTTCTCTTTGTCTCCATTCATTCTCTTTCCCTGTCTTCCTAGGTCAAATTAACACAGACTTTTGCTCAAGCCATGAGTAACCTCTCTACTTGCACTCTCCTTTCCATTTCCTTTTACATTTAGGGGACTATGTTCTGACAGTAATTCTATTTCTTTCCTACGTATTTGGTTTCTTCTCTTTATGGGCCCTTTCCTCTTTGCCTGCAGATGTGATTAGTTCACACATATAAATTTAAAATTAAACCTGCTGCCAACAAAGCTTCCCCTTGACTTTTATAACCTCTACTAACCTATTCTCCTTCTACCCATAGGGGAAGAAAAATATTTTTCCCATTACCCTTCTAAGTTCTCATCTGGGAACCCTGTAACAAAAGGCAGATTAGTAAGAGAAAAGCAAACAGGTTTATTAACATGTATACCTCATATATACCCAGGGAAAAGTGAGTAACTCTCAGTGGTGGCTTTGAATTCAGGCTGAAATACCATCTTCAGCTAAAGACAGAGGAGGAGTGGAGGAGGCCATTTATGGGGAGGTGACCAGGAAAAGTGTGGTACATAAGAGTAAGATTTTTTATGCAGACTTAAGTTCATGCCTGTCTACTGACTAGTGTCTAGTGGTTTAGTCATCCTTTCCTTTCAGGTAGGAGAGAGAGGAGCCCTTATAAGTGGAGATTTCCTTTATACATGTAAATTTCCCTTACACATGCAGTAACGTCTAGTCTATTTTCAGAATTTCTCCTGTTTCCCAAAATAACCTGCTCAAAATAATCCTTATGTCACGGAGGCATATTTTGGGGTGGCACATTCTGCCACCCTTCATAGTTCTCTGGAGGCTCCCAACTTCCCCACTTACTCCCAAGTTCTGCTCCCTAAATATGTTTGTTCTTAAGATTTTGAATTTTCTACCCCTTTATTTCTCCCTCTCCCTTTATCAAATCCTTTTCTCTGATTTCTATCATTGTCACCATGCAGGTCAGTTCCAAATCTGATCCTTCATCCCTTCATCCTGATCACTCATCTGCTTTCTAAACTTGTACATCAAGCACCCTACAAACATTCAAACCACTGAAAATGAAACTTATGTGTCCAGATCTGTGCTACCATTGCCTTTCCTCACTCAAAACCAGCTCCCACCTGATTCCCTGACTATTAATGACACCCCATTCTCTCAGTCCTTTGCTTATGAAAACTCAATTTTGGTTTTTCTCAAAAAACAGTCCAAATTGTAGCGAATCCCATAGCTTTTTGCACTGTCATTGGGAACAGATCTTGACACTATCTTCTATTTTCCATGTTGATAACTGGTGTGTTAGTTCAGGCCCTCCAAACCTCCAGCTAGGCTGGTTGGTTTGTGTTCTTGCCTCTTCGTAAAATAACTTTTCTACTTCCTCTTCACACTTCACCCAACAGTCTTACTTCTCTGAATAGCCAAATTCCATTTGTTCTGAAGATGCTACTTCTTCCACGAAGTCTTCCTGGGTTTCTTCTCTGCCCTCTCCAGTAAGAAACAATCTTTATCTCCCCTGAAATCTTTTGTTCTTTCTTCACAGCAGTTAGCACGTTCTAGTGTGTATAATGGCAATCTGAATTTTTTCCCCTTCAGCCAGCTCTTTGAGGACAGCGGCCACACCCAGTTCCATCTTTGTCTTCCTTATAGCACACAAACACCGTTGTACGGGTTTTGTTTTGTTTTGTTTATTTGTTTTTATTTTCAGCTTTATTGTGATATAATTGACAAAATGGTAAGATATTTAAAATGTACAGTGTGACGATTTGATACACATATACCTTGTGAAAGGATCCCCACTTTTGAGTTAATTAACACATCCCTCACTTCACATATTTTATTTTGTGTGTGCATGCGTGTGTGTGAACATTTAAATTCACAAATGCAGTTTGCTTATAATTTATTTAATGAACTTTCTTTTGTCACTTACTTTTTGGGGTAGAATAGGCTAGATACTTTAGGAGCTCTCTGGGAGCTCATAAACTACAGGGGGAAACAGGCAAATGCTGACATAATTACACTCCAGTTGGTCAGCGTGTCCATGAGTCTTAACTGCATGTCTACAATGTGCCACGTGCCCTTAAAGGGGCTGGGGAGACTTGGATGAACAAAACAGGCCAGTTCTTTGTTTTCTTGGAACTCACATTCTAGCGTTGGGAGATATCGAGTAAACACATAAACAAATAGCTTTTAGATCTGGCTGCACACTGAATAGTACAGAGGGGTACTTTGGAAAAAAAAAAAATACCCAGGTCCCAACTTCAGCCCAGCCTGATTAGATCATAGCCAAATTTGGACCCCATCAACAGAAGCACGTTATAATACAAGGAAATATCAAGTAAGAGAAGTGTGGAGATGGATGAAGATAGAAACAGGTTGAATGATGGAGAGTGTGTGTCTGATGGTGGTGGTGATGGGAATGTGTAATCCCTGAAGACCTCTATGAGGAAGCGACATTTGAATTGAGACATGGGGTGAGGAGACCGCCATGTGAGGATCTGTGGAGAGAGGGTTCCCAAGCAGGTGCAGGTGCCTTCCTGACATAAGGATGGGGTGAAGCTCCAGAGGAAATGTGTCCTTTTCACCCACATGTATAATAATCTATGAAATAGGTCTTTCCTCTCCAGAAAGCAGCTTTTCCATTAAACTAGGCAGACTCCAAATGCAGCACACTTGGCTGCTCGGTTGAGTACTTGGTCTGGGTTAAATTTTATTTGGATCAAATTGATTTACACAGTCAGGAAGACTGCTTTGTTTAATTACATTTTTCTACACTACAGTCAGCGCTACAGGGCTCGCTGTCTGAATTAAATGCCGACGTTATTGTTTAAAATAACCTTAGGAATTTGGTGTTATCTCTTAGATGAACAAAGTAGAGAAAGCAAGGATTTCTGCCCTTAATTCTGTTTGGGGGAACCAAGGAAAACTCGCAGAGGAGTCCTTCAAACCACCCAGAGTCAAGTGCTCGCTCATGGTTGAACAAGCGAAGCTCAGCACCTTCCAGCAATCGAGTTGAGAACTGGCATTTGCTGGGCATGCTGTTTGTGCTGCTGTGTGCTGAGTACTTTATGTACATTACTGTTTGCCATGAGTTTTAAAAATCACCCTATGAGATGAGAAGGGTGTTTTTCCATTAGGACACTTCTGGCTGCTGGTAAAGGAATGCCCTACCAATATGGCGTAGACAACGAAATTTGCCTGAAGAGGTCCTGAAGGAAAGGTAACTCCAGAGTTATTCACAAGTGGGCACTGTTCTTAGCAACCTGCCTTCTTCCCCCTGTTCTGACATCTTTAGCAGGTTGGTGCACTCTCTTAGGCTGCTCCCCTCCCGGTGCTGAGATGGCTGCTTTCAGACTAGCTGCCCGATTTCAGTATCTAGAGGCACAGTAAAGGGACTCATTTCTTATTAGTGTGACAGAAAAGCTGTCTCCACCTGAATTCCCCCTACAGTTCATATGCCTTATCTGGAGAGACTGGGCAGATGGAGCTGCTGTGATTGGCTCATGTGAGAGCTTCCTCCTGGAGGGGGGGCGGGGGGGCAGGGAGCAGCCCTGCCTCTCCAAAGAGCACAGCCACCAGATCCCAGAGAAAAGGTCTGGTTCTGTTTGCAAAGAAGAAGGAGTTAATGATTATCAGGTAGGCAGTCAGTGGAATCTGACACCATTATTATTCCCAGTTTATAAGTGAAGATATCAAGGCTCAAAAAGGTTAAATAATATCAAGATCACACAACTTGGAGTTGGACAGTGTTTCCATGCATTTCCCATTGAAAAACAAAAAGAGAGTGTTTTTGTTCATGGTGGCGATCTAGGTAGATTGGAGAACGAATCCTGAAAGAAAATACAAAATGGCTGATGCGAGACTTAGTAAAAAATAACCTTCTAAACATATCATTCCAGAAGAAAATATACCAGGTCCTATAAAGCAAAAAGAATATCATTTAACATAGACAATATTTAATTTAGTCTTGCATTATCTCCATTGTGAACATGTGTGCGCACGTGTGCACACCCACACACACACATACATACATATATATATAAATTTAGTGTTCCTGGCTAGTCAGTGAAATAAATTTTTGTTGTAAATAAAATCCACTCTGGGCCAGGACAGGAGCTAGAGAGGCCAAGGGCTCTGTGTATGACGCTGGTCCGACTTAAATGAAAGCTTGTTCTCAGGTGTGTATTTTGTTGATTATAGCACCTGTGTGAGAAGAGTGACTCATCCCTGGAATTCCTGATCATGAGTTATTTCGAAAATTGGTTTTCACTTTCCAACTTTGGAGGCAGCATGCATTTCCATTACTGTTGCCTTTTCTTTATGGTTCCCACTTTCCACGGCGGTGGTGGTATAATTTGAGAGGCTTTGTGTGTGAGGCAGCCATAGTGGAAAGAGGGAATTTCAAAGTGGAATAGCTGACATTATACAGTGTTTTGACGTCTTATCTTGAGGTGCGCTTTCTTTGCATCCTCATCAGGGCAACTGAGGATTCATAGTAGGAGTACCTTTTCTGTGATAAATGATGGAGTGCTTCCTACTCACGTTTGCAATTTTAAACAGGAGAGTAAAGTTAATTTCTAGGCTTTGCCGACAGAGCTCTGTTTAAGAAGGGTATTTATCTGATCTGTACAGAAATGAGAGAAATTGTGAAAAAATTTTAACAGGAAAAAAAAAATCTATCATTTTAGAGTCTCTCTGGAGAATTGAGCTGATCCTTTGCTGTTTTTTAAAAATCTCATAAATGATGGTTGCGTTTAGGGAACATTGCTGTGGATGGACATTAAAGTAATGTCACTAAAAAAAAAAGAAAAGGCCTTGCTATTGAACAGTCCCTGATTTTAATTAAAATAATATAAAAGATAAGAAAAGGTGAAAATTTCTACGTAAAAAAAATTACTTGTTTTTTACTGTCTTACTCCTCAAATACTGTAGTGTAAAAAATAATTTTTTAAGGCTTAATACACAGGTATGCATAGTAGTTAACACTAGTTTGGAATCATAATCTCTTGAGCAAGTTACTCTCTATGCCCCCCAGTTTCATCATCTATAAAATGGGAAATAATAATGACAATACTTACCTCACAAAATTGTCAGGAGACAATGATACTAAAATGTTTATGCAGCATAGTGTGTGATATATAGTAACTATTTAGAAGTATAGCTATTCAATTATTACTGTTACCGCAGAACTGGAGTAGAGCATCTTTTAATCTATCCATGGGATTCCTATCAAATTCTAGAAGAAGTGATTGTTACAGCCCAACATGAGTCACAGGTACAAAGAATTTCGAGTAAGAAATCACCCGAGGAGGCCCATTTCTCTGGGGTAGCCAGATGTCAATTTTTTTTTTTTTTTAAAGATTTTATTTGTTTATTTGACAGAGAGAGAGATCACAAGTAGGCAAAGGCAGGCAGAGAGAGGGGGGAAGCAGGCTCCCTCAGTCCCAGGACCCTGAGATCATGACCTGAGCCGAAGGCAGAGGCTTTAACCCACTGAGCCACCAGGCGCCCCTTGATGTTTTGACTTGAGTGTCCACTCAACCTTGCACTGTTTGTCCAGTAACTCATGCCCTCAGTCATAAATATTTCCAGTTTTCCTTCTGAACTCATGATAGGCTTACTTTACACTTCTCTGTCCACTTTAGTTAAGTGTAGCCATATCTCTTGAACTGGTCAGTGAAATGAGAGTAGAAGTGCTCTTTACCACTTCCAGGAAGAAGCTTCTAAGAACCAGGATGTGAGTGCCATCCTTGGTAACTGGTAGTGGTAGAAGCACAGAAATGGGGGCCCCACTCTTCAGCCTGGATCTTGGAGTAAAGACAACGTAGGGCCGGGTCTCTCCCCTGACCTGCGGTGGACATGTTGCAGGAGTGAGAAATAATCTTTGATGCCCCACACCAAGATTTTGGGGTTGTTTGTTACCACGCAGTATCACCTAGCCTATCCTGACAGAATCATTCTGGTTATCCCTTCAAACTCCAGAGGAAAAGTATATTATTGGTAACAGTACGTAAAATATGTAGCTATTGGGAGACCGCAATTTCTAACGACTATTTTGTGTGTGTGTGTGTGTGTGTGCACGCGCGTTATATGTTGTGTTCTGTGTAAGCATCAGGAGATAGAGTTTTAAGTTAAATAGATTTGTAAGTTTCCATTTACATTTCTTTTAAAGTAAGGTTTATATCCAACTCCCATGGAGGAAAACTTACATACCAAAATTACCAATTTTTTTTTTTTTTTAAAGAGAGAGTCAACCCTCTTGCCGAAGTCAGGACTCTGAATTCTAGGCTCAATACTGTCATTAGAAAATGGTCCCTTTAATTGACAGTTTGCCCAGGATAGTGCCTTGTGAAGCAAAGAATCTTTCTAAGATAAGATGACAGACTAAGTCATACCCATGGCCCTTGTCTCTGTTATGAAAATAGTCTTCCCTAAGCCCTGTGGCCCTGTTTCATTTACAAACAATGACACTTACTATCTAGAGGGTCTTAAACAATATGTATTGAATAAATGAATGGAAGCAGTCCACAGTTTTTCCAAATGTCTGGACTCTTTCATTTTTGCATTTTTAAAGAGTTATTTATTAGAGAGCACGTGTGCATGCCTGCATGCAAGGGGGAGGGGCAAAGGGAGAGGGAGAGAGAATCTCAAGCAGACTCCACGCTGGGTGGCTCCAACTCACGACCCATGAGATCATGACCTGAGTCACAAGCAAGAGTGGGATGCTCAACCGATTGTACCACCCGGGCAACCCCTGTGTTTGCATTTTAAAAATCAATGTCTTTATTTTGGACGTTGGTTTAAAAACATCTTGGTACTAAAACTTTATCTGTTCTTTTGGAACACTTCACATGTGACTGACGGTGTCAGTCACGGATTTAGGCTATTTTATTTGATATTTTTCACTGCTGCTTTTATTTCACTTGATTATTTCATTTGGGTCTCTAAAACTACATTATGAAATACCTTAATTATTTAAATTAGGGACAGATTAATTATCTCCAGTGTACAAACTCAAATTAATTTCATTATTAACCCAAGTTTTAAATTGATTAATCTTGGAGTGGTTAAGGAACCAAGTGGGGTTTTTTGTCATCCTTAAGGAGAAGGGCATATTTGATTTGATGAATGTCTTGCCATCACAGCAGTTATGCTAATAGGAGCAAGAAATTTGCAAGAAAACTTTGAATAGCTTTTATAAACCACCCAGAAACCAGTGTGTCTAGGGCTTCTGGGAGAACAATCTGTGAGTCATTTTAAAAAAACAAACACACTCATAATCACAGTGCATGTTGTTACCATGGTAATTAGGCCTGTCGAGTTGGCTTGCTTATGTTCCTGTCAAGAGAAGAGGGGGAGAGGAACTCAGAATTCAGAGCTTGGACTATGAGCTTCTATTTGCCTGTTGCAAGAGAGAGTTTAGGGGGTTCTTGAAAACATACTGGCATAGTCATCCTAAGAAGGAAGTGAGGAAACTCTGGCATCCTGCCTTTGTTATTGAATATAAGTTAGCCATATTAGTGTCGGGCGTTGTGATTCACAGGAGAGAAGAGGAGCATTTGGCGTTCTCTCGGGGAGAAGGCAGGGGAAGTAGGTCTTTTATCTGATGTATAATTATATATAAGTCTCTAAGGTCTACCTGGGGAGGTGTCTTGTGTGCAGGTGCACAGGGCTCTAAGGATCTTCTAAAAGGCACCAGATACCACTGCCAAAACATAGTGGATTAAGGGATCTGCATTATAAAGTGCTTTATTCTAATATGAGTAGAGACTGGTTTCAGTGAGGCCATAGTTTCAGAGCCGATCCCAAGGAGATGAAGTATCCTTTCTCTAGTTTATGGAGTGATGTGACTCTTTTATCTTGGACAGTCATCTTATAATACAGGTCGATGGGTCACAGAGATTAGGGAGGTTCTGTGAACTCTGACAGATAGGTCACCATTCCAGAGGAAAGCAAAATCAAAATATAACGTTTGTTTAGAGATAGTCAACAGAGTATTGGGCCAGTGGACTTACAGTCGTAGTGAGTCATTATGATTCTATCTGAGGGACAAACAACACCCTTAACTTAATGAATTAGTGCACATAAAGCTGTTTTTAAATGTTTCTAAATTTACTATAAGAGGTCTAGGTATCCTCTTCAGTGGAGAATTATAATATGTTGACCAGAGTTTTATTCTTTTAGAGTAGTCCTTGAGCAGATATTAAAGTAAATTTTATTTAAAGCTAAAGAACTTTTCTGTATTAAAACTACTTTTCAGAAAAAAAAAAACCACTACTTTTCAGAAGGCTTGAAATAAAGTGCCGTGAAGTGTGATGAAAAGGTCGTACAAACTCAGGGAGTTGGTGTGTGATTTATGCCCTTAAGAAGATAAAAGAACTACTTCTTGAAACTGTAGATTTCATTTTTTCTCTCATATATAGACAGAAGGCATATGTTGCTTGAACTCTCTTCTCTGCTATCTTAATTTTCTGAAAATTACTAAACCATGCTTAAATTTTTTTTTTCTGGTAAAGTAATTCTTGGTGATTATTGAAAATTTGGAGAACATTTAAATTGTAAAGAAATGACCCCCTCTATTGATTAGGTTGGTTGAACTGCAGGTGGCAGAGGCTTGATTTCACAGTGGGACGAAAGAAGTTCTTTCTCTTTCACATAATAACCTGGAGGTGGGCAGGTCCAGGGCTGGAAATGTAGCTCTGCTCCCCAAGATCATCCAGGGACCTAGGCTTTTTCTATCATGTTAGTCCATCACTCGAGGCTGTTTCTCTTGCTTTTTGATCTAAAGTGGCTTGCCCTAAGCATCCACCTATGACCAGCAGGAAGGGAGAATATTGGAAAGAAGAGGGCATGGCCCAGAAGTTGCATGAATCATTTTTGCGGCCGTCCCACTGAACTTTGTCTCATGGCCGCACACTTTGCAGCAATGGAGACTTGGAAAAGTAGTTATCCTTGACATGTAGGTTCCTAGCTTAAAAATCTATTATAAGCCTAGAAGAGCAGAGCAGGTAATGGCCATATCTAGCAATTCCTGCTACTTCCATTATCCTGTAGATAATAGGATAGAAGAGGCAATATGCTGTTCACATTCTGATGTACCTTCTTGCAGTTGTTTTCTAGAATAATCTAAATCAGAAAGATTATAACACTTACTGGAAAATATTTGTAATGTATTAGAATATTATATATGAGAAGTATAAAATGTATTTGAAAAATATATATTAGAAAATTAACTGAGGTCACACTATATATAATTTTGTATTTTTTCACGTTACTTTATATCATGTGTATTTTTCCTCACCGTTTAAGGTTTTGTGTGTATTGTTTCAAAGTTCCATTGTGTAGAGTTTTCTTTTTACTTAATTATATTACTGATATTTAGGCTATTTCTAACACCTTGGCAGTACGTTTTGGAATTTTTTTTTTTTTTTATAAAGTCAGGGAGCGTTATCACTAAAGCAATGATTGAGAACATATTTGAGGATCTTGATGAACAGTGCCAAACTATCTCCCCAAGAGGCTGCTAGCACCAGTAATGCTAGGCTCCGAGCCCCCCTGGACAGGTTTCTTTTGCAAGTCCTACTAATCATTGTTATCCCTTGGGTTCATTCTCTGGAAATAGGTTGGTTTGGGCCCTTGGCTTTTTTTTTTTTTTCCTTAGCTGTCATTAATCATGATATAATGCTTTCCTAATAACTTTGGCTCATTTTTAAAACATATGATCCCTTTTGATCATCTGGGAATATAATTGGTTGGGCTGAGACTCCAGCACACCCAACAGTCTGAAGCTACAGGAGATCTTTATAGACGTGGGTGTTCCTTTGGTCCTAGGACCCAGCGTGAATTTGACTCGACATCTTCCAAAGTCACTGTGGCCAGGGGTGTCAGTGTCTCTACTTCTAAACAGCCGACAGAAACATGAGATACTGAAGATGCTTTTATAATTCATAAGTTGTCCAAATCTACCCTCTATAAGGGCTAGATACACGCAAGTGGAAATCCAGCTCGTAACTCCTGGAACAAGAACGTGTTCAACCTTTGCCCCTTTGGTCCTGTTGGGAGCAAGTCAGGTTAGGTCAGGGAGGAAAACTTCTTAGTCATCTCACTAAGGCATCTCTGTCACCAAGAACTCTGCTTCCCTTAGGTTCCCAAGCCCACTTTATGTTTCATGTTTTCTCGTAGGCCAGGGAAGTTCACGAAGAAAGAGATTCCTATTTTCACATCTGCTTTTTAAAAGAGTTAACAGAATGTTTTTGTCTTGGCTCAGAAATGCAATCCTGTGAGACCCTCTGTCCTTAGAGCTATTCAGCCATTACCACCAAACTCTAGTTACAGAAACACTCATTTGCTTATTTAGCTCTTATGTATCATGTTATTTTTCCTTTTTATAAAAACAACAACAACAACAACAACAAAAACATTCATTTTCCTCTCTGCTTTCTCAACAGCCAAGATCTGCCAGGAGCCTCAGGCTTTGGGAACTGAAGAGGTAAGAATTGAAGAACATTTTCTCCCAGGAGCTTCTTGAATCTAACCAGAACTTGAAGCAGAAAAGAATATCTTAACTGATCCTATAGACGAATGCATTTAACATGTGATGTTTATCAGTAAGAAATATGCATAGAGGCTTTAGCAAAATGAACAGGACTTCAGGGTTTAAGAAAAAAGCAGCTACCCTTGATGATAGTTAAAATCAGATGTCTTGCCCAGATTTTACCATTTTCTTCTAAAAACCTGAGTTGGAGAGTCTTGAGGTCACAGCCTGAGAATGTATTTCTATGGCGCGAAACCCGATTAATCGGTTGCAGCTATTGAAGACATACCCTGTGCAAGACAGACTTCATAGTAGATTAAGTCAGAGAAGGGTAAGCCCTGTTCTTAACGGATTGGTTGTAGACATTGTAAGGGATTTTCCAGCAACACCGAACAATAATAACAAAAGGTTAATCCGATGCTGTAGGGGTTTCTTCTTAAAGAAGCTGACTTGGCTTTTGAAAATAGCTAGAGCCATTTGAATCTGGTTGTAGACTTGAGAGGTCCTCATATTGCTAGCCAGGTGATAATGTGTTTGCCTTCCCCGATCAATAGTTAGCAAGGTGGGTTTCCCCCCCTATTAAAAGGTTAAAGTTTAACCTCATTAGGGAAAATTTCAAGCTTTTTCCAAAATAGAACAATATAATGGACTTCCACATCCCCATCACTCAGTTTCTACAACTATCAATTCATGGTCAATATTTTTCATCCATCCTACCACCTATTTCTCTAATTCCCCACTGGGTTATATGTCAGTGGTTTGAATTCGGTTGTTGGATTTTAATCGTTTATTTACATAACTATTTAGTGATTACAGAAAAGTGCTAATAAAAAATACTACCTACCTATAACCTGATTTAATTTACGGGAGCTAGTCTTTCATCCATGTATTTATTTAGCAAATGTTTAATATTCGCTAGTATTAGAAATTTAGAATCTCTGGTGTAGAGGGGCACCTGGGTGGCCCAGGCAGTCAAGCGTCCAACTCTTGGTTTCTGCTCAGGTTATGATCTCATGGATTGTGAGATTGAGACCTGTGTCGGGCTCCCACACTTAGCGGCGAGTCTGCTTGAAGAGTCTCTCCCATTGCCCCTCCCCCATTCTGTCTCTCTCTCTCCCTCAAGTAAATAAGGAAATCTTTAGGGAAAAAAAAGAACCTCTGGTCTAGAGCTTATTAGAAAGGCCTGTGAGTGTGCTTTAAAGAACATGTATAGCTATCCCATATTGAGGTTCTTTTGGATTTAAGTACTTAGTATCTTACAAATGAGTACAGAGCCATCCTTACATTCTACCAAATACAGTAATCCTCTCTTGTTTGGGGGATATGTTCCAAGACCCCCAGGGGATGCCTGAAATTGCACGAGTACTGAACTGTATGTATACTGTTCTTTCTCATAAATATATACACACACACACATATATATGTATTTCTCATATACATACACACACACACACACACACAAACACACAAACATACACACACACATATGATAAAGTTTAAACATAAATTAGTCACAGTAAGAGATGAACAACAATAATAGAACATTGATAACAATATAGTATAATAAAAGTTACATGACTGTGGTCTTTCAAAATGTCTTACTGTATTGTACTCACCCTTCTTGTGATGACACGTGATGATAAAATGACTCCATGGGAGAGGAAATGAAGGGAATGATGTAGGCACTGTGTCGAAGCATTAGGTCGAGGATCACCTGCTTCCTCGCAGGTGACCAAGGGCCACTGAAACTGCAGAAAGCTACACCTTGGTTAAGCGGGGACTACTGTATCGCTAATAATGAGGATGGTCTTATAGGTATTTGATGTTCTCTGTCTGATGTTTGTGTTGATTTCTGTTCATGCTAATGAGTGGACTTAAATTGCCTGGACCGTCCAGGCAGACTTTCTCAGTGGGACCTGCTGGCAGGTTGAATGGGCCAATTCTTCCTTGTACTCTTTGGTATTCCTGTTCTTGGCTCACAAAAGGCCAGTGGCATCTTCCAGTCATGGTGGTATCCAGAGCCCCCTAAGGACACACTGAGGACTACTGTGTCTTTGCGCACAACTTTATAGGGGTTGTCCTTTTCTGGTCTCACAAGCATTTTTGCTCCATGCGAAATTACTGATTTCAGTTGTGCTCGGTGGTTCCTTATACAAGTGGTCATGTGCTAACAAACTAAAGAAAGAAACAAAACGAAGTAGACGTGTAAAGAAAAAAAATGGTGTTTTGCACTACTGGAGGGATTTTGAGCAAGTTTGCTTTAGTACCGAATCTGTTTTTTTAAGTCTATTCAGAGAAGCAAATTAAACACTGGGTAAGAAATGGTCAAATATTGGGGTTTAGAGCAAAATAGTGTCATGCAAATTGAAAAGCCAGCAGTGATGAAGGATATATTCCTGTTTGCTACCGTAACAAATTATCACAAACTTCATGACTCAAAGCAATAAAAGTTACAGTTCTGCAGGTTTGGTTCTGTAGGGATCTCCCTGGGCTAAAAGCAAAGTATCAACAGAGCTCCCTTTCTTTCTGGAGACTCTAGGAGAGAATTCTAGAGTCCACCTTCCTCTCTCTTCAAAGCCAACAACATTGCCTCTCTCTATGTCTTCAACTCTATCTACATCTCTTAACTCTGAACTCTTTGTTGATTTTAAGGCTCCATGTGATAAGATTTGGCCCACCTCAGTAATTGGGGATACCCTCCCCATCTAAAAGTCCTTAATTCAAAGTCCCTTTTCCCTTGTGAAGGTTATACTTTCACAGGTTCCAGAGATTAGGACATGGACTTATTTGGGAACTAGTCTGTCTGCTATGAAGTGAAAGAGATTAGTTGTTCAGAAAAGCGGAAAGGCCTCACTCAGGTAGCAGAGGTAGGAGTATCTAACATTTCATTGTGTAGGGTTGAACAGGGTTAGGGTTCCCAGATTGCTGAAGCAAGTTTTTGTCTTGACTCTGCAAATCCTGTTTTGTAGATACAGGACCTAAAGGCTTTTGCTTTTCTTGGAGCATTTGGGACTGGATCCGGTGGACAGGTTGAAGTCCCACAGCCCCTTTCTTGGCCAGATCTTTTGGTACTATGGGCGTGGCCTCTGGAAAACGTGCTGATTTTGGAGTTCCTCAAACTCTGGGGTGTTTGCCCACAATGTGCAGGATCCAAGGTCTTTGAATAGTACCAAAGAAATGGGAGATTTTTATTTTATGCTGTTATGTCTGCCTGTCATATTATGCTATATTTATTAGGCTCTAAAATGTGGAAATTGGAGGAAAAAATAACATAATATTTTAGAACCTCACTGTAGTGGTATTTATTATAGTGAATTTCAATTATGGTTTAATTTCCATCATATATCAGGTAGGTCATCCCCACAAAGTAAGAAACCATTTCGTGCCTCGCAAGTGAAATAGACCACTGGGTTATTTTTTGAAAATTATCTCTGGTGTAGAATGTTGCTGGAAATTTTTGTTGGCGATTTTAAGATTTTTCAGCTATTTTTGTAGCAAGTCGCCTCTCTCTCCACTTCTAGACATTCCAACAATGCAGACCTGAAGACCAAACCTAGGACTAGCAATAGGTAACAGACCATCCTGATTTGTCCAAGACTGAGGGTTTCCCAGGGCACAGAACTTTTGGTTCTAAAACTGGGCGAGTCCTGGGCACATCTGGGTGGCTGGTCACTGCACCAGATGTCTAACAAGTGGCTTTAGTGGAAGGTAGCTATCATGTCCACGAATTGGTAAAATAGAAAAAATGTTTTAGAGATTTTGTTTTTGGGGCGCCTGACTGGCTCGGTCAGAAGAGCATGCGACTCTTGATCTCAGGGTTGTGAGTTTGAGCCCCGTGTTAGGTGTAGAGATTACTTAAAAAAAAATTAAATGAAATCAATAACTAAAGATTTTATCTTGAAAGTAATCTCCACACACATTGTGGAGCTCGAAATTAAAACCCTGAGATCAAGAGAGTAGCTCACTCCACCAACTAAGCCAAGTAGGTGCCCCAAAGTAGAAATTTGGATTGAACTAGGTAATGACAACAACCCCCAGGGTTTGGGTTGAAGACAGGAGTGACTCCAACTTTTGGAAAATCTGTATCCACAGATACATGTTTACCCAAACCAACTTAAAAAAAAAAACAAAACAAAAACCCAAAAAACCCCCCAAAAAACCCAGATTATCAGATTCAGCACTGAGAAGAACCTGTGACATTTAGGAAGTGTCACATTTCATACCCTACCCTTTTGGTTCTCCAGTGTTACCAGCACCTTCCTACGAGCTGCCTTCCGTGAACACATCTTTAATAACTTTGTCACTGAAATGACCACAGTATCTCAGTGCATCTTTTTCTCAGCATGTCAGCATGTTTGGAAATGATAAAACCCGTGTTGGCCGAAGCAGCACAGGGCTCTCTCTCTCTGTTTGAATCCTGTCTTTTGTATGACAAAATTGAACTTTCCCACCTGAGAGGCAGCGTAGACTGTCCAGAAAGAGATACGTATTAGGAAGATGATCTTGAAAAGCTGAGGGGAAGGGATCGGCATGGATCCTGTCTTGGCGTCTTACCCAGCTCAAAAACTCGGTGCTTCCTGACCTTCCACGTAGAGAGCGTGAGCTACTTGCCCAGATCTAAGTAGCTGCATGTGGGTAAAGACTCCTGCTCAGTCCTTCCTCCCTTTGTTAGCCACAGCAAGCCAGGTGGAGAAAATGGGAATATCGAAGGTCCTAGGGTCTCACTTTTTACATTTCTGTGACCTTAATTTGGATATTTTTGTTCTTTAAGCCCCTGGGACAAAGAAGACTGCAAGAACAATAAATTAGCTTCCCCAGAACAGACTTCTGACTTTCAGAAGCGGACACTCTTCTTTCTTCCTTCCTTCCTTCCTTCCTTCCTTCCTTCCTTCCTTCCTTCCTTCCTTCCTTCCTTCCTTCCTTCCTTCCTCTCTCTCTCTCTCTCTCTTTCTTCTTTCTTAATGTATTTAATTGTTCCCTATCTTCCAAACTGCCCTAGTTGGTAGGTATAAGGAATTCTCCTTCAATAACCAGCCCTGCCCCCCCCCCCTTTTTTTTTTCCAAAAGAGATTGAGCTCTCTCAGTCATGGAGGTAGGGTCTGGGTTTCTGACAAGGTTAGATCTTGGATAGAACTGTGGGTTTTATTATCTTCCTCAACCCCTTTTTGGGTTCCTTCCTTCTAGGACAACCAATCCTGATTACATTTTGTTAGGACTAGCATCGTTTCAGCTTTAGACCTCTGCTGTTTTTTGGTGAATCACACAAGTTCCAGAAGAAATAAAAGCATAACAAATCAATATGCTGTCATTTAAATCCAGGTTCTTTTATTCCTTGCCAGAGAGAAATTAGAGAGTAAATGTAAATAAGAGGTCCAAATGACTACTCTGGGTGCAGAATTCCTTTGGGGGTAATAGAAATGTCTTGGAACTAGAGAGAGGGGGTGACCGCACAGCATTTTGGATGTACTAAGTGCTGTTGTTTTGTACACTTTAAAATGGTTAATGGTTAATTTTCTGTTATGTGAATTTTACCTAAAAAAACTCCAAAACTGATTGGATTTTAAGAGGGGGGGAAGGCTACTTCTCTCTCTATTTAAATTCTGGAAGAAGTCTTAGCCATTTTAATGCATTTGTGTTAAGTTTCTTTTTTTTTTTCCATGTTAGGTTTCTAGATCAAAATTGTTGTTCTATCCTGTCCCATTACTCAGAGAAGATATTTAGGCATAAAAGCGTCTGTAAGGCAGAACTGATGAGGAAATGCTCCAGAGGGTGAAGGAGGGACATTTCTGAGAGTTAAGACACTAGTTGTTCATTACAATGTATAGTTTTTGTTACTAGATTATAGACTGGCCTATACTTTGCAAAGCTGCTCACAATAAAAATTTGTTTTCCAAGTTGAACCATTGAAAACACTAGACAGTCTTCTATCTTTCGTGGGATAGACATGGTGGCAACTAGGTTGGACAGTTTTTTAATATCCTGTAGTTGCAGACTGCAATTGGATATGATCAAATGGAAAGAGCCCAGATGTGATAACTTTAATGAAATGTGAGCAAGGTAACAAATTTCAGATACAGAAATTCCTTTTATTAAAACATCTCCTTCGACATCCCAGGGGCTGCCACGTGATCCAAGTCTGATGGGGACTTGTTTTAGGGGATGCTTACATAAGGGCTCACACAATCCTTGGTTTAATTATGAAGCTTTAAGGTTTTTTTAATTCCTTCTAGATTTAGAGGCAATCATTTTGACCTTTCTGCAGAGATGTAACTAGGCAACCAGTGACAGCACCTAGCGTGGACACAGCATCCAAACTTCATAGCCATTGCATCATTTAAAAAAAAAAATACCATTTAAATCCGTCTTTCAGCCCTGGCACATGCTGCCGTGTAACCTTTAATTTCTTAGAAAATATCATGCAAAACCCCAAATGTAAAAGAGAATGGTTCCTAGAAGCTCAGCATCCTCCGAAGTTAACAGGGAAGTGTGCTTGTAGGAACAGCGGTGACCGATTTGAGAGGTAGCTGCACGCGCTGTGCTTTCTAGTTGGGAATTAAGAAGGTAGCTTTCATGTTTGGTGCGTGAAGGTATAAGAGTTTAAAATCATATCCTCAGCAGGTGGCAACGAACATTGCTCACCGTGTGATTAATGGAAAACATGTACAGTCACAGAGATGAAAGCCGGCTTCTATTCTAGTGACGTTGATTTTACTTTGCTGGAAGGGTGATAACTAGAAATACCTTGTTTGAGCCATAAACAAGAATGTACTGAAAGCCTTTCATGTGTCAGACCCTATACTAGGTGTATGCTATATTCCCTTTCTGCGATAACCATGCTTTCATTTTAATGGGATTTTGTGTTATGAAAGGAATAGATGTGTAAGATTTTTGATATTCAAGCAGTCGACACAAGCCCAGCTGAAAAATAGAAATTTCTTTCCAAACACTAATTTCTAACCCCACTCCCTGGAGGTTACCACTGTTAACAGTCTCTCGTGCGTCTTCCAGAAATGTTCATCTTTTGGTTAATCTGTATTGAAAAGGTGAGTATGATAAATGCCACTAGACCGTCTGTGGGTAGGCTGCTCTTCTGGGCTCAATCTTTTAATTTGGAGATGCTCCTTGGACTTCTTTTTGAGCCGGGCATTTTGAAAACTGAAAAAATGTCATCATGGAAGAGACGCCAATAGAGCGTAATGGGAGAGAGGACTACACTGAAGGATGTTACTGGGTAATTTTAGCCTCTCTTAACACTTACAACGTAAGTAACAAGCCTTAAGGTAGTTCTTTATAATTTTCAAAGTCGTCTGGAGTACATCATCTCCCTTGATCGTGTTGATGATGGTTCTCAGAGGCTAAGTAAGTTGCCCACGAGCACAGCTGACAAGGGACAGGATCAAGACTTGAACCTGAGTCTATTCCAAGTTATATCCTTGAGCCCAACTACACTGGTAACTGTGAGGAACAGAGAGGCCTGTGGGGCTGTGCTGGGGGGTGGCCGCCGGACTTGCGCTCCGAAGGTCTGGGTATGACGTCACTCTGATTCTGTCCTGGGACAATGTATGTAATGCAGGACGTACAAACTAGGGTGGCAGGCTCGCTCCTCACAGTTTCTTCACTGGCTCTGGCTATTCCTGTTTTTTTTTTGTTTGTTTGTTTGGGTAATACTGGCCACAAGGGTGGGGACTTGACCCAAGCTGAGGAAGCCACAGTATTTCACACCCAGACTACAGGAGTTGGTTCAAAGGGTGGACATGTGACCCAGCGGGGGCCAGTAGCTTCTTCCTCTGGAATATTCCAACCCAAGTGGAGGATGAGATCTCCTCCTTCCTCATCTCAATAAGGAAGTAAGTAAGAGTCACGTTAGGCCGTGTTTGAGTCTGCTGAAAGAATGAAGTCTGAGGCCCAGAAAGGAAGCAAACAGGAGAGACACAGATAAAGGGAAAGGAGAGCTCTCACTAACAATCCAGACCAGGAATTCAGCTGATGTGAGTCAATACATTTCCATTTCCATTTTTTACTTAAGCTAATTCAAGTTGCTATAGAGAGTTCTGAATGGTATCTCCAGGTCTGTTTTCTCACCCGTAAAATGGGGTTTCTAGTATTTGCCCTGACTGTATCCGAACTGCTGTAAAGATTAGTTGAGATGATGAATTGGAAAACACTGTAAATCGTAAAATGCTGTACAAATGCAAAGTGGTATTATTCATTGATACTTTGCATTGACTGAGGGAAAATCAAAAGCATGAATTTACCACTCATTTGGAAAATAAGAAGTGAGAACTTTGTAAGAGCCATCTGGTGTTATGCAAAATTACATGGAAGCTGCCAGAGGCCTCCAGATTTTTTTTTTTATCTTTCAAATACTCTTTGAGTTCTTATAGGCACTCACAATGAATACAAGGATAGAGCTTACCTTGCTGGCTCAAGTTAGGTCAGTGAGTTTCTCCTCTTGATCTGTGGCTGTAATCTTTGGCAAACATGAACACACCCACACATGCACGCACACACACACTCAAGCCAACCAGAAATAAAGCACCATGTTAATAGTTCAACAACAACAATAACAACAATAGTTAGCTTTTTTTACTTAAAAGATTTGTGCTATGTGACATTTTGCCTTTATTAGCGAAGAATCATCAAAGAAAATCAGCTTTAAAGTAGTTATGTAGTTATTCTAGTTATAGAGTTTTCTTCATTTGGGAATAATACAGTTGGGTTAATTCTAGAGACCAGAGATTAGTTCTTTTGGGCTTAGATGGGATCAGATCCATCTTTTTCCTTAATGGACTTAGATCTTTGATATAAGCTTTCAGTAATCAAAATCTGTTTGAGATTATAATTTATGCCTGACACAGAAGCATCACTTAATTTTATATCATTTTTTACTATATATGATAATACCTCTCAATGAAGGAAAACAGATGGTACCTCTGAATTCTGCTCTTTTTCTTAGATTTGCCATTTAGGCAGTTTTTATTGGAGCAAACATCCCTTTTTCGTATTGATCGTTAGACTTCCCCAGAAGTGGTTTAAAGTCTCAGTCTAAGTAATATATGCAGAAATGTTGAAGGCACCATGGAAATATGATTTGTAAGCATAAAGAAGGATGCTATAGCAACCTGAAAATGTTTTACATCTCTCACATTTTAAAATCCGAGAAACGCATCCACCACCTTCACTGTGCTCATAAATCTTGTGAAGATGTCTTTGTGTTACTTGATTGGCAGTGCAGTAAGTTTGAATCAGTGGTGTCTGAGCTCTCCATTCCACACCTCACCTAGCTGTTGTTTATTTTTGCCTGGGCTTGATATCAACCCCACGAATGTCAGTGTTTTCCTACAAATCGAAGACTTGGAGTAAGTTCATTTTCTGAATAAGGCATGCTCTTAGCCCTCAGAAAATGTCTGCTGTACTGGAAATATTTGGCATCCTCAAATTGGTTAATTTTAGGAGAACTTAATAAAGAGAGTATTTATGAGGATGTGGGCAGAGTTTAGGGAAAGTGCACTTCTCTTGGGCTCCTTTACTATCTATGGGACTGAAGGGATGAGGGCTGGGAGGAGAGGCCTCTTGAGAGAAGCTCTAGCCTCAGGAAAGGGGTGGAGCCAGATTATAATGACCCTGAAGGCAGGGATCACAGAAAACCTATACGCTGAAATGATCCTTTCTCCCTCTGAACTGCTCATGCTCCCCATTGGCCAAACCCACTGGAAGACAAAGAACAAGGAAGTCTACTGCTGAGCTTATCCAGTTTAGTTTCCTGAGGCGTAGAACTTAGTGGAATGGGATGGAGAATGGGTCTAAAGGGGCAAATGGAAGATATCTAGCCTAGTGAACCTTCACTATGAAGGTCTTGCATGAAAGAAATGGTATTCCTTCATACCCCCCAATTTAGCTATCTTATAAAAACAATCGTTTTAGCCAACTTGCATTTTTTCATTAATTTTACTTACCCCAGAGTATAGCCCATGATCAAATGGGCCCAAGCACAATGGTAGCATTTGGACAAAGTTCAGCTGTGTAGGTATGTGGTAGGATGATCTGGAGGTTGTACAGAGGTGAGGAAGTGGCTCTGGTGCTTATCCCATACAGAGAGGGGACAGCAACCTCAACCTAGAGCTTAGGTTTAGTGCTAGGGTTGGCTAAAAGCAACCCAGAGCAACTTTGACTAGTCCACATTCTTGGACCTCCCATAGTCAAAAGAGGGACCTATCGTCCCAATGAAGTATAATGCTCACCTAGTGAGTTGAATGGCCAGTTTTGTTTTGTCCAGCTTGCTTTTAATCTCAGGTGAATTATTTTCACTTCTTTGACCCAGGGACCAGGATTACTTGCCTTGATCTAATCCAGATTAACTACTCTGATCCACTGAAAATAAGTAAATCAACTGACTTGGACAAATCCCCATAACTAGAGAGGTATTTGTGACAGCATACCATGGTAGGCAAACAAAAAATTTGGAACACCACCGTAAAGCATGAACCTCTTCTGTGGGCCAGAAAATTCCGTGACTGGGGAAATGCTGGAACCCAGGGATTCCAGAAAGTAGAGTTGGGTCTGTAATAGGAACAGTGAGTGGCAATGTGGTATAGAGAAAAGAAGGTGGATTTGGGGATTAAGATTGACAGGTCTCAGTTTAATACTGACGGCGGCCACCTTGGCAAATGATTGAAATCTCAATCTCAAGTTTCTTTGAGATTGTATAAAATGAGAATAATTGGACTTGTTGAAAAATTAATTAAAACCACATATGCAAAACAAAGGTGATGTTTTTCACACAGTAGTTCTTCAGATACTTTTTTGGGGAGTATGCTCACTTTTTTTTTTTAAAGATTTTATTTATTTGACAGAGAGAAACACAGCGAGAGAGGGAACACAAGCAGAGGGAATGGTAGCAGGAGAAGCAGGCTTCCTGCCGAGCAGGGAGCCCGATGTGGGGCTTGATCCCAGGACCCTGGGATCATTACCTGAGCCGAAGGCAGACGCTTAACGATTGAGCCACCCACGCGTCCCGAGTATGCTCACTTTTTAAAAAAGTTTCTTCACAGCTTTATTGAGGTATAACTGACATACAGTAAATGGTACATATTCAGAGTTGATGAGTTTTAAATGAAGACACCTGTGAAACCATCACCACCATCAAGATACTGAGCATTTCCATCCCGGAGTTTCCTCATACCCAGTAACAGTCTTTCCTTCCCATGCCTATCCTGTCTCCAGGCAGTCACTGATCTGCCTTCTGTCACCCTAGAAGAGTTTACGTTTTCTAGTATTTTACATAAATGCAATCATATTATGTATTTTTTCTGGCTTCTTTTGCTCGGCTTAATGGCAGGAGACACATTCTTGTTGTAAGGATCAGTGGTTTGGTTCTATTATTATGGAGTAGTATTCTGTTGGATTGGTGTGCCACAGTTTGTCTGCTCATCCCCCGGGGGTTACCCAAAAGGGGGTTACCTTTTGTTTCCTTTTCCCTTCTTCGTTCTTCCTGAATACTGTAGGAAAAAACTTTCACATGCTCCATGTTACCACAGTTGACATTTCCATTGATCTCCTCTGGGAGTAGGGTGGCTACCACAATTGGGTATAAATGCAGATATAACAGTAATCGTGTTTATTAATCCCTGGCTTAGGTTGATTCTGAACCGAAGCTCAGTTCCTTCTGTTTCCTTGGCTTTCTTTTGCTCTTTCACAGAAATAAGCACCTGGAGCATACAGCCCAAATGTCCACCAACCGATCCCTGGATGAAATTGCAAAGTATCTATATGATGGAATATTATTTGCATAAAAAAGAACGAAATACAGGTTCATGCTTACAGTGTGGAGGAACCTTGCAAGCATTATGCTAAGTAAAAGAAACCAAACACAACAGGCCACATGTTATATGGTTCCATTTATTGAAATGTCCAGAACAGTCAAATCCATAGAGACAGAAAGTAGATTGATTAGTGGTTATAGGGCCTGGGGTGGTGGAGGGGGGAAATTGGGGTGACTGCTAATGGGTATGGGTTTTTTTGGGGGGGAGGTTGACAAAAATGTTCTGGAGTAATAGGGGTGATAGATGCATAACTATGAATATTCTAAAAGTTACCTCACTATATACTTTAAGAGAGTGAATTATACAGTATGTGTATTATATTTCAATGAAGCTGTTATTTTAAAAAAGCAGTCTGTAAAACTGCTTGGAGAAAAAAATTCAATAGCAGCCACTAATTTCTCTTTTCTTTAATTTGCTAACAGAAAACTTAAGTCTATTTTCCTTATTGCTCATGCTGCACCTGCAGTTCCAGGTCTTGAGCACCATGTGGAACTTTCTAGCATTTGGAAGTAAAAATGACATATCTGTAAATAATTCCTATTTTGGAGGTGGCTCGGTATCCTATTGTCTTGGTTTACTTGAGATGATAAGGGGCCGAGGGCTACATTGACTTTTTGTCTTTTCCTTTCCTTTTAAAAATAACACGTATTCAGTTTGTCTAATCGCTTTTTCCTCTGGCCTCTGTTAACTCGATGCAGGATATCCTGTGAATAAAGTGTCTTAGCTAAATCAGAGTATTTACCAAACTCCTAACAGCAGTTGACAGAATAGAGTGAGTAAAGTCGAAGTCCAAATATTCAGAATAATCCTCGGAAAGGAAAAGAAGCCCGTAGCTCAGAGTTCATAGTGATTCCGTCAGAGGTGTAACTTTGATTTCAAGCAGCTGTAGAGGATGGGAATCAAGACAGATTTCCTCCCTTTCTAATTGCCTTCCTTTACCTGGTGAAACACCGCCTTATTTAGAATACCCTTAGCTGCCCCACTGCTGTGAGTCAGGACTAACACTGTAATGTCTGGAAATAGAGTTCCATGTGGTCTACTCTGAATAAATCAGTGTTTCCTGGGTACTTGTGATTTATAGTGGATAAAAGTCGTTTCTTTCCTACTCTTGGCAATCTTTTTTTTTAAGATTTTATTTATTCATTTGACAGGGAGAGAGAGAGAGAGAGAGAGAGGGAGAGAGAGAGGGAGGGCACAAGCAGGGGGAGCAGCAGAGGGAGAGGGAGAAGCAGGCTCACCATGGAGCGTGTTGCCCGATGCAGGATTCAATTCCAGCACCCAGGGATCATGACCTGAACTGAAGGCAGACACTTATTAACCAACTGAGCCACCCAGGTGCCCCTACTCTTAGCAATCTTTTTTTTTTTTTAATTTTTATTTATTTATTTGTTAGAGAGCAAGCAAAGGAGGCAGAGTGGCAGGCAGAGGGAGAAGCCGACTCCCTGCGGAGCAAGGAGCCCGATATGGGACTCGATCCCAGGACCCTGGGATCATGACCTGAGCCGAAGGCAGCCACCTAACCAACTAAGCCACCCAGGCGTCCCCCTACTCTTAGCAATCTTAATAGCCATGGTTTGAGCGTTGGTATCATATGGTTTAAATCATAACGTGAATAGAAGTATGAACCCAGGGTAAAAGTAAAACCCATGGAACTCTACTCAGCAATGTTACCTTTGGTATTTGCTGTAACTTAACAAAGGGAGTTTTCCCAGAGTGACTTGCTGTTTATCTTGGATTTGATTTTCTGTGATATTCTGTCCAGCCTCTGGTGCACTACAAAAAAAATTTGCATAAGAAAAACTGTTTTACTTTGATCCTGGAAGAAGTGGCTCCCAGGGATGGCCATCCATTTACGGAATATATTCATCTATTCTAGAAATACATACAGGGATACATTCTATACATCCTTTCTGGAAATATACATATAGGGATAGATTATATCTATTCATTCTAGAAACATGTCCATTCATTTGTGTATTAAGCATCTATAATGCAAAATATGCCGGGAAGACGTTTAAGTGACTTCTCCGGTAGTAGGACAGGCTTTGTAGGCACAAAGCAGACGTTGACCTAGATTTTTGCTCTGTGCGCATGCACGTGTGGCTGAGTGAAATCTACCATACATCAGAAGAATACATTCACGTACACACACACTAAAGACTACTAATAAAACAAGCGGACATACGTTTCCCTATCTTTTCCTCCCGCTAGCTTTATTGATAAGTATCACTTTTAAAGACTCCCATTTCCTTACCGTTGTTCCTTTCCTCCCTTCTCCCTATTCCTACAAAGCCGTGTTCTGGACTTTTTCTCATTCCCCTGCCTTTTTTTTTTTAATTAGTGTTGCCTGTTTCTGAGATGGAATCATGCTTTTTCTTTCATTTGGAATTTATTCAACATTATGTTTTGAGACTCATGCCGGTAGATATATGTAGCTATAGTTATTTTTACCACTATCAAGTATTAATCAGTACATCAATACAGTTCTCCCACTGTATGGCATATACCATACTTGATCCATTCTACCCATTTTGGTTGCATCCAGCTTCTTGCTCTCATGGAAATGCTGTTCTGTACCCTCTATACATGTGTCCTAGTCATCATCCAGGAGTTTTCTAGGACATGTGCCTTGGAGGTCAATTGCTAGGTCATAGAATATGCAACGTTCAACTGTATTAGGTAATGCCATATTGTTTTAAAGTGGTCACACCAATTTATTCTTCAGTAGTAGTGTAAAAGTGTTTTTGTTGCTCCCCTTGTCGATACTTAATGTTCTCTGAATTTTCATTTTCACTAGTCTTATTGCAAAGGTATTCTGAAATTCTTTGTTTTCAATAACAAAGAAGTGGTTGCGGTTTCACTTTGAACTCTTTTGGTGAAAGAGACAAGGAAATAAATTGGTTTTTGTTTGCTACATTTGATAAAATTAAAGAGACCATTGCTATAGGGGCACCTGGTTGGCTCAATTTGCGTGTCCCCCGCAGGTTCTGGTCATGATCTCGGGGAGCTGGTATCGAGCCCCACACGTAGGGTGCCCTGCTCAATGGGGAGTCTGCTGCTTCCTCTCCTTTCCCCCCCACCTCCTACTCGTGCTCTTTCCTGCTCTCTCTCTCTGAAACGAATAAGTTAAAAAAAAAAAAAAGAAAAAGAAAAACCATTGCTATAGATTTTACCTTTAGACATAGATGTTCAAGTAATATCCAGCCTAAGCATCTTCTTTGCTATTTTTCTTTAACTTTTTTCTTTATTTGATATTTTTAATCTGCAAATTTAGCAGGTAAAACAGTGCAAAGATGTATGAAGAGTTGTTTATTTACCATTTCCTTCCTTATCTCCTCCCTTCTCCAGATAACCAGTGTCAGTGCCCTGGGTTGTATCATTTTACATTTTTTTCATGCTCATACATATGTAATAAACATATGTTAGATTGTGACCTATGAAAATGCCATTTTACTACTAAATCAAAAGCAGTTGAATATCAGCAATTTTGTATAGCTCCATCACACACACATATCAGTAGTTTCTTACAGTGAAATAATGCACACATGCATACTGTGTTTTTGAGGATTCCTCCAATATAATTATTACCATCAACTGTGTTATACATGATAAATGTCACAGACATTCACCTGGCTCACTGGTATGGATCTGACTCACTCATGTTAACGAGAGCATGGTGTTCACTGCACTGTCCCCCGTGGAGAGAAATTAACCTTGTCTTCCTTGGTCGTGGTTGTATTTCCCCTAATGAATATGTCTGTCTGTCTGTCTGTCTGTCTATCTATCTATCTATCTATCTATCTATCTATCTATTTACTTACTTACCTACCTACCTACCTACCTACCTACCTACCTACCTACCTACCGAATATGTCTTTATACATAAGTGCTTCACTCTGGTTGAATCCTAGGGTGAAGGTATGGGGAGAGGTATTGTTGAGTCAAAAGGGATATATATCTCAAATATTAGAATATGTTACCAGATTTCTTTCTAAAAGAGTTTTCCAGTCCAGGTTCCCACTAGCAAGTATGAGGCTGCTTGTTTCGTATATTCTGGTGCCCACTGGGTATTATTACTGTACTGGGTGAAGAATGCTTTTTCTATTTTAATTGATATCCCTTGAATTTTGGTGAGGTCGAACATATTTTCATATGCTTCTATTGCTTTTTTGCATTTCTTCTGTGAATTTCATTTCTTATCTTTTGCCCTCCCTCTGCTGAGCAGGGAGCCCTATGTGAGGCTTGATCCCAGGACCCTGGGATCATGACCTGAGCTGAAGGCAGTCGCTTAATGACTGAGCCACCCAAGCACCGCATCACTTGCCTTTGATTTTGTTTATAGTCTCTTTTGCCATTCAAAAAATATTTTTTTATATTTAGTCACATGTATGTATATTTTTCTTTATGTTTTCTTATTTTGCTTAGGGAGGTTTCCTTTAAGGTAATATAAATATTCTCCTAACTCTTCTTCTAATACTTCTATTGATTTATTTTTATATGCATATATTAAATCCACCTGGAATATATTTTGTATATGGTGTCAGGTAGGAATATAACTTTATGTTCTTTCAAATGAGTATCCAGTCTGATGACACCATTTATTTTAAAAACCCCATTTTCTCTACTGAATTTCAATGCCGCCATAGTCCTATATTGTTTCATATATACTTATATCAATTTCTGTACCTAGCATTATAGTTCTTGGGTCATTCTCCTATTCCTGTGTCAATGTGATACTATCTTGATTCCAGTAGTTTTGTTTTAGGTTGTAATATATAGAAAAGCAACCAAGTCCCATTTCACTCTTCTTTTTCACTATTTCTTGGTGTTATTTGGCTTTTTTTTCCATATAAACTTTTAGTTCGATTTGTTACAGTCTAAAAGGGGGATAACAACCATTGGAAATTCTGATTAAAACTGCATTAATCATATATTAATTTAGAAAGGATCAATTTTTTTTATAATCTTTTTTCCCCATGACTCTCCATTCCAAGTCTTGTTTTATATCTTTCAAAAATATTTTGTCATGGTTTTCAAATAGATACTGAACTTTAAAAAAATGTGTTCCTCGATATATAAGAATTTTTGTTTCTTTAAGAATTGGTAATTTGGTCAAATGACTAGATGTAAGATAAATATAAAAATACATAGCTTTTCTTCTGTTAGTGCTAAAACTTGTTCGTAGACTAAACGACAGAGGAGTTTCTAGTTCTAATCCCCAGGGATAGATATGATAAGCTGACTTAAAGAATATTAAAGAAGAACTTTGTGCTACTTGATCTCATTCCAGCTTTACTACTGTGGGGCAACATTATTGTAGATGAAAGCAGCACTCTGAGCCTGGTGTTTCGTCATTTGGTTCTGGATTAGCCAAGACTTTCTTAAAAGTCGGATCTTAACAGAGGAGACTAATTATTTACATTTCAGTTTTCTTTGAAACATAACTTTATCTGTTGAACAAAGGCTCATAGAAGACAAAATCTTAAGGTATAAGGTAGATGAAGAATATTACTTATTGTAAGAATTTTATCATCAGTTTAAAAAACACCTACAGTGCTCCTGTATTTACTTTTAAAGAGTAGAATTTACAAGTAGAGATTTTTTGCCTCTTAGAAACCAATGGCTTAAGTAGCAGTATAGACAGCCTTCTTCATAGTAAACTTATTAAAAT
Organism: Procyon lotor; assembly: GCA_028646535.1. Classification (NCBI taxonomy): domain Eukaryota; kingdom Metazoa; phylum Chordata; class Mammalia; order Carnivora; family Procyonidae; genus Procyon; species Procyon lotor. The sequence goes on from CM053609.1 coordinate 81,010,756, forward strand.
GCCAATGAAAACGTCTCAAAAGGGGCACCTGGGTGGCTCAGTCGGTTAAGCGTCTGCCTTCGGCTCAGGTCATGATCCCAGGGTCCTGGGATCGAGCCCCACATCGGGCTCTCTGCTCTGCAGGAAGCCTGCTTCTCCCGCTACCATTCCCTCTGCTTGTGTTCCCTCTCTCGCTGTGTTTCTCTCTGTCAAATAAATAAAATCTTTACAAAGAAAAAAAAGTCTCAAAAATCTTCAACAAAATAACCTCAGTATCCAAAAAATTAAAAAAAGAAAAGTGAAAAAAAAATTTCAAAATAACCCAACTGATATTTAAATGTTAGAACTCCAAAGAACAAAATTATGAAAGAATAGGAAAAAAATTAACTTTAAAATTGTCTGATAAAAGAACAACCAAAAAGTCTCAGTTGGAATTCAAGAAATGACTTAAATATACTCTACAGGATGATAAAGAAGATAGAAAGTCATGAAACAAAGGCTGTGTAATAAAAATTGCAATACAATTAAGTACATTTCTAGAAGTAGTAAAGCATTTACATAGAGAACTTCCAAATAATTATGCAGTTATGCTTATTAATTATAGATTTAGATCCGACATTAGATGGCTTACATAAATATATAGAAATAATGGCAGACCACAATGACTCATTGCTAGAATTGAGCACAGTGTTTTAACTTAAAAATAATAGAGTAAGTACTTAAGCTAATAGAAGAAATACATTTTAAACAATCAACAAGTGAAGGTAAGAAGTGTTTCCAGAATTTATCAAAGGCTTAGCCTAGGCATGGATGTTAACATGTAGAGAAAAATATCAAGACATTGTATTTTCAAACTTCAGTGAGGAATAAATCTTACAACATCTGGAAGAAAGGCCAGATAATATTCAAAATACTGATTTCAGATGCAGCTGCAATTGAGACCATAAACTCCCCAGGGAAATGAAACATCTGCAGTTCCCTTTATGGAAAAAATTATCTAGGCAAGATGTCATTCATTTGGGAAAGCTAGAGAAAGATTTTCACATATCCCACCAAACCTAGTCACTGACCTTATGCTTTGGGTCCCAAATAGGACACATTGTGGCTGCCTTATCAACTCTGAGTATAAGAGACTAGAAACCCTAAGTAGGAAAGATCAATGCTTCTGACCACAGGCCCATTGCAGAATAAGACTGTGATAGAAAACCTGAAGGGAACTAATATTTAGAGATTATCTACCATGTATCAGCTGAGTTCTTTACAGCACATCATTTCATTTAATCTTCACACCTCTGGCGGGGTGATCCCCTTGTTCCAAATGAGAAAACAGTCTCAGATTAAATAACTTGCTTTGTTAAGTAAGAGTCAGAATTTGAATACATGTCTTTCTGCCATGCAAGAAAAATAGAAGTTTCAGAATAACCGTCCGAAGACAGAACGAAATAAGATGGAGAAGGGCTGCAGCCCATAACTCAAATTGTCCTTTTTTCTTAGAAAAAGAAACCTAGGAATTTTGGGCTTTCCATGGCTATAACTAGAAATCAACAGAAAAGTGAATTTGGTGTTTGTCATGATTGTGTGCGTGTGTGTGTGTGTTAGTGTACAGATCTGGTTAAAGTAGAAATAGTTTTATTCAGTGCTTTCTTCTCAACATATTTCAAAAGAGATGGGAATCTATATACAGTGTTTGGTTAATACCAGGGGCATGTATT
>CM053609.1:81012946-81051626 GCA_028646535.1 Procyon lotor
ATTTACGCTTATGACTTCTGATGTATTCTCACTCGAGGTGAGTGTCTCTCACCTAAGATCATGTAATTGATCAAGCATCAGAATCACAGGGAGGTCTTGTTAAAACCCAGATTGCTGGACCACAGCCTTAGAGTTTCTGAATCAGGAGCCCTGAGATAAGGCCCAAGAATGTGCGTTTCTAGCAAGTCCCCACATACAGTGTAGTTCCTGCACTTGGAATAAGTGAATAAATTGGAAGTGAGCATTTAGAGACTTTTATACTTTTAAAAGGAACTTCTGTATTACAGAGTCATTTGGATTCTATTGAATCTAGTAATAAAATACGGGCCTATATTTTCTGTGACCTTTAAAATTTCACTTTTACGGAAATATATTTTCACTGCATTTTATGAAAGCCTTGGTCCGCAGGGATTGGAAATGTAAAAACCAACAAATGAACAAAACAACATGTCCACAGCCACAGGTTATCTGAGAAGCACGGTCACCAGAGGTCTGACCAGCTGGCATTTCCCTTGGTGCTGTCACGTGGTCTGGGGTAGGCCACAGCCTGGAGGCCAGAAACTTGATCGAGTAGAAGAACCAGAGTTGACTTAAGTCACAGCGCAGACACATGCTGGCCGTTCCACTAAGAACTGGAATGTAAAACCACATGCCAACGACAGTTGATTAATCTATAGAAACTGCAGCTGGATGGGTTACTCATATTGGCCTGACCAGTGAATCATTTCCCTGCCTGAGAAACCAACTTGTAATCCAGAGGTTAATCAGTGAGCATGAACCCGGCAGAAAAAAAGGGCGAGATAAATGGTTTGCGTGTCCGTGACACCAGGCTGGTTGCCTACAGAAGACACAGGGGATACATGTCAGTGCTCAGTAGATGGACGTTTACTTACGAAGCTTCTATTGCTGATCCACCAACTTCCTCTTCCTGACAGGTGATGAAATTGATTCATATTACTGTCATCAACCTAGCCAGCTGTGTCTGGAAGTAATTCTGTCTCTATGATGATGTCTTTGCCCATCTTCACCACAACCTGTTGGGTTGTGGGTGTCAAAGTCAATTTTGAAGAAGTTGAGGACATGAATCTCATACACATACATAGTACGTGTCAAGGATTTAATTAACTCGTGAAAGGGAACAATGAATGAAAAACCTGATTTGAAGAATACGAGAAGTGTGTGTGGTCAGTGGAAGGAGTTCCATACCAAACTGTCTCATACTCTGTTGAGCAATTCAGGCATAAGTCCAGGGGTCAGTTTTCCGATTAAATGATTTGTATTTCCACCAGAAAAAAAAATCATCTGTAATTTATCAGTCCCCTCTCAGTGAACATCTAGCTTTATGAAGTCTGGGCCCTAATCAGCAGTCAATCAAAACACCATCCTTCTTGAAAGGGTCAGATGAAGCTGGGGAGGCTTGTTAGACCCTGCTCTTATATCACGTTGGAAGGGTACGTGAATCTTTCTGCCTTATTTCTGAGTTTTGGAAAAACTTCTGTAGCAGACTTAATAGTTTTACTCTTGGAGAACAATCTGTTTCCTTGTTCCCAAGTCCTGGGAAAGAGGCTAAGCTGGTCTGAGGGCAGAGCAGAGGGAAGTTTCAGTCACTTCACTGTCACCTTTCTGAGCTCTTCCCCGCCAGAGAGACTTGGCCTTAAAGGAGTTTGGATCTACTGTTTGTCTAATTGCCAGAAAGAGTAGCTCAGTGTTCATAACTGGATAAAAGTGATGATGTAAATTTACCCAGAAACATTTAAGTGGTCTCGTCAAGTTTGACTGTGGGTTTTGCTTAGTTAGGTATTTGTTTATTTAGGTTAGATAGTTGCAATGCGTGTGAATTTCAGATGTGGGGCATTGAAGGATGATTTCCGTGTGTTCCCAAGTTCCCGGCAGGTCGACCACCTAGAGTGTTTAGGAATGCTTAGGATCTGTTATCTAAGCAGATGTCAGATCTGTAGGAATTACATTTCTGAATCATCATTTCATATGAAGGTCTTATTTGGGGTTATCCAGGCCTAATAATCAGCTGACACATAGTAGTAGAGTGGCGCTAGGTGTTAAAACACTGAAATGTGTTCCTATTGGTTGGTGAAGAGAAATGATCTCTCCGTTGGGATTGTGAAGTATCTAATGATGTCTCCCATCAGTGGAGGTGGCAACGGGCCTGGGAGGAGCACAGTGCAGGTACTCAGGGCCCCGGCAGCCCCTGAGTGGTTTGGGAGGCAAGGGTGGAGGGGTGTGCAGCACCCTCCCTCTGGCCTGTGGCCGCCCAGAGTTGGTAGGGATGGCAAAGTGGGCACAGGCCCTCTGGGGGGGGGGGAGCACTGGAATCCAGGTCTATACCAGTTGTGAAGAGCCTTCAGCATATCCAGCTGGAACAAAGATACTGAAGATCTAATAGCTGTTAATACAATGGTGAAGTCATCAACATGATTCTTATGTGATTTGAACAGGTGCATTGCTTAGCTGGGTAACAGCGCCATCAACTAAGATTGCAATAGCTTGTCAAAATTAAGTGGTTTGGAAATTTCTAGAATGTTTTGGTGAATTATTTTCTCCATAATATATTATTTATGAATATTTAATATATTAAATAAATATAATGTTAATATAACAAATAGAGGAACGTTAAATATATTTTGGTTAAATATTTTGGCTTATTACATCACATATTAATATTTTATCTTGCCAGTTGTTAAATATTTTGAATAGGACTTTTATTTCTGGCTATATAGATATTAAAGTTATTCAATGAAACCATCAAAACTAAGGAGGGGTGCCTTGGTGGCTCAGTCAGTGGGGTGTCTGCCTTCAGCTCAGGTCCTGATCCTAGGGTCCTGGGATCGAGTCCCACGTCAGGCTCTCTGCTCAGCGGGAGTCTGCTTCTTCCTTTCCCTGCCATTCCCCCTCCTTGTACTTTCTCTCTCACCCACTCACTGTCAAATAGATAAATAAAATCTTTAAAAAGAAAAAATGAAATGGGAAGATTTTGATAAAAGGTGAAGATTTGTTGTCTAATTTTAAATAAATAAGTTGTTTATTCAAAGCTAAAATGATGACACAAACCTCCAATAGGCAGATAGTTGAATGTTAGCAGGCAGTTTGTATAAAAGTAAAAACAGGCAGAAGGGAGGTTCCCTTAGGGTAGGGACAGTGTCTGACACAGACCTGGTCGCCTGGAAGGGATTTGATAAATGTTAATTGACTAAGTGAATGACTGAATCAGTATATGAGAAAGCTTTTCATCCTCACCAGTAATTAAGTAAATGCACTAAAACATTTATGAGATATAATTTCACACGTATTAATTTAGCAAATTAAAAAAATAAAACCAATGGCAGAGAACCACTGGGGAAACGGGAAAACTTGTCACCACTTTTCTGAAAGGACCTAATTAATTTATTACTAGCAATCAGGGGTGCTTACTTTCTTTACCCATTTTGGGGATTTATCCTTAGGAAACAATGTTAAAGGAAATGGAAACTTTCTTTAAAAACATTTCTAGTAGAACTGTTTATAATAGCAAAAATTTGAACCAAGCAAAATATCTGACAGCTCCGTGAAATAGTGCGCAGTCCTTTGAAATGATACACGAGAGCGTTACAAAGAGAAGTTTAGAAAAGATGTTAACTAATATGCACATTCTGCTTGCAGCCACGTTTGAAAACCACACAATGTCTACCTGCGGAATGAAAATCTAAGGGGCAATGGAGAGGATCTAGATGAAAAGCTGTCAGGGTGTAACTGCTTTTGCTTATGAATGAACAAGAGATCTTAAAAATTTACCTCCTTTACAGGTTGCCAGTTGAGGACGTCACTAAAGATCATCGTTAGCACATTAGCATTTAAGCCCAAATGTATTTTCTAAAGGTTATTTTCTCCCTGCAATTTATGTTGCTCCTCAAAGATTTGTGATACCTCAATTCACAGTGAGGACGCGTAGTAACGATGTTCAAAAGCAGTTCCTGGTATCCAGGAAGATTTTTGTGAACAAAGTATAGTCAATCCTCCTCATTCCAGATTCCGTATTTGTGAATTTGCCTACTCAGTGAAATTTATTTGTAACCCCCCAGCCAGTCCTCCTCACACGTCTGTGATAATTTGCAGGCATAAACAGAGTGAAAATACTGAGTTGCTCAATACACATTTGCCCTGCTGAAGTCAAACCAAAGCAACATTCTGCCTTTTTGTCTTAGCTCTCACTCTGGAATTAAGTGTTCTTTCCATGGTCTATTTAGTGTGATGTTTTTCATATTATTGTGATGTTTTCCATTATTATTGTGGGAGTATTTCATATTACTGTGCCTTTTTTGTTGTTGATGGTGATTTTGCTGTTTAAAATAGCCCCCAAAGTATTATGTGTTAAAGTGCTCTCATTCCCAAGTGCAGAAAGGCTGTGTGTGGGGGGGGCGTGTGAGTGGGTAGGGATAGGGTGGCTGGGTTGTGGACATTGGGGAGGGTATGTGCTGTTAAGTGCTGTGAAATGTGTAAGCCTGACGATTCACAGACATGTACCCTGGGGCAAATAATACATTATATGTTAATAAAAATTAAAAAGAAAAAAAGAGTACACTTATCATGATGAGCACTGAGCAATGTACAGAATTGATGAATCACTATATGGTATATGGTACACCTGAAACTAATATAACACTGTATATTAACTTTGCTAGAATTAAATAAAATTTATTTTATTTTATTATAAAAAAAAAAGAAAGGCTGTGTGTGAGGTGCCTTTTAGAGAAAATATGTGTGCTAGATAAGCCTCATTTAGGCATGAGTTATAGCGCTGTTGGCCCAGTGTTCAGTGTTAACGAATCAATAATAAAGTGTCTTATTTTTTTCTTAAGTAGGCTCCACATCCAATATGGAGCCCAATGTGGGGCTTGAACTCATGACCCTGAGTTCAAGACCTGAGCTGAGTTCAAGAGTTGGACACTTAACCGACTGAGCTACCCATGCACCCTTAAAGTGTCTTTAAAAAATTATAATAAAGTATCTTAAATAAGATGTCTTTATGGGGTTCCTGGGTGGCTCAATGGGTTAAAGCCTCTGCCTTCAGCTCAGGCCATGATCTCAGGGTCCTGGGATCGAGCCCTGCATTGGGCTTTCTGCTCAGCGGGGAGCCTGCTTCCCAACCTCTCTCCCTGCCTGCCTCTCTGCCTACCTGTGATCTCTCTCTCTCTGTGAAATAAATAAAATAAAATAAAATCTTAAAAAAAAAAGATATCTTTAAACAGAAATACACATAAAACTAGGTGAGTTATTGATCATTTGACCAAATATTGTGAGCAGAGGCTCCAAGGAACCTAGCCCTGCATTTCCCTTAAACGCAATGCTAATTAACATTTGCTAATTCAGTGTTTGCAGTAACTTTATAGAACATAACTCCCATGAATAATGAGAATTGACTGTGGTTTTCGTGGGAGCTTAAACTTATGTGTTCACATCTGGTCCAATATCATCAAACAAATCTTGGGCAAGGCAGAAAAAGACATCTGTTTTTAGGTTATGGTAAATTGCTTTACTCTGGTAGTGAACACACATTGTTCTAGGCCTTAGTGACTTCCAATCCCTTTTTTCCTCTAAGATGAACAAGAATATTGTTATTTGAGTAGTGTAGACCTGCGTAATAAATCCTAAGAAGATGGCAGGAACCTTAGTAGATGTTTCCAGTATTTTCCTTTATGTCTCCACAAGATCTGAAACTAACTCCTGCAAATTCTTTGCTTTGGGAAGAACTCAGATGGTGCCAGGTGCCCGTGAGCTAAATCAGCTCAGATAGCCCATGCTGGACATCAAAAGACTCAAGGCTCAGAGAGCTGTGCTCTGTTCCCCAGCTCTGTCCACTGTGGGTACTCTTAATTACAAGCAGTAGGAAATAACTTGAGTGAATTTTACTGTAGAAGGAATTTATCAGCAGAGTACACAATGCTCGTCGAATCTCCGGGAGAGGTGGAGGATCTTTAGATGTAGAGTATAGAGCATCAGAAATAATAGCCAAATCATAGCACAGAGCTGGTCCAGAGAAGATGTCACTATTGACTTTGCTAGGAGCAAACACTGTAGCTCACAGTAGCTGCCATCACACCCACATCCACCATCCCCAATTCTCCACATTTCAAGTTTCCATTTTGAAGTCAGCATTAAGTTGGGTGATGTAAGTGTACTTTCACTGCAAGAAAGCCAGGGAAATGAATTCTAGCCTCTGCCTCAAAACTTAGGAAGAAAAGTAGAAAAAGAAGGAAAAAACAGTGATGACATCGTACCTTACCATCTTGCACAGCCTATGTGAGGGGAACTTCACGGTGTTGCTTCTTTCCTCCTCCATAGTTTATTATTTCATATTAAAGTTTTTGGCCTACCAGAAATTATGATATAGTATATTTTGTATGCCATAGTTACTATATAAAGAGACTGCTCTTCTTTTTAAAGTGTATATTCTGTAAATGTAAATCTACACATAAAGTATGATTTGTTTTAATCAGTGTGTGGAATCTTCACATTCAGGGAGTAGATGAAATGAAATTTGAATGCAGTTACATCTCAGTGGAGAATGAACACTTTTTTATCTCCCTGATCTCCCTGTAGCAGCTCCCTGATTCTCAACATATCAATTGGAAAAGTCTTTTTTTTTTTTTTTTTTTTTAAGTAAAATTTTACAGATCTCAGTATAGAAGTTGTAGTTTTGGTATCCATTGGTTAAGAAAGCTATTAAGAGTGCTTTTAAATGAATTTGCATTCGATGGGTCACACTGGCATCTACTTATATTTGTGAAAATAGCAGAACACGTACGTATAGAATATATTTAACATGTACGTGTTTGAGAACTCCTTGCAAGGACTCCGTGACTTTATTACTGAGCCACACTGGAGGCCCAGACACACCAACTCTAGATTTTATTCAGGTTGGTGGCCACTGCCAAGTCTCCTTGGACCAAGCTGGCAGTGAATCAATGGTGCCTCGGGAGAGATTGGCCCTCCTTATACATGCTGGCTAGCTTCCCTGAGCTCTCATTGATTTTTGAGGTGGTGGGTCATACACACATTTTTTTCAGTTATACAAAACTGTGCAATCCATGTGCAAGCCATTTTCAAGCAGAAAATAAAAGCCATTCTTAGAATTATTTGAACAGATGTTTACGACTAGATTAAAAGCCAAGGGTCTTGAGTGGAAAATCCCCAACAGTAGAGCAGAAAAGTCTTCTATGACAATGAAAGCTCATTTCCTTCTCTGTGCTTGGCATTAAGCAGAATTAAACCTACTGGTGAAAGGAATCCATTTCGTCCTTTATCAGAGACCCCACTTAGCAAGGAAATAATGGGCAGATTTTTCAGCTGTTCTGTCCTTTTCTCTTAATTATGGGTGTTCTCTTGTGACACGTAATGTGAACCATCGCCTAAGTCAATAACGTGATCATTTGATTGGAACAGATTTTTTAAAAGGCAGAAGTAAAAACACGGGATTTTCATTTGAAGGTTTGAGACCGTAACAGTCCCAGCTCCTGTGTCTCTGGTGACCTTCCTTGGATTCATTCCCCACCCCTCCTCATTAGTGGTACCCTCCCGAGGACAGGACAGAATGCCCTATACTAACTTTAGTTGCTGGTCTTTACTAGTTTGAGGTTGGTGCAAAGCAGGAACCCATGTGCAACCAAGTTTAGAGCACAGAGATGGTAACTTTAAAGGGCTGTTTGTGTAGACTAGGAAACAGGCACTAAAAATTACATAGCTTATCAGGTCCTGTATTAGTGATCTATGGTTCCATAACAAAGTAATCCCAACAGGTGTCTTCAAATGACAGACACGTATTATCTAATGGTTTCTGGGGGTCAGGAATCCTGAACTGGCTTCGCTGGGGATTCTGGCTCAGGAGCTAAGGTGACAGCCACGGCTGCCGTGACCTGAGCCTTGACTGGGCTGGAGGACTGGTTCCAAGCTCATTCATAGGGCTGTTGGCAGCAAGCCCCACCTCATCACTGCAGGGGCCTCTCGGTGCAGCTGCTCAGGACATGGTCTCTCCCAGAGTGAGGGAGCCAGGAGAGAGACAACTCAAGACCAAAGCCACAGGCTTTTAGAACCTGATGTTAGAAGTAACATACCATCAGTTCTGCCACGTTCTGTTGATCGCACAGGGTGTGAGTACCAGGGGGGTCAGGAATTATGATTGCAGGTCATCCTGGAGGCTGCCTGGCGCTGGTTCAAATGACTGACTTTTCTAGAAATCACGATTGGAGAGTTGCCTTCTTTGTAAGTCTGAGGACAGCCTCTTGATCAAGTCAACAGTGACCTATCCTGCTTTGAAAATAATTTGTGTATCTTTTAAAAGCATAAACATTGTGATTTTTAAGTAAAATGCAATTATCAAGACTAAATAATAGACCCTTGTGTACAATATAGAAATTTAAAGTTTTCCATGAACCCCTTGTAACCACAGTTTATAATATATGTTTGTATATCTCTGTAAAATGGATTTATTTAAAAAAATCCTGAATCTGAACAGGATATTGCTTACCTCTTTCAAAGTCCGCGTATACATTCATTCTGTATAAGCTGCACAGTATTCTACTGAATGACTTTAGCAAATAGGATAACTGTACCGGAATTACCTAACCAGTCCCTTCTGTTAGACAGCTGAGTTTCCCCCACATTTTTTGACAACATAAGAATTGTGTTTGTACATATAGCTTTGCCTGCTCTATGAGAATCCTTCAGAGCAAATTCTCAAAGTATATCCTCGAGTGAAAAAGGGTGTGCATTAAAAATTTACTAGATATTGCTGACTTGTGTGCTCAAAATATTATATTCATAATATATGAATATCATATATGAGTATATTATATTCATAATATATATATCCCAAAATATATTCATAATATTTTAGGACAAAAGTGCCCCAAATGCCTGCCTTCTAGTGCCAGCATTACTTTGATATTCCTCGCTGTGATTTTGAGGGAGATGATATCAGGTGGGGTAGTTGGCAGAGAAACCTCAAAGACAAAGAAAGGGAGAGGGAGGCCTGCGGTGAGTCATCAGTCAGTCGCACAGTCATCAGGGAGAGTGACCCAGAGCTCACACAGCACCAGAGCCCCAGTGTGCCTTCTCCGCCTTGAGTCTGAACACTGGGGATGTTTGCCCTGCTCATCTCTTAGTGAGATGACTCTGATATCTGTGCACCAGTGACGGAGGTAATAGAACAGACCAGAAGATAGGTGGATCAGAAAAATCCGGCCTTCTCGGTTCTTCCCAACAGCCTCCCACTGTTCCTTCCTAAAAATCTCACCATGGCTTTGCCTGACACCTCGGACTCAAGATCCTTTCAACAGCACACAGATTGTCTGAGAAAAGTAATGTCCGTATCAGCCACTGATGTGCAAGCAAAGTTAATACTTCACCTTAGTCGAAGAGACTAAGGCTCTGAATGCGTGGGGTTTGTTCATTCATGAGTTCCTTCAACAAATAACTATCGCGTAGCCACTGTAGGCCAGACGCTATCATAGGGCCTGGGTGTATAATCATGAGCCCAAACAAGTACCAACATGGAGCTGCCAGTTCGTGGAAAGGTGGACAATATTCAAATAATCTTGTGATTATATTTTATATATATACATATATATGATTTATGATATATATTTACAAACTGTAATCATGTCTAGGAATGGGCAGTATTTCGGGGAGCCAGCAAAGTAGCGATCTAAAGGTTGAGTTTGAAGGTTGCTGTAGGGGACAGGGAAGGGGGAGGGGGTAACTAGATGATGGGCATTAAGGAGGGCATGTGACGTAATGGACACTTGGGTGTTATATATTACTGGTGAATAACTGAACTCTACCTCTGAAATGAATAATACACAATGTGTTAATGAATTGAATTTCAATATAAAGAAAGAAGGAAGGAAGGAAGGGTGGATGGATGAGTTTGAGGTCAGTAGGAGAGACCCTGGGAGAATCACACCGGGCAGAACACAAAGTAACGAGGGAGCGTGCTTGCAAAGGGGCTGAACTGTTTGAGAAATTGGAAAAAGGTCTGTGTGGCCAGAGGGAGATGAGGCTGGAGAAAGGGCCCGAGCCAGATCGAGCAGATCCTACACATTAAGAAGTGGTGTGAGGAAGGAATTCAGGATATGGAAGGCTCATCAAGGCAGATATGGAGGAGAAGGCAGGAAATGATGGGCATGGGGCCGGACGGGAGAAGTGGCAGCTGGATAAAAAGTTCATCTGCTCCATTAGCCGTGTGCCCCCTGCCCCCCAGCGTCCACTGGGCCTTCATGGGCACAGTGCTGTCGGGCTGGGACCCATGGAGACAATTGGCACGTTCCCAGGGGCAGAGCAGCCTGGCCAGGACCTACCGTTCTCCCCTCAGAGACTTAGAAGTCTGCGCCACACTCCGCCTTCCAGCTGCCCGGGAGGGTTCCGACACTGGTCGGTGCCTGGTTCTATTAATTGAATTACAGAGGAAAGGCCCCGGTGCATTCATCAAACCTTAATCCATCTCCACGTTGCCTTCCAGTGTTCAGTGTTTTAAAAAGCCCACTGCAGCGCGCCTCTAAAGCGGCACTTAATTGACATAATATGGGTCACCTGTCTACATGGAATTAGCCGGCAGAGCTTCCAGAACAACCTACTTTTCCTCCCTCTTGCCTTTAGTTTTTGAACTTCTGAAAACGCGTCGCTGCTGCTCAAATCCATTTGGAGCCATTACTGAATAAGGAGCGGGGAGAGTGGAGGGCTGTGCATCTCGTGCCAGCATTTGTCCCTCGGTGCGGTTGGGGGTAGGAAGCGACTGTGGTCAGGGCCTCGGGAACTGGGCCAGGGACCTGTCCGTGCTGCTCATGAAGCTGGTCGGCTTTTTGCAGTCGTGTAAAATGGAAAGTATAGCATGGCCTGACGTCATGCTCTTAGTATCGAGCTTCATAAAAACTCTGCAGGGGTGTGTGCTTGCCGTGGGGAAAATGAATGAGTTCTGCTTTGGAGCAGGGAAGGAATGCTCATCCAGCCCTGTGAGAATGAGATAGACCCTGGGCACAGCTTGGTGTTCCTGCATCCTGATCTGGGAAGCCACAGAGCCAGGTAGGTGGCCTTGGAGATGGACCATCTGAACTCAGATCCTGGTGCCTGCCACTTCCTATCTGGGAAACCTTGTAGATTTAACGAACCTGACTGAGCTTCATTTTCTTCATCTGTAAAATGGGAATAATGGTAGCCTCCTCTCGTGAGGCTTTTGTGCGGATTAAGAGCTGAGGCATGAAAAGGCCTCTGTTTGAGATGATTATTTAGTAGATTTAAAATACAGCTAACAGTGCCTGGCACCATTCTAAGTGCCTTGAATATATTAACATATTTAATCTTCCAAGATCCCAGGAGGTGTGCGTGATTATTCTCATCATCCCCACTTTCCAGATGCCCAAGATCGCTGTGGCAGAACCTAGACCCAAACTTGGACCATTGGGCTCCGAGTCCTAGCTCTTTGCTGTCTTGCCACACTGCCTCTCAGCCATGTACAAGTGTCAGCTGTCCGTTATTCTTGGGGAGGGAAGAAAGCATGAGAGAAATAGAGTAGAAAATTGCCAGAAAAGGGAGATGAGAACACTCAGATTCCTTTGGACCTTGGACCTGACTGTGAGCCTCTCCACCTTCCACCCACCCCCACTACCCCTTCACCCCCCACTCCCACATCCCTTAATTCTGGTGTCTCAGACTAAATACCAAGTATAGCTTAAATACCATACTGAAGCCTCTTGATCCCACTTAGACGAGAGAGAGAGCGAGCGAGAGGGAGAGTCACTTTCTGCTGTTTCTACAGCTGCCCTGATTAGTGAAGCTGGCCGGGGGTCTATCCAGGGGTACCGTGTGCCACCATGGCCAGGGCAGATCCCCCTCTTGTGGGCTGGGTCCTGTCCACTCTCATTACTACCTGGCTTCTTCTGACAAACCAGGAGTCCCCGAGTGAAATTCTCAAAACAGAATTGAACGATTGACCAGATCTGACATTCTGGAGGAGACTTATTCCCTGCAGGGTAACCAGCCTACATTCTTCTAATATGTCAATGATTCTCCTGTGAGGCCAAAGTCCCCACACTGGGGAACAACAGCGTGTGGGCAGTCCTTTACCAAAACCTTATCCCAGACAAGATGTAATCCTTATTTCAAATACTGCGATCCGCATTTCTGTTACCTGGCTTAGTTTTGTTTTGTTTCCTTGAGGTGGGAGATGGCCTAGGAAAAGCTAAAATACATATTTAGATAAAACTGCTGAAGTTCACTAACTTCCGCTGGAAGTTATCTGAACCTGTAATCTCACTCACAGTGTTGCTTTCAGAGGGGTGAGTCTAACCATGTCTGCTACCTTGCCTCAAATGATGTGAGACCAGAGGCACAAGTGATGATGTCACATCTAGGTCAATGGTATATGTTCATTGTTTTAACTTTTCTGTGCCTTTGCAATTTTAAAAAATAAATTGGGAAAAAAAATAAAAGCATTAAATAAGGTTTATGGGGAAGAAGTAAATATATATATATATTTAATATATAACATATTAAATATTCATATATGTTTATATATGAATGTTTAATATATATAATATATTTAATATAATTCATATATTATATAATAATAAAATAATATAATAATTTAATATAAATATATATTTAATATATGTTATATATAATATATATCCTGATGGGATCTTTGCACTGTGGAAGGGCATTACAGGATTAGTGGTATTTTCCTCCAGGTTGTCATGCATAATAGCGCCAACAGGAGCAGCAGAGACATGGAGAAGTTGTAGAGAGGGGCAACAAATAGAAAAGGGGTGCTCCAGATAAAGAAATAAATGTCCTGGCTGTTCATACTGTCATAGAACTCAAAGTTACTGTGGGAGTGAAGCTTTCAACCTTTAAATTGCTTTCATAAGTCTAATATTAAGATAAAGGTACTCCAGGGGCGCCTGGGTGGCTCAGTCGTTAAGCGTCTGCCTTTGGCTCAGGTCATGATCCCAGAGTCATGGGATCGAGCCCCGCATCGGGCTCCTTGCTTAGCAGGAGGCCTGCTTTTCCCGCTACCATTCCTCTGCTTGTGTTCCCTCTCTCACTGTGTTTCTCTCTGTCAAATAAATAAAATCTTTAAAAAAAAAAAAAAAGATAAAGGTACTCCATATAGTACCTTGAAACTGATCCAACAATAACAGAAATGTTGCACATGTATCCGGAAAATTTTTTTCATATATGTAATTTCACTCTGTATATACATAATCAAAATAATGGAAAGGATATCACTAAAAATTAATCTTTATGTAGTATGATTAAATTACAAATGATTTTTATATTTTCTTTATTACCTCTCTGAGTTTTATAGACTTTTTTCAAGTGACAGATTATTTTATAATCAAGAAAAAGTCATTATTATATGAAAAAATAAATGTTATGTATGTAGTATCTCTAAATAACTTGTTTTCTATATTTGCCACTATTAACTGTGGTATCAAATGGAAATATACTCCTTTAATCTAGAAATTAAAATTAGAAATTTCCAGAGAGTGTGTCCTGTATCTTAAAAGGAAATAATGAAAAAAACCTTTGATGGCTTTATTCATGCTTCTGATTTTATTAATTTTGACCATCTTAATAATTTGCCTAATTTTGGGGAGTTTTGCACTTTTACTGATTTTTAACAATGCTATAGGGAATACTGCCACAATTTCACCTTTACTTTTTTTTTTTAAACCCTTGAGTACCATCCTGGTCTGGTAATTTATCTAGATGCACTTAGTCAGTCAGTCTGGTCAAGAACGTTGTGTGCATTTCCTACTGTTTGATTTAATTGCTCAGACGTTTCTCTTTCACAAGATTATTTTCAATGGGAATCTTCCCAGTGGCTTCCTCAGAAAAGATCACTGCCAATAATTCATTTAGTTTCTTGACAAACATATTTTCATCTCCAGGCCCACATTATGTCCACAAATAACCAAATGATTTTTTTTTATTTGTATGAATAAGTTTTATAAAGGATATACAAAATTCTGTCTGGCCTAATTTAAGAATTTTACCCAATTCACCATATTTAGTAGGCCTATTTGATCTGGGTTTGGGGAGGAGTTTCCACTGGTGTGCTTAATACTGGGAGTCACTGTGTAAAGTTCAAGGGTCTTTGCTTGCTTGCTTGCTTGCTTTTTTATTTACCTTTGCAGGAGATACTTAAGCACTTTGTAGTCTTTTTCTTGGCTCTTGTGTAGGTCTGTCACCACTTTTATTCCGGTGATTTGCTGCCATACATGGGCTGCGCCGCTGCACAGGGCTCATTAGGCAACATGAAATGGATCAAGACCAAGGTAAAATGGAAGAAGTCTGCCATCTTGGGCAACCTCATTAAGTCCACAGAAATCCTGGCAAACTATAGCAGTAGCTATAGTTCTTGCTTTAATTCTTTCTTTCTGAATCTTTCTGAAGGATTCTCCCTGCTCGGGGTGCCCAGGGTGGAGGAGGGGTTAGGATACAGGCTAATGGTTTTGGGGTAAAAGGTTTGGTAAATCATCTTGTATGCTAAGCCCCCGTGTAGCATTATCCAATAGTAAGGAGATGTCAGCAATCTTTAGCTGTTTAAAGCTTCAAATAGACCACATGAGTAATGTGCTTCAGGTGCTTATCACTAATTAATTAATTCATTTGTAAGTGACATACCCAATTAAGGCAGTCTAAGGGAGCTCCTGTGCAGCCCTGATGTGGTGGGTCCAGTAACAGAGATTTCAGTTGGTGAAACTTGTTGGACAGGTTCCCATGGGCCAGTTAGCTTGATCTCAGATTTCATTTGAGGTGTTTGTGTGTGTGTGTGTGTGTGTGTGTGTGTGTGTGTGTGTGTGTGTATTTTAAGTGTACTGTGGGTTTGAACTAATATTTAATATTGGCCAGAATCACTCACAATTTCTTAGCTTTGGAAGAAACCTAAAGATAATGTGGTTGGGATCTCATGATAAAATAAGAGAAATGGACAAAAGATATGCATGACTGGTGTGATACCTGATTGCCGTGCGCGCTGCCATCAGGAAGGGCCAAAGAGCCTGTCACTCTTTGACTTCTTCCTTGGCTTTGATTTCAGGGACATTTCTTTCTACTTAAAACTTTGCTTTGCCTTTACCCTGCCAGAAAACTATGTAACCCAAAGTGTTCACCATTTTGCCTCAGCTAGTAAGAAACTTTAGCCATGTTTAGAGCTCAAGTATATTAATCAGTTTAATTATCTGTTCCCTACGCTCCCTTTCATCGTCTTTGTTCTTTTCTTAGAATAAGGACATTGTCCTTAAAGGAAAAGAGCCTTGTAAAGGCAGTTAACTAGCTCATGGATAAAAATGCAATTTGGGGTTGAGAAATATATGTTTAATCATATTGGGCTTCTGTTCTAAGGGAAAAGGACACATTTGAGTGTAATAATTATGACTGACTTATAATATAATGAGATTTGTTCCTTATAAACTGTTACTGCCTCAAATAACATGAACAGAATAAAGAGCAGGAACGAATGCAGCAAAGATACCTAAGATACCTAGGACAGATTTCAAGAGGCAGCAGGAAAACAGATTAAACTTGGGATAAATGGAAAATGAGTGGGAAAATGGATATAAACATAACCCATTAGAAGCTACTAGTTCTCTTCTGCTGTCGACTTACCAGTATGGAGTCTGGCTCACACTACCTTTCAACCACAGTGCTCACTCACGCCTTCCCCTCTAATCAGAGTTAATGTCGCTTTTGATGAAAAAAACAAAACAAAACAAAACCCTTCCTGTACAAATTTTAAGTCCTTAAAAAATTGTCTCTGTAACACAGAATGGCTGTTTTTTCTAAAATGTTTTGTAACAAAATGCTCTTTGAAAAAAAAAAGCGGCACTGCCTTAAATTAGTTCTTTGAAAAAAAAAAAAGCACATAGTTAGCATGAAATAGTCCTTTTGCCTACCCACGTGAAGTGAAGTAAGGGTATGTGCTGAGAACTTTGGAAATAGTTGCTCTACTCTTTTCTCAGGAAGAAATACACCAAAGACACCACATCCAGGCTTTTTTGTTCTCCTGGAAGTCTGGCAGGAGGTAAAAGTTGCACCAATATTTGTTGTAAGGTAAACCTATAATTACTGTCATTTTTAGAGAGGGAGGCATTAGAAATACAAAGGATACAATGGGACTCTAAAAGAATATAAAAGTCGACCTCAAAAATAAATTCCTTAAGAACAGGAACCTCTTTCTGTTTATTTCTCTATCCCCTGTTGTACAACACAGTACATAGAAGAGGCATCAAATGCGTAAAGAATGATTGACTTAGTGGTTGAAATTAGGCATCATTCTATCTTCATAATCATTTTATTTCTGTAGGAAATTTCCTTGTGTTGAGTGGTAGCTGATAGTGTCTAACCAAGGGCTAATTTTAGACGGAAAGTCGTGTTTTAGATTTGATATGATTTTAGTCAGAAGAAAACACAGAAATTGAGTGGGTGCTGGAACATATCCATTATTTGCCCCCTGGAGATAAATGGAACAGTTGAGACTAGTGTACCGTTGGCAGAACATGATGGGAAAATTTGCACATTGGCTTCCCGCAAGGACCTGTTCTGGGCTGTTATTTCATATTTCAGTCCCTGGGATGCCTATGTTATAACATCTTAAAGTGTTAACATTTCACCACCAAAATAATTCTGAAAAAAAGAAACGGAAATTAATCAAATTAAGCACACTCTCCTGGGAGAACTGGATTTGTAGCTAGTGCATCTTCATCCATGGCTAATGAGAGAGGAGCAAGCCAGGAGCAGCAGAGTGGGGCCCGGGGAGACCTAGCTGCTTGCAGTGTAGTGAAGGCAGTATGGGGCCACCTTGGACCTCACCCAGGTTGGTGTAGGTGTCCCAGCTGTGCAGGGTGCTGGACAGAGGATGTCAGAGAATAGTGTAAGGTCCCAGGGCCATCTGCCAGCTGCACACCTGCCTCCCATTTAATAGTGTTTAATAAGATTCAAGGAGGACATTCTGGTCATTGGAGGTTAAGGCCTGGCAGAAGGCCCAGCCAAATGGGCAGAATGTAGGAAACATAATCTGGGTGCATAGGTGTCCTCCAATTCTCTGGCTAGAAGGCTGTAGGGCTCAAACCACACCCATTGCTGGAGATCTGATTTTATATGTAGTGCCAGGCTTGTTCAGGGCTGACTTGGGTACCATGTGAGCGGAGCCTGCTGAAAACACGGCTGTTGCTAGAAAGGAGAGGAGGACATGGTGGCTAGGAAAGACCTGCCCAATGGACTTGACCTAAACCTTTGGTAGCCCTTTGGCATGGAAGCCCATCTCCATCTCCTCCCCCCCACCCCTTCAAAATGATATCTCTATTCTGAAATTTCTTCCATCAAAGTAGAAACAGTCCCCAAATGCTCTCAAGTCAAAAATACCCAGTCACCACACTTCCCAGTGAAATTCAGCCGCTGCTGGCAAGAGGGATGGAGAGGAGCAATTTTTCCGTAGATGCTCTCACGCAGCCCCAGGAGGAAAGCACGGGAAAATTGCAACCCGTTTGTTAGACAGCGATGACATGACTGATTTCCTGCGTGCTGCAATCTCCTCTGGAATCTTCCTATAAGATGCAACGTCCTCTAGAGAACTAGAACCAGGACCTTCACCCAGTGCCGAGTGTAGTAGAACCATGTCTTTTTATTACCATCCAGAAAATGGTATAAATCCTGCACACACTGAATTTCCCCTGATTCAAGGTATTTAGTATTAATCAAGGGAGATTTCTGTTCCTTGAAAGTACAAAGCTGTCTTTTTATTATTTATTTTGAACCATACCATTGAGCTGTTTTGCCATGGTTCCTTTAACCATAAAAGCAAATCTGAATTTTTAAAAATCATTTTCTTACCAAACATCAGAAATAACTGTATTATTTTTCTAACTAACACATAAATATCACCTCCCTCTCCAAAAAGGGGAAAGAGACAAGAGCTACAGGACAAAGAGCCAGAAGGACAGGGGAAAAGCATTGGGATTCAGTGGCATAGAAGTGATCCGTAAACCATTTTTATTTAACAGGGTCAAAGACACCTGTAGAGGTTGTGCCCTAATAAGATTTGGCCACATCGCCAAGATGGAATCATGAGTGTTGCTAAAGAGCGGGGCTCTCTACTCACTCTGCTTCTTAGTTCTTATGTAGATGGAAGTCCCCAGAGCACGTAAAACAATGAAGTTAACTTTTACCTCCTTCATTTCCAGAAAAGAGCAGATCTTGTAGTTTCATCTTTATAAGCCAAGGCTGAGGTTGAACTCAAATTTAAAAACTGTCTATCCATCCCAACTCTTTTCTAAAAATAAAAGAGCAGTTTTTCATCTCTGGCATAGTCCCTGAGAGAGTGCTTATTTACCTCGTGTTTTGCAGACTCTTCTCAAAAACAGTAAGTAAATAAATACACTAACATATATTGCACAAAAAATAAGACACCTTTTACTTGGTGCTGGATATGGAATAAATTGGTTACTTAACACAAAATTAACACTGCTGACTGGAATCTGTTTTCTTGTGAAAGAATTAAAGTCTAGTGTTGTGTTTTGGAGATATTCTTGTATTTACCATCAAGGAAATAGAATTTAGAAAACTTTATAATCCAGCTAGAGTAAAAGCTTGCTTAATTTAAATTCTATTAATTCACAGTTGGTTTCGTTTCTGATAGTGACTGGATTGACATCACACTCAACAAAATTTTTCTTTGTGAATAATAAGGCAAGTGATGAAAACGCAGTACTTTATAAACAAGACTGTAACCGTAATGTTTAAAATGTTAAAAGAATGATTTGGTTTTTGATTAGAGATAGCTCCTTACGTATAAATAGTGAACATGCCAAACACAGTTGGTTTTTTCTAGTCTTTCAAGCAAGTTGCTGATGAAATATCTTGTAGTACGCTCTGATCACCTACTTTGGGATTCACCTCAGAACTTAAAAGTGATACGTTTAGCTGGAGATACTCCATTATTTATTTTTTTTAAAGATTTTATTTATTTATTTGACACAGAGAGAGAGAGAGATCACAAGTAGGCAGAGAGGCAGGCAGAGAGAGAGGGGGAAAGCAGGCTCCCTCCTGAGCAGAGAGCCTGATATGGGGCTCGATCCCAGGACGCTGGGATCATGACCTGAGCCGAAGACAGAGGCTTAACCCTCTGAGCCACTCAGGTGCCCCGATACTCCATTATTAAGGATGTTTTTGATTGGTCTTCCCTTCTATTAGTTTGATGACTGAGGTTTAACAATATAGCCAGCCCCACCAAGCGGGTGCCTGGGCCCTGAACAAAAGGTAGTTTGGTAAGTCAACTGGGCTGCTGCTAATTGTGACTTTGTCTGTTTGAGCATGTTCTTCCCTAGGAATGGATGTGGTACAGGGACGGGAGAGAGTTAATGAGCACTGAGGAATAGACATTTTATTAGGTAAAATGTGACACAGTCTAAGATCATCTTTTATCACTGTGTTACTGAGTCTTTGGGATAAGCTCATTGAACGTATATTAACTGAGTACCTACTGGATACCACGTTCTGGGTATTTATAGGCAAGTAAGACAGATATGGCCCCTGTCCTCATGGAGCTTATAATCTCTCTGGGGAGAAAGAAGTAAACATATACGCAACTATATATGTGTACACACATACACACATACATACACACACACGCTAGAAGTACTCTGAAGTACCAGAATGAAGTAGGGAAGACTTAGTTTGGATACAACTTATAAATGGAAAGGTCTAGGAGAGCATCAGAGATTTGAGCTAGTAGAATAGTATCCTTTGAATGGTTCTTTGCCTCTCCTTCCCATTCATGCTTTGTAAACAATGGAAGATGATAGGAATGCCCCAACCATGAGTTTTAGCCATGTTACTACCAATATTGACCTTTCTATGCCAAGGCATCATGAATTTATATAGACCTAACAATTGCAATTGTTGGGGCCATGGAAACATGGGAGGCAATGTAGAATAGTAAAAAGGCGACTGGGCTCCTTAGGAAGACCTGAAATCTTCTGAGGAGGAGAGGAGAGAAGAGAAGAGGACAGAGGTTCTCAACCCCTCTGTGCATCCATTTCCAAAAATGTAAGATGGGGGAGAATATTAGTACCCGCTGTATAATGTTGTGAGAATTCAATAAATTAATTTAAAGTAAAGTACTTAGAATATGCCTGCCTCTGGCAAGTTCTTAAGTGTTACTATTATTACTAGTGTTGCTATTGTTACTAGCATAATGGTAGTAACTAATACTAGCACAATACTATTACTGAAAAGAGGTCACCTCCTTCAAGGATGGGACTCCAACAGAGGCAGAATGCTTAGGAAACTGGAGCGAACATATAAACAGATAGTGTGTGGAAACCAAGACGTACATTTCCACAATTCCTACCACACCTCCCTTTGTTTCAAGCATGTTTTTAAAGGGGCCACTTTTTATTGCTGGAAGAGGGGCCATAAGTCATGGAATGTTTTATTTGATACCCACAGGCTCTCTCTTCTTTAGGACACGAGACAGGCAGGTAATTTACGCCTCTGGGTATGAGGCGTGTACAGGATATTAAACTAGTGCTAATTTCATAATGCTGTCACCCCTGCAGCTGGGACAACAAGACCACAGAGATAAATGCCATTTATAAATGGATTCTCTTAAGGCAATGAGTCGTTCTTTTTAAGCAACATAATGAGACCTTGTAAATTAAACCTGGGAAGGATTTTTAAAAATCATGAAAAAATATATTAGAAAAATATAAATATTAACTATAGCTGACTTCTATATAGATATTGTTTTAACAAAGCTAATACAGAATTGCAATAAACATCATTTTCTCTTCACTTCTTAATGCATACAGATCTCTGAAATCCTGTCCTTTTTTTCTTTGTACTGTTTCCCATAGAGGTACCACTTGGATCCAGTTACATTATGAAAAATTCTTATTAAATATTTAATTAACAAATAATAACTGAAGGAGACTTTACTATATATCGTATTTCTTCTGTGTATTTGTGTGCACGTATGATCATGTGACAGACACATTAGATTATAAAACTCAATCCTTTTCCTACATAAGGCTCAGATTTGGGGATGTCTGAGATAGTTTAGGAGATTATATTTCTTTAGCAAAAGAGAGAGAAACCAGGATAGTATGATGGGAAGGAAATTGTGAACCCGTGAAATATAAGTTGTAGCTTTTTAGATAAAAAGAAAAGAAGAAAAAGACAAGAAATGGAGTCTACTCAGAAAAAGAAAACAAAACAAAAACAAACCCTTCATTCCCTGGCATTTTTCTGAAGGCCAAGGCACTGAGATCTCTCCTAAATATTCCTGTGTGTGTAGATCCCTTTCCTGGGGGAGAAGACCCCAAGTGGTTGTGACCAGCCAGTAACCTGACCCCACTCCCTCTCAGCCAGAGGCACTGAGGTTTTACCTCAGAAGCCTGACACGTGGCCCTACCCCTCCTTTGTCCCTTAGCGGAGTAGCATCCCCCAGTGAGCCTCCCCCCACCATCTTCAGTTTCTCCTCCCTCTCCAAAGACCGCTCAGAAGGAGCTCAGTTTTTCCTAAAGAGTGAGAAACAAAAAAGTCTTTATGTGGGAGTCTGTTTAAGAAATAACCAACTCCTGTTTATAAAGGCGCCTTTCATTCTCTTTGCTGGTATGTGCTTCCTGAGCAGCCGCGGGTGGGACAGCTCAATGGAGTCCGGTCAAAGATTGCCACTGCTAATTTCCAAGGCTGCCACGGGGGTGGAGGAGGAGGAGAAGTGCTGTGCCTGCGGCCATGTAGGTACTACCCACAAGAGTTACTCAGAGGGGCCCCAGGAGCTCAGCCTTAAACAGCCTGACAAACGTCTTGTTAGCGCAGTTCTTTCTGCCACATAACTTTCTTTATGCGTTCCCAGGTACGGGGTGGTTTTCTTTTTCACAAAATACCCTTATTTAAACATAACAACCGAGTAGAGAAAATAACAGGCATTAAGTAGGAAATGGTTGGAACCCAACGCTTGTTTCGGCTGCAGGCCTGCAAAGCGCTGCCCAGGTAAGCCCGTGTGTCGCATTTCCACCGGAAGCCATCAAGATGGCGCCCAGGGCCAGGCAGAGCTGTTCTTCGAGAGTTCCCTGTTGGTCTTGGGTCTTAAACGAGAATTACATAGAGGTAGGGACCCCTGGGTGGCTCAGTGGTTGGGTGACTACCTTTTGCTCAGGTCATGATGCGAATCCCCCATCCAATCCCTGCTCAGTGGGGAAGACTGCTTCTCCCCCTCCCACTCCCCCAGCTTGTGTTCCCTCCCTAGCTGTCTCTGCCAAATAAATAAATAAAATCTTAAAAAAAAAAAAAAAAAAAAAAGAATTACATAGAGGTCACCAAGCCTGGAGAAAATCTGAACCGTAGAAGTAAAGAGAGGGTTGGTTTAGTGATGTGCGACATTTTTGAAGCTGTGAGATCAAGTGGTTACTTTGAGTTTTCCCCATATATACACAAATATGTATGTAAACACATTTGCACTTTTCTATTCTGTACTAGTAAATGTCTCCTGGTGTATGTGCACATGTATGTGATTTAGATTTAAGTAAAAAGACATTTGTGAAACTCTAAATGGATTTCATAGTGCCTTCTTAAGCTGGGAGAATGCAACCGCAGCCCAGATTAATATAGTAAAAGTTTCACTTTATTTTATTTAAAAATTGTTTTATAGTAAAGCAAGCATGGAATAGAATGCAAAATGGATACGGAATTTATGACAAAAGTGGAATGTAGCCCTTGTTTATAACTGGGAAGGCCCACAGATTCCTGAGGGGCATAGGTTTACTCTCTTCTCTCAGCCTTAGCAAATAAACAATGGGCAACAAAAACCAAAAAGATTCTCTGCCCAAAGATACTTAAATTCCCCACTCCCACTTTTATTCTTTATTCCCCCCAAATATGTTTATTTTATTTTTTCAGTGTTACAAGATTAATTGTTCATGCACCATACCCAGTGCTCCATGCAATACGTACCCTCCTCAATACCCACCACCAGGCTCGCCCAACCCCCCACCCCCTCCCTTCAGAACCCTCAGTTTGTCGCTCAGAGTCCACAGTCTCTCATGGTTCATCACCCCTTCTGCTTACCCCCATTCACCCTTCCCTTCCTTCCCACTTTTATTCTATAATTATAAATTTATTAGCCTTTCAGGTTTCTCTTTTTAAAAGCATATGTCTCTTGATAAGTTTAAGCTGTTGATCATTCACATCTTAGTATGAATTACCTTATTAGCTTAATCTAATTAATTACTTAACTAGCTTTCTATTTCGACTGGCTTCACAGACCAAATCAGAAACTGAGTTCCTAATGTAGAGTTACTTAACTCTTCTGTGGACTACAGCAAGCAGTAGAGCATTCTCTACTCATTCATTTGAGTTCATTCATTTGAGCCTTTTTCCTAATCTGAAAATAGGAATGCTAGCATCTGCTTTGCCCTCACAGAATAGCTATGAAATCAAAATGACATAATTCACATGGATGACCTCTATTAAGTTATGAAGTACTATTTAAATATCAGTTACCACTCAGCACTTTTAGTTGAGATTAGTAGTTAATAGATGGTATTATATCCATGAGGATCTAATAACCATAGATCCTCATGGTTATTAATACATTTTAGTTGAGATGAGTTAATAGATGAAGAAGAATGGCACAGGGAGAGGTAATTTTGAAATGTAAGACATTTGGAAAGATCAGGCTCACAGCCTAACCTCACTGAGGGACTTCAGTATTTGAAAGTATTACAAATCTGAGGAGAGAAGGGAGAGGAAAGAGGCAAGAAAATGCCAGAACAGAATTCTGTTCTTGGGGTTTTTTTTTATTTATTTGACAGAGAGAGAGAGAGAGAGATCACAAGTAGGCAGAGGCAGGCAGAGGGAGAGGGGGAAGCAGGTTCCCTGCTGAGCAGAGAGCCCGATGTGGGGCTTCATCCCAGGACTCTGAGATCATGACCTGGGCCGAAGGCAGAGGCTTAACCCACTGAGCCACCCAGGCGCCCCCAGAGTTCTGTTCTTCAGTTAAGCATAGGAAATATTTGAGGTAGAAACACCAATGGCCCCAGCTGCTATCCTGGAAAAAGTCGATAGTTGAGATAGTTGAGATTCATCTTTAATTGTTAGGCAATCCCCAAGACACAGACTATGGAGTTCTGGGTATCACATTTCTCAAAATAAGGATCTGCCAGAAGTATACATAATTTAACGTAAGCACTGGTCCTGTTTATCTTTCAAAATATGTAATGCTCTTATCTACTTCTGATAACCCTGTGCATAGTTTCTTGTCTGATGTGCATCATCTAATAATAATTGCAGCAACCAGATACTATGTCCTATGTATGTACTGTGTACATGCATGAAGCATGCACTATGAATGGGATACTATTCTAGCACTAAGAACTAGGTACTATAATGCTCCCACTTTACAGTTGACAAAAGTGAGGCTGAGTATTTAACTTGACGAGGTAGTGTATGGCAGCAGGTCCAACTAAGTAAAACCAGGTTGCGTGACTATAGAACTGGACAGATTCTGTGTCTCCTTCCTCCCAACCAATGGCAGAACCATTGTAAGTAAGAGTAATTAAAATGTGCAGAAGACAAGAAGCACTCAGAATCTGCTTCTGTGGAAATCAGAGGGCAATCTCTTCTTTGGGATCTAGTGCTCCAATTCTCTTATAGAGGACTTGACTTTGAAGACTTAAATAGACTTGGAGAGGTGAGCCAAATGGAATCCCAGATGGAGTGGGGCCAAAAAGGAGAAGGCTCCAAGGAAGTAGTCAGTTTTCTTTTTGTTTTGTTTTTTAAGCTAAATAAGAGTTTGAAAAGAACAGAGATCTGAGGACATTGAGAATGTAAAGTGTTCATTTTTTAAAGAAGTGCTCCCTTTCTTTTTTAAGATGTGAACCCTCAGATCTGCTGTTAGCCATGATAAGTTACACTGAGTTGTTTTGCTGTCTTGCAAATCTTCTGAAATCATCAGCTTGACATTATGTTTGCTTCTACCTCCAGGCTTTACCAAGGCACATCTAAATTTATTTAGAGAAAAGTCATGAAGAGCAAAGCAAAAACCGTGGACTTTATGCCTTTTAAAAAATACACTCTTTTCCCTTCTAAACAAGTCATAGAAGTTCAAGGCAAAAGTAGATTCATAGGTCAGGGGCAAGGCAGAAGTTTTACCTCTGACTCAAGAATGAGCTCTGGACTAACTTTTTCAGGTGCAGAGGGGTACGGTGGGCAGAAATGTGGGGTAAAATTTGATGTTTCGGCACCCCACGACAGACCCCAAATCACCACTGACACAGAATGGTGCTTCCAACACTGACCTCTGTCGCAGATTTCTATTTTTTCTTCATCTGGCTCTAGCTGACACACAATGCCACAGTTTCAGGTGTACAGCCTAGTGATTGAACAAGTCTACGTATTATGCCACGTCGCACCACGAAGAGAGTTCCCATGTGTCACCACACAATGCTACTGTAATATCATTGACTATACTCCCTATGCTGTACCCGATTATTATTTTGTGATCCTTAGCCAACTTTTTGTTAAGTCAATTGAAAATAGACTAACATTCATAGTTTAGGTAAAGATAATCATCTTTTTGAGAAAATACTGGGCTATAGGTACCAGATATTTGTATTTCTCTATTTGCAGACTCATTCATGTTAAACAACTTTTTACTTATGGCCTGATCAATAGTCACTGGAGTGCGTGGAGACCTTTCCTAAGCTCTTCATCAATCAGAAAGAGGCAGGTCTTAGAGGCAGATGGGACTGTCTAAATTTGAGGCAAGTTGCCAAACACACTTCAACTGGTTCCTTTCCTCGGGCTATTAATTAGAAGAGTCTTTCCTCATTCCTGGGCTGTGCTGGCCTTCTCATTTTTTGTCTCCCCTGACCATTTGGTCAAGTAATCCCATTTGAGTGCACAGGTAGTCCCGCAACACGGTAAATAATTTCGTCTGGAATCAGATGTCTCCTGTTTATCTGGGACTGGTGTCATTTTGAATTACAGTCACCACATTTCTTTTCTCTGTTCTCCTTTCCCAGTTTAATAGCATTAAAAATGTCCAAACTCGGGTTTTCTTTTATAATTCAGTGACTCCAGTTCGATTAAGAACCAGCTGCCATTAGATGAATAGCAATAAATAACATTAGACCTGCAAAGTCACTCAGGTCTGATTCTTCAGTTCATTGGCTCAAATTGTGATTCCACAGTGTTCCTTACACAGGAATTACAAAGCGAGTTCATAGTAGTGCCTATTTTGTTTTCCAGGGGGACTCTTTATGCACCAAATTTTTCTTTTTCCCCTCCAGCTTTATTGAGATATAATCAGCATATGACATTGTGTAAGTTGTGCAATATGATGATTTGATTCATGTATATAGTGCAAAATGATTACCACAATAAGGCTAGTTAACACATCCATCACCTTACATAATTACCAGTGTATGTGTGTGTGCGTATGTGTGTGTGAGAGAGAGAGAGGTTGTGTTGAGAGCATTTAAGATCTCTCACAGCAACTTCCAAGTGCATAATACAGTATTGTTAACTATAGTTACCATGCTGTACAGTGTATCTCCAGAACGTATTTATCTTATAACTGAATGTTGTCCCTTTGACTAACATCTCCCCACTTCCCTTACCCCTGGCTTCTGGCCACCACCATTCTACTTAGAGAGAAATTCTCATTTAACCCAACTGACCACTATATTTCACATTAGTGCTATCAACTATTTTTTTCCTTCTTTTCTCTGGAAACAAAAATGGTTCAGGTTCCCCTCCTGGGTGCTTCTGACACTTGGCCTTTCTCCAGTCTTGGCCCATAGGACACCGTATTGCAACTGCCTACTTCTGGGTCTGCCTTTACCTTTAGAGCATAAGCTCCTTGAACTTGAGCTCATGTTGGCTTCCCTCCCACCGCTGCCTGGCACAGGAGTCTCTAGCTTGCACTGCTGTTTGATAGAAAAGTAGTGCCAGAGGTCTGGCAAGAGTTCTGTTTAATTGCCCAGTTAGATTAAATAAGGCCACCCAGATGTTAAGGAAGAATGATGTGTTATGTAAAGGAAAACTGAAAGTTTTTGAAACCAAGTATTCTGGCGTTCTTTGCACATGATGGTAAGAGAGATAAACTGATCCTCTTGTGTCATTAGAATCCTAAGGGTTGGTCATGACACCAGAATACTTGATGGAAACCAAATCTTCTCCGACAGTCCCTGTGGGGTGTTTGCCTTTTTTCAGACTTTGTACAATCACAGTATCTGGTGTGAACTGAACCATTGTCTCCTATAAATCATGTGTTCTTTGTTCTCCTCAAACCACAGCTTTAGTAATTTTAAAAGCCTTCTATTAAAGATTCTGTTCTGTCATTTGTGGGTATGTGGAGCTCTTAGGAACAGAAGCATCTCACAGGCAAGTGGGATTACTGACATTAGGGTTTTTAAGACTAAATCCTAGGAATTTCAAATGACTCAGTAAGATCCAAGTACTAATTAGATCTCTAAAATGAACTGGGCTCATTTGCTTAATCAGGAGTCACCTGAATGACAGACCCAGCGAGTAAGCTGGCTCAGATACAGGGTCGGTTGTGTGTTGTTACTTTTCCAGCTATTTTAAATAGTTGCTATAATGAGACAAGTGGCTGTTTCTATTCTTCCCATTCCTATCTACCCCCAGTGTAGTTCCTATCTGTATGACCCATCTAACATTTGCTGAAGATGGGAAAAGCTGGGATGGTGCTGGGACTTCAGTCACTCATGAAGCAGCCTTTCAAGACACACAGTGTTTCTGAAAATGAGTATCCATAAACCACAGAGTTTTCTAGCAGCTCCAGCAGAATTTGCTCCTCCCAAAGAAGCAAAACATAAAGAAAGAATGCGAGGCGTTGGTCATGAATATAAGCTTTATGTACCTAGAGCCAAAAGTAATTGGGTGTGGGTGAGGTTAATGAATATCCAAATGTTGAAATGAAAAGTCTGTCCACCTCTCTTTCCCACTCATTATTGGTTTGCTTTTCATGGAAATATTCTTTAGGATGAGAGAAGACAGAACCCACTGGCCACAGGGACCCTCCTGATCCTTCTGTGCTTGGGAGGGCAGGAAACATAAGGAAGGTGGGGAGCTGGCCCTGAGAGAAGAGGCTGGCAGGAGGAAGTGATGGAGGTTGCTCTGATACCATTTTGGCAGGTAAATGAACATTTTTATAGGCAATTTAATGCCTCTGGAAAACTATCTGCTAGAACGATATTATCTATTCTCATCAGCCAGAAAAAAACATATCATCCTACTTTTAAACTCACCAGTAATGAAAGCATCTGTCCCTAGAAATTCCAGAATATGTTTCTATATACAGATGACTGATCACCCTTTCCCTGTCTAGGAAGTGTCCCATTCATGCCAGCCTCAACCTATAGACCCTGAAGAATGCTCAGCCAAGCAAATAATGATCCAACCAGGCACAGAAGAGCCAACCTAAGGCTCTTCTGCCTTGTGGGTGTCCTTCCTTTGGCATATTTGGTTAGCACACTGTATAAATATGGTTGGAACACTCCCATTCCTCTTCAGCAGGGTCAGCTTTGTTTTGTTGCAGGACTGCAGAAGTGCTTGGTAGATCTCACCTTGCCAGGTCCCTTGGTGATAGGGGACAGAGGAGTCATGAGCCTGACGAATCCTTCACTACCATAAGTGAAGTGATTCTGGATGTCAGCTCTGTCCTTAGACCTACTTTGTGGAGGAGGCCAGTTGTTTTCACAAGAAAGACCTAGTAAGAAATGGGATTCGATTTTCCGGGGTAAGTGGAATTATTAATTGTCAGAGACATAAGAATGGGCTTATTGTAACCATCTGTGACCTTGGTCAGGTCACCTGATCTTGCTGTTGTTTCTTCATCTGCACGTCTGTTTCTGGTTTGTCTAAGAGGTGTTTCCCCAAAACAGTGGAAAATACAATAGGAGTTCATGAAGGTAACCTTCCACTATTATACTTATCATTCTATACTGATGGCCTAAAATTGAATGGAACACATAAGCCTCAGAAGTATCTCTGACAAGTTAGCATCAAATCCCTTATAAGTTATAAAGGCAACATTTAGAGGTTCCAACAGGAAACTTGTTTAAAAGCTAACTTCCTGTAAGGCCTTTTTAAAAGTTCCAAAATGCCCAGGCTCCCAAGGCCCATCTATAAATAATCAATAGAAGCAAACCTCTTTCTGGAAAAGGACTCTTTTGACAAAGCCATGATAGGTGCCTCATTCATTCTATAAATAGTTACTGAAAGCCTGCCATGAACCAGACACTGTTCTGGGCACTAGCGATTGAGTGGTGATCAAAACAGACGAATTTTCTGTGCTATGGAGCTTTTATTTTAGTAGCCTATCCTAAATAAATGCAGGCAATACAGGTAATAAAAATAAAAATCAATACAGATAAAATATGTCAGTTGGTTCCAAGTACTAAAAAAGAACATAAAGCTGGGTAGGGAGCATGAGAAGTGTAAGAAGGGGAGGTACTTTTTTAGACGGGACACCAGGGAAGGTCTCTGAGAAGTTGATGTTTGAACAGATACCTGAATAAAGTGAGGGAGTGAAATAGAAGAAGACTAGTCCAAACAGAGGGATCGGGAGGTGCAAAGGCTCTGGGACAGGAGTATGCCTGTCAGGTTCAAACAACAGCAAGGAGACACTACCCCTGTATTCGGGTGAACAAGAAGAGACTGGTGGAAGGTGGAATTAAGGAGCTACCCATGGACTTTATCATTCAGCTCTTGTAGATCATGTAAAAGCCTGAGCTTTCCCTCTGAGTGAGGCGGGAAGCTTTGGAGAGTTGTAAGCAGGGGACTGACATCATTCTAACATACATCTTATTAACATAAACTAGTTGCTATACAAAGAACACACTGAAAGGGGCAAGGGCAAAATCAGGGAAGACAGACTGGTATTGAAATTTTCAAGCAGGAAATAAAGGTGGTGAGGGTCAGACTGGTAGCTGTGGGTGGAGAAGGGACTGGATTTTGGATATATTTTGAAGGAAATGTTCAGGGATTTGCTGGAAGGTTGGAGGTGAGCTGAAAGACAGAGAAACAAGTATGTCAAAGTTTTTAATCTGAGCACCCAGAAGAATGGAGCTGTGATTGACTGCCATGAAGAAGACTGTAGAAAGAGCAGGTTTGGGGGAGAAAATTCAAAATTGGGTTTACGACATATTAAGCCTGAGATGCCCACTCTTCTGGAGAGGTTGAGTAGAGAGTTGGCTCTAGAGTTCAAAAGCAAGACTGGTAATGGAGATAGAAGCTTGAGAGACAGAAGCCAAGGACTGGTAATTCAACCATGGGTCCGAATGAGATCACCTGGTTTGAGTGTAAACATAGAAAAGTGTAAACATAGAAGAGTGCAAACACACTGAGACCTGGGGATCAAGGAGATGAATCAAACCAAGAAGGGAGACTGAGAAGGAACTGACAGGAAAGTAAGACAAGAATCAAGAAAATAATAGAAAATAACAAGGGTTTTGAGGAGATGGAGAAATTGAAACCCTTGTGTACTTCACTGTTGGTAGGAATGTAAAATGATGCAACTATTATGAAAAACAGTATGGAGTTTCCTCAAAAACTTAAAACTAGAACTATGTTATGATCTAGGAATCCCACTTCTGGGTGTATACCCCGCAGAATTGAAAGCAGGATCTTGTGCATCTATGATCATAGCATCATTATTCCCAATAGCTGTGTTCTTCAGTGGATGAGGAGATAAACAAAATGTGATATGTATATATATTGTGTGTGTGTGTATGTGTGTGTGTGTGTGTGTGTGTGTGATATTTGGAATACTAGCCTTAAAAAAAGAAGGAAATCCTGTCACATGCTACAGTGTGAATAAAATAAGCCAGTTGCAAAAAAGACAAGTACTGTGTGATTTCACTTATATGAGGTGTCTGAAGTAGTTGAACTCATAGAAACAGAAAGTAGAATTGTGGTTGCCAGGGGCTGGGGAGACAGGGAAATGAGTTATTCAATAGGCATAGAGTTTCAATTTTGTAAGATCAAAAAGTTCTAGAGATGTGTGCAGTGTGAATATAGGTAACACTACTGTACTCTTAAAATATGGCTAAGATGGTAAATTTTATGTGTCTCTTACACAATTAAGAATGAATGAATGAATGAATCTCTCACTCAATGAGTCAATCAGTCAAGAAAAAGCAGCATTCCCGGAGTCAGGTGAAGAAGGTATGTAAGGAGAAGGAAGAAATGCACTGTGTTAAATCCTGCCAGAAGTAGTAGCTGAGTAATGGCCACTAACATACCAGATTCTAATCCCTGGAATTGTAAATGTAACCTTATATGGATAAAGAGTCTTCGCAGATGTGATTAAGTTCTTGACATGGAATCATTATCCTAGATTACCTTGGTGAGCTCCAAATCCAATGATAAGTATCCTTATAAGACAGAGGCAGAGGGAGATTCCCCAAAGAAGAGAAGGGGGCAATATAATCACAGAGGCAGAGCCTGGAGTGATGGGACCACAAGTCAGGGATCTCCAGCAACCACCAGAAGCTAGAAGAGGCTAGAAATGAATTCTTTCCTAGCGACGCCAGGAGAGATCATGGCCCTGCTGCCACCTTGATCTCCCTTCAGTGGAACTGATTTTGAATTGCTATCTTCCAGAACTGTGAAAGAATAAATTTGTTGTTTTAAGCCGTCAAGTTTGTGTTAGTTGGTTCCAGTAGCCACAGCAGACTGAATAAGTCAAGTAGGGAGAAGGTTGAGAAGTGATCATTGGATTTGGAAAACTGGAAGTCAGACCAGCTGCTGACCTAGAAAAATGTAATTTCTGTAAAGTAAGTGGAAGAGAACCCATTTGGAGGGGCTATAGGAAAATAATGGAGGAAGGGAAGTGGATACAGTGAGGCTAGACCAGTCTTCCAAGGTATCTGTAAAGGAAAACAGAATAAAGGGATTCTTGCTGGGAGGTCATGCAAGGTCAAGGGACAGGTTTTGTTGTTTTTCTGAAGATGGGAGATATTTTGGCATGTTTATATGCTG
Source organism: Procyon lotor (assembly GCA_028646535.1). Classification (NCBI taxonomy): domain Eukaryota; kingdom Metazoa; phylum Chordata; class Mammalia; order Carnivora; family Procyonidae; genus Procyon; species Procyon lotor. The sequence continues at coordinate 81,045,005 of CM053609.1, forward strand.
ATGGGGTTGCTCCAGTAAAGAGGAAGGAAAATTGGTGATGCAGGAGAAAATGAACGAAAAAGGACAAGGCTCAAGGCCTTTAATGGGTAAGATGGGAGCCACTGTTGAAGTGAAGGGATTCCACACCAAGATATTTAAAAGAAAAAAAAAAAAAGGAAAGAAAGAAACCAACAGCAGCAAAAACCAAGGCATGAGCAGTTCATCTTCACAAGAGAAGAGAAGGCAGTATTTCTGAGCAGAGATGTGCATGTGCCCGTGAGTGGGTGATGGGAGAACTTGGACGTGCTCTTCCGGGTACTTCTGGGTGCTGTTTTTTAGTGAAATGAAAAGTGAGAAGCAAGGTCATCAGTTGAGGATGACAGTGGGGACTGAGGATGTATTAGAGGCTTGAGGAGAGAGGAAACAGTGTAGAAAAACATCGTTGGAAATTGACTAAGGAAATATGCAAGAAAAATTGGACAGCACCAAAGACCTACTTGAAGTTAATATCTGTGGATTTGTGGTTGTGTTTTAATCAGCACTCTTAAACTGCTCAAGGATAGATGGAGAGTTGGATTCAATCAGAGTTGGGGATTTTTATAAGCTGGTATGATTGAGGGAGAATGAAGCAGTGTTGCTCTAAGTTTGAAGGGAGTGAACCGCACAATAGACTGTGGGCTCTATGCCTGGTAAGGGGGCACATGAGGACACGAAGGTTTTGAGGGACAAAGAAAAGGAGGCACGCTCAACAGGTGGGTGTCCTGAATTTTTATAATCAGGGTCCAAGGGGAGTGATCTGGAAAAACAGAAAATAGAAAGTTTGAAATCTTCCGTTCAACCAACTGGGGTCCTTTTGGTCTTGGGGCTTTACTGCATATTTGTCCACTCGCCTTAGACATTTAATTTTGGAATTGGGGCTAACATTTAATTCTGTTGAGAGAATCCTAGAGCTGTGGGATTCAATGATACATTGACAGAAGTGAAACCATATTAGTATCTCTAAAACAACCAACAAGAATCAATCATTCACCTCAACACTCTCATTTTACAGAAGGAGAAACCGAGGCCCAGGGGGATAAAAATGACTCTTCTGTGATCACTCAACAGAGTTGATACTCAAATCCAGACCTCCAGCCTCGGAATGCAGCACTCTGTATTACCCCATGCTGGTTCCCACACTTTCTTTGTGAACATCTGTTCAGTACCTCGGGATGCCGTGGATGTCAGCTCAGAAAGCATCCTCACAGCTCTCCCTAATTCCGTGCCTTTCTGTCTTCCCTTCACGTTCCCGATCCAAAGACACCACACATGTTCCAAAGAGATGGCCTCCAGAAAATTCTTTGGAGAGCCACACAAGTTTCTCCTTCCACACAACATTAAACCTATTTTATTCAAGTATAGAGATCGGCTTAGCAAATACTATTTACTTACTCATCAGGGCACCTGGTAGTCAAATTTGCCAGTTATTTACATTCTTTACAAAAATAGTACCAAAAATAAATAAATAAATAAATAAATAAGGTGAGAAAATTAAGCCCAGTGCCTCTAGCCTTAATAGATCAGACAGTCTCACTGTTGGGTGGTGATCGTCATGGCGTGGTGACCCCCCAACAGAGAGGGTCCGATCATATTTTTTCATTTCACCAACTCTCCAGCCCCTCCTCCTGATAGGGTTTCTCTAGGGTGACCATACATGGGGGCAGGGTGGGACTTAGTGAGAAATGGGAAGAAACTTGAACCTTAGTAATTCTTCTGATATTAGACATCCTCAGGAAACAGGTTTAAGTCCTTGGTTCGGACACTAGGTTAGGGCTATGTTTCAAAGACAATTCATTTCATTGCCTTGCCCTTAATTTTGTTGTTGTTGTTTTACCTGTGAAGTAAGGTGTTGTTTCAGTGAGTTTCAAATGCCTTGTATTTAGCCTCTCTTTAAGGGTTGGTGGCATACATTTGCAGAAGAGTCATTCTGGAGCCATTTTTTTTTTTAACTTGCTCATTCCTAGAAAAATCCTCACCCCTCCCCCTGGAGAGGCCTTCCTGCCATGAGTCCCAGAACAGAAGTAAACTTTTAAATAAAACACAGTGCCAACCACAGGCTCCAGACGTTCAGAAGCATTTTTGAAACCTATGTCACAAGTGATTTTAATCACTTATACTTTAGTATATTCAATCAGTGGTTATAAAAAAAGATTTGTTTTGGGTAGATGGTCCTGCAAGGTAACTTCTGGCCCCTGCCAAGCTCTGGGATTTCCTAGTTCTGTAAACTCCATGTTAAGGAAGATCGGTCAAGTTCATAGCCTTTGCTTTCCTGGAACTGCTCTTGGTACCTGGGGACTAATCTCAAAGCTGTGCATTCTGGGAGGCCAGGCTAGGAAAGGAGGTAAGGGAGCAAAGTTGCTAAGTAGCTTCTGAATATAGTCTGTGCGGTTCTGAGGTAGTTTCAAGACTACACATACATAGTTGTCAAGCCTTTTCACAGGCGTGCTGAAAATGGTTGAATTTTAATGTACATGAGTTCTATCCTGAAAAACCTGACTTTTAAAAAAAAAGTATCTGTAAGATGGTCTCCTGGTCCCCAGTTCAACATTTCAAATTCCTTTACCTTTTGGAGATGGTGAGAAGGGTCCCCTTCTTGATTCTCTTCCCCTGCAATCCTGGGACTTGCAGGGTCATCAGTGTGGGCCAGAGTTGTCTGTGTCCTTACTTAGTGATAAAGTAAAAGCAAGAGTTACAGGTCCCTTCACCTTTAATGTCTTGGGTTTTTCCTCTACTCAATCCTTATAATCAAAGATATGTGGGCAGGACAATTTATTTTATGCACTTAGAGCAGTAGTTGTAAAAACAATATTATTTAGAAAAATAAGATATGGCTCTGTGTTACATGTCAGAGATGTGTGAGGGCCGTAAAAGAGGACATAAAATGTGACAGTTGAGTAATGGGGAAACATTAAAACCACTTCGTTCTCTTATGGGTATGGGGGGGATGGATAAATCTTACAGTGTGCCTAATGGGAAAACATCTCAGAAAGTCAGCATTGATGCAAGGCCGAGAAAATGATTATGTATATTAGTTAATATTATCTTCCCACCGTGATACTCCACACCCCAAAAGTAAGCATTCCAAGTTGGGGAAAGGCACTTGAAAAATGACTGGCAAGGTTCCTTTGGCTGTCCCCTGATAGTAGAATATAGGGGAGTTTTGCTTTCTGAATCTCTGTGCTTTCCAGTTTTCTGATAACGGCTATGTATTTCTTTTACATATTTAAATATTTTTAAAGTAAAAGAATAATATTTATTTTTTAATATTTTCAAAGATATTATAAAAAGTCAGTTCGAGACCAATATGCTCCTTGCTGTCCCTGACACTAAACCAAGAAAAGGAAGCCAAGGCCTTCTATGCTGCATTTCCAGGGCTGTGGCCTCACATTGGGTTTCTGCCTGAGCCCGTGGTCACTGCTCGGTGGAGGCTGGGGGAAGGTGAGGCCAAGACTACAAAGGAGCTTTCAGCATCACACCAATGTTTACACTTTCAAACAGTGTGTTTGTGTAACTTTGCAACTGGGAAAGTTATTGATGGTTTATATGTTGCCAAAAACAACCCACAGGGCATGTGGTTCCCTGAGGATCTGTCCCTTCATTGGCAGCAGCCAGGAAATAAGGAGAGGGAAGAAGGTAAAAGTCACAAGCTTATCTTTTGCCCAGGTTATGTGGGAATACTTAAAGATCAGATGAGATCCAGAGCCTGGGAGATGCCCTTTTAGGGAATATGCTCCCTTAGCCCATTTGGCACCAAACAAAAGCCACCATTAGCAACCCGTATTGAGCAACATTTGATGGGGCCGTCTCGAGGGACGTGGATGATTCCACGCTCAGGGTACTCATCCTCACAAGTAGCAAACATTTACTGAAGGATCTAATATCCGTAAGGCTGGGTGCTGAGGGTGCTGCATGGAAGACTTTCACTCATTTAACAAATATTTATCGAGCACCTACTGTGAACACCACAAGCTATTTGCTCTTAGTTTATATTTAGAGGAGGAGAAAGATGGATGCTATAAACATGCAGTAACTTCAGATGATTATAATGCATTGGGAAAAAAAATAAACAGAATGCTGTCCTGGAAGAATGATGGGCTAGACAGGACACTTTATTATATGGTGTAATCAGGAGAGCTGGCATTTGAATGTAGGCTCAAAAGAGAGAGCAGCAGCCACGGGCACCACCAGCCAGGCCACTGCAGCGTGGCAGACAGGGGAGACAGCAAGTGCAAAGGCCCTGGGGTGGAACCTGGCTTGGCCTGTTCAGCCAGTGAAGAAGGACAAACAGGGCAACTTCGGAGACAGAAGGATAGGTATAATAAATGCTTATAGGAAGAAGCCCAGATGAAATACTAATGATTAATAAGAGCAGTCAGCATGTAATATTTTTAAAAAGGCCAGAGAAATGACTTGGTTTCTACTGGCACAGGCTCCCAGGTTGGTGTGAGTTTGAGGGCCTGAGGAGGTCACCGGGATAGGTAGTTGCTCAGGAATGGTTCTCCAAGGAAGAGAGGCTAGGGCCTGGCTTCAAGACATTGGTGCGCGGGAGGGAATGAGCCTTTCAGTGAAATCATGGCCGCCTCGGGCATGGGCTGTGTTGGGTGAACAAAGAACAGGCTTTTTGGCTGAAAGTTCAGGCTGGTTAAGTGGGACGGCCGCAGGGACTGTAGATTTGGATGAAAAAGCTGCTGTGTGTGCACCAGTGCTCTGCCGTCTTCACACACAGGAAATAGACCCGAGGAGGAAGCAGAAGACAATTAGCCTCAGGTGCTTGTCTTGCGAGTTATCCTGTGCCCACAGGAACCCTTACAAATGCTATAGGTGGACGAGAGCCTTTTCCTCCAGAAGATACCAGTGAAAGATAGCAGCGCCTTCTTAGAATTATTGAGGGAGCCCACAACTTTCTCACATCCACTTTGTGGCCGGATTCCGTAGAAACTTACTATGTTTAACACGTGCACATGCTTCTGGGTCACACGCTGTAAGCACTTAATAAATCCATGTTTACTAATTTTAAATCACAATTGGTTTTCAACCGATCACCATCTCTTTAAGAAGTCGTCAATGCAAATTAGAAATTTCAAAATTGGATGTGAAGATTTACCCACCTCGTGCCCCCCCCATCCAAAGGTCCCTGTTAAGAGAGGCACAGTTGGTTTTAATTGTAGATTTTTTTTCCCTCTGCCATTCTTAGTCCCTGATTCCTTCTCCGTGTTCCTTGTTATGAGGATTGGAGAATATGTATGGAATGTTTCTAGGTTATAGTGCTTAGTAGTTGCTCAGTAAATGGTGGTGGTCATTTCCTATTTGTGCCTATTCCTTCTGTAGCACTCCATACTTTATAAGATGTTGTCACAAACCTCAGGCACACTTGTGCAGTCCTATAGTCCCGCTGAGCTCCCGGGGACCAGAAGGATTAAGTGATTTTTCCCACTGAAAACACACACACACACACACACACACACACACCAGCTAAGAAGGTCAGAATGGACCAGAATTCAGGTCTACACTCCCTTAGTACCTATTTTTCTACTCTTGTACCACCTGTCAATTCTATCACAGGAAATATCACTAGACAACATGGTGGTAACAAACTTCAGTGCAGGAGGTCCAGTTCATACTGAGGGAGCTGCATTGAGGAGCTCAGCCAAAGGACTAGACTCCGCATGTTACCATTTTGTGAGCCTAAGGGTCCATCTGAGCAGAGGCAAGGAAGCTCGGGCAGGTTAGTCCCCCTGAATTCCAGGGGTTGCCTCAGGCTTGAGATCCACTGAGGGTTTAGAATTGAAGAAGTGCTTTTTTTTTTTTAGAGAAATTAATTGACCAATAAATAATTTCCTACAAGGAGGCAGAAGGCCGCTGCCTATCAGCTTCCCTTTGCCTGCTGTTGTGAAGCATTAGACATCAGTAGGTTACCAGAGCCATTTCTATGGAAACAGGCTCATTATTTCTCTTCTGTTGGAACCCTGCTGGTTCATGGTTGAGGCTTCCTTTTTTTTTAAAGAAAATCCAATATATACCATACAAAATACGGGTCTTTTTGCCTTCAAGCAAACAACGCCCATCTAACATCTAAGAATGCCAGCTCCCATTTGTGGATACAGCCATCTGCATTATCCAGAGCTCCGATAAAAAGTAAAGCTCACGTGTCATTTTTAAGTTGCAGCGTGGTCTATTCACTCTTGTTTCATTTTTCAAAATCTGTGAAACCCATGATTTCGAGCCAGCGTTTTTTTAAGGGCTGTGTTTTTGTCAAGGTGGTTAAAAGCAGCTCACCAGTGATGCTGTTTCCAAGCAGAAGGCTGCATCTCACAGAGATGTTGTTTCAAAAACAGCAGTTTACTGGAAAGCAGAGAGCTGTCATTTCAAATAATGGTTCCTGGCGCCCAAGTAAGTCAGGGAAGCTGTGTTGTGTCTTACTCCCCACCTACACAGCATAGACGGCTCCCATGCTGATTTGAGGGAAATCAGATGCAATCTTGTCCTCCTCCCATTTGGTAAGTGGCAACGTCCCAGCAAAACCACATGGTTTCCTGAGTAGAGTTTAAGTTGATACGTTGCTCCCTTGGTTCATGTTCTTCCCCATTGGCCCTGTAGCATTTTT
>CM053609.1:81058976-81081439 GCA_028646535.1 Procyon lotor
ACAGTTACTCTGCCCATTTTTTAATCAGATTTTTTTCCTTGCAGGAGTTCTTGATATATTTTGGATATTAACCCCTTAACATATATATGGTTTGTAAATATTTTCTCTTTGTACAAAGATTGTATTTTCATTTTGTTGATTGTGTCTTTAGCTGTGCAGAACCTTTTAGTCTTATGTACACCCCTGATTTACTTTGGCTTTTGTTGCATGTATGTTTGGTGTCATATTCAAGAAATCATTGCCAAGACCAGTGTCAAGGAGCTCACTCCCTATGTCTTCTTCTAGCTTCAGGTCTTATATTTAAGCCTTTGATCCATTTTGAGTTAATTTTTTTTCTTTCTTTTCTTTTTTTTTAAGATTTTATTTATTTATTTGACAGAGAGAGAGACAGTGAGAGAGGGAACCAAGCAGGGGGAGTGGGAGAGGGAAGCAGGCTTCCCACCGAGCAGGGAGCCCGATGCGGAGCTCGATCCCAAGATTCTGGGATCATGACCTGAGCAAAGGCAGACACCTAACAACTGAGCCACCCAGGTGCCCCTTGAGTTAATTTTCGTTGGTGGTATAAGATGTGGATCCAGTTTCATTCTTTTGGATGTGATTATTCAATTTTCCCAACATCATTTATTGAAGAGATGATCTTTGGGAAAAGATCTCCCTACTGAGTATTTTGGCTCTTTTGTCAAATATTAGTTGATGGTATATACTAGGGTTTATTTCCTGGCTCTTTGTTTGATCCCATTGGTCTGTGTGTCTATTTTCTATGCTATACTGTTTGCATTACTATAGCTTTGTAATAGAGTTTGAAATCAGGAAGTGGGATGCCTCCTGTTTTGTGCTTCTCAGGACTGCTTTGGCAGTTAGGTTCTTTTGTGGTTCCATGTGATTTTTATGATTTTTTTTTTTCTATTTCTGTGAATAATGCCATTGGAGTTTTGATATGGATTGCAGGAATCTATAGATAGTTTTGGGTAGTATGGACATTTTAATAATATTATTCTGATCTGTGAACAGACTTTCTATTTATTTGTGTCTTTAACTTCTTCCATTGAAGTTCTAGTTTTCAGTGTATAGCTCTTTCACATTCTTGGATAAATTTATTCCAAAGTATTTTATTGTTTTTGATGCTATTATGAATGAGATTTTATTTTTCAATTTCATTTTTTGTAAGAAAACACAATGGATGTCTGATGCTGATTTTGTATCCTGCTTACTTTACTGCTTAGTTTACCTTGTTGATTAGTTCTAAGTTTTTTTGTGTGGGATCTTTAGAATTTTCTATATATAAGATCATATCATCTTCCAACAGAGACAATTTCACTTCTTCCTTTCTGATTTGGATGCCTTTTATTTCTATTTCTTCTCTGGCTAGGACTTCTAGTACTATGTTGAATCGGAGCATGAAAGTGGGAACCCTTGTCTTGTTCCTGATCTTAGAAGAAAAGCTTTAAATCTTTCATCATTGAGGATGAAGCTTTCCATCTTTCATCACTGAGGATGATGCTAGCTGTGGGCTTGTCATATATGGACTTTACCATGTTGAGGTACATTCCTTCTATACCCAATTTATTGAATTTTTACCATGAAAGGATGTTGTATTTTGTTAAATACTTTTTCTGCCTCTACTGAGATCACTGAGATCATTATATTTTACCTTTCATTCTATTGATGTGGTGTGTCACATTTTATGGATTTATTGCACCATCTTTACATCTCAGGCATAAATCCCACTTAACTGTGGTGTATGACCCTTTCAATTGCTGTTGAATTTGGTTTGCTAATGTTGTGTAAAGAATTTTTGCATATATTCAGTAGGGATATTGGCCTATAGTTTTCTTAACTTGTAGGATCCTTATCTGGCTTTGGTAGCAGGGTAATTCTGCCCTTTTATTATGAGTTTGGGAATATTCCCTTCTCTTTGATTTTGGAAGAGTTTGAAAAGGATTAGCATAAATTCTTTTTTAAATATCTGGTAGAATTCACCAGGGAAACCATCTGGTCCTGGGCTTTTCCTTGTTGGGAGCTTTTTTAATTACTGATTCAATCTCTTTACTCTTTTTTGGTCTGTTCAGATTTTCTATTTCTTCATGATTTAGTCTTGGAAGGTGATATGCTTCTAGGCACTTACCCAGCTTCTAGGTTATCCAATTTATTGGCATATAATTTTTTCATACTAGTCTCTTATGACCCTTTGTGTTTCTGTGGTATCAGTTACAATGTCTTTCATTTCTGGTTTTAATTGAGTCTTCCCTCTTTTTCTTCTTAGCCCAGCTAAGGATTTGTCAGTTTTGTTCATCTTTTCAAAAACCAGCTCTAGGTTTCATTGATCTTTTCTATTATTTTTCTGGTCTCTATTTCATTTATTTCTGCCCTCATCTTTATTTCCTTCCTTCAGCTAACTTCAGGGTTAATTTGTTCTTTTTTAGTTGCTGAGGTCTAAAGTTAGGTTATTTAGGATCTTTTCTTTTTCTTTTCTTTTCTTTTCTCTCTCTCTCTCTTTCATGTAGGTGAAAGTAAACTTCCCTCTTGGAACGGCTTTTGCTGCATCTCATAAATTTAGGAATGTTGGGTTTCCACTTTTTTGTTTTCAGATATTTTTTTATTTATCTTCTAATTTCTTCTTCGATCTATTGGTTTGTTGTTCAGGAGTGTGTTGTTTAATTTTCACATATGTGTGACTTACCCAGTTTTCCTCCTGTTATTGATTTGTAGTTTTATACCACTGGTTGGAAAAGATTCTTGGTACAATTTCAGTCTTCTTAAATTAGCTAAGACTTATCTTGTGGCCTATTTTTTGTCCTATCCTGAAGAACATAACATGTACACTTGAGAAGAACATGTATGCTGCTATTGGATAGAATGTTGTCTTTTTTAGATCCGTTTGGTCTAAAGTATAGTTCAAATCTAGCGTTTCCTTATGAATTTTCTGTCTGGGTGATCTATCTATTGTTAAAAGTGGGGTATTAAATTTCCTACTATTATTTTATTGTTGTTTATTTCTCTCATCAGATCTGGTAATATTTGCTTTTTTTAAAAAAAATATTTTATTTATTTGTCAGAGAGAGAGCATAAGCAGGGGGAGCAGCAGGCAGAGGGAAAAGCAGGCTCCCTGCTGAGCAAGTAGCCCAAAGTAGGACTTGATCCCAGGACCCTGAAATCATGACCTGAACCAAAGGGAGATGCTTAACCAACTGAGCCACAAAGGCGTTGCAGGTCGGGTAATATTTGCTTAATATATTTAGGTGTTCTTGTGTTGGGTGTATATATATTTACGATGGTTATATCCTCTTGATGAATTGACTCCTTTATCATTATATAAGGACCTCTGTCTCTTGTTACAGTTTTTGGCTTAAAGTGTTGCTCTTTAGTTGACATCACATCGCTTATAAAAATATTTTTATTATGCTATTATGTTTCAGATATTAGGTCTTCTCTTCTGCCTTACACAATAATCCCGACATAAGAAGTGTTAAATTCCTCTCACAGGTGAAAAATTAAGGCTCAGCATATGGCGTGAGTTATTCAATGTCATATAGCAAAGCACTTGGCAGAAAAAGAACTGAACCCTGATGCTTTGCCATTAAGCCACAGCTATCTACATATGAGCTACTCAAATGCAGGGCTAGTTCCAAAGACTGAAATTGAAATTCTTTGTGCATCTTTATGAAATGCTACTATGATGGAATGAAAGGAAACAGCCTGTTCTTGTCTTAGCTCCTCTAAATGAAAGCAAAGGACAGACTTTCAGACTGAATCTCAATTACTTTTTTTGTGTGTGTGCCTTTTACTTGTTTGAGCCATAGTCATTATTACCCCAAACAGGAGCTCAGCTGTAAGCAGCAAAGACTAGGCAACAGTAATGTCTAAAACTCATTTGCACCACCAGCACAACCCTACTCTTCTAGAATGTTCACACACAAACACAGGCATACCTTAGAAATACTGCAGGTTCAGTTCCAGACTACTACAGTAAGGTGAATACCACAATAAAATGAGTCAAATGAATTTTTTGGTTCCCCAGGGCATATAAAAGTTATGTTTACACTATACTGCGGTCTATTAAGTGTGCAATAGCAATATGCCTAAGAAAATAATGTATTTACCTTAATTCAAAAATACTTCATTGTTAAAAATTGCTAACCATCATCTGAGTTTTCAGGAGGTCATAATCACTAGTCACAGATCACCAAAACAAATGATGAAAACGTTGAAAATATTGCAAGAATTACCAAAATGCGATACAGAGACATGAAGAGAGCAAATGACACAAACAGACTTGCTCAATGCAGGGTTGCCAGAAACCCTTCAATGTGTAGAAACAGCAGTAACTGAGAAGGGCAATAAAGCAAAGCACAATAAAACAAGGTAGGCCTGTGCATGGCAGAAATTTTCAAAATCTTTTTGTGACACAGAAAGTGCTATATTGGGCAAAATGAATATCTTAGGAGTTGCCTACATCTTATATTGAACACTTGATTCTAAATGGGTTCTTTCTCAAAATATTTTCTGAGCTTTATCTTGTTTCCTTAACTAGATTGCAGTTCCCTGTGGGTGATAGTCCAACACATTTTCAGAATCCTAGCAGTAATGAGTATAATTACTAATATTTATCGCCCTTGCTATACATCAGAACTGTGCTAGCCCCTTTACATACAGTATCTTGTTTAATCCTTACAACAATGTTATGGGTCACAAGCTATTATTGTCCTCATCTTAAATATGTGAATTTGAGGCTTCCTTAGGAAGGTGTTTGCCGTAGGTCTCACAGATCATGAGTGGGTGAGTAGTGAGTCTTAGTGTTCCTGACTTAATTCTTCCTTTCTAACCCGTAGTGTCATCCTTGTCCCCTGACTTCAATGAGTCACAGTAACAGGCAAGTTTCTTTCTGACTATCCCTGCTAACGTTCTGCACATGGTGTCCTTTACACTATATATCCCAACTTCCATTAAGATTTCCCTAATAACTCTAGTCAGTCTTTTACACTATATATCCCAACTTCCATTAAGATTTCCCTAATAACCCTAGTCAGTCTCTTTTCTGTCCTACTGTTTATTCCTCCAAAAATATCTCAAATTTGTCTCCTTATTGTCATTGCCGTTGTGACTACCCAAGTTTAAGCTCCTGTCTTCTTTCTCCATGTTTACGCAAATAATTTCTTAACTAAAAAGTGATTAATTTGGGTTTTCCAAGGGGTCTACTATAAACTGAATGTTCGTGCCCTCCAAACTTTTTAAACATTTTATTTATTTATTTGTTATGAGAGAGAGAGAGATCACAAGTAAGCAGAGAGGCAGGCAGAGAGAGAGGGGGAAGCAGGCTCCCCGCTGAGCAGAGAGCCTGATGTGGAGCTTGATCCCAGGACTCGGAGACCATGACCTGAGCCGAAGGCAGAGGTTTTAGCCAACTGAGCCACCCAGGTGCCCCTCATGCCCTTCAAACTTTATATGTTGAAACTTAATTCCCAATGTGATGGAATTTGGAGTTCTCATGAATGGGATTCGTGCTATGAGATCCCAGAGCTCCCGTGCCCCTTTTGCCATGTGAGAACACAGTGTGAAGTCAGCCATCTATTAACCAGGAAGTGGGCTCTCACTCTACATGGAATCTGCCAGTGCCTTGATGTTGGACTTCCCAGGCTCTAGAACTGTGAGAAAAAATGTCTGTTGTTTCTAAGTCACCCAGTATGGTATTCTGTTAATGCAGCTCAAATGGACTAACGCAGGGTCAACAGATAGAATTCAGGGGGTGGTCTGGTCTGTGAATGTTGATGATAAAAAATTACATCTTTATCTTCATTAACCTCAAATGGAGATTTAGCATTTCTGTCCATTACATTCCCAGATGTAGACAACATACAACAGTAGCATTATCAGTTCCTCTGACTTGGTTAGCCATAGAAATCAGATATTTCCCATCACATTATAAGTACTGTTGCAAACATCTCAAATTTCATTTATGTCCATCCACTATATAATTATAGACCCAATATTAGATCACAAATGTTTTTCTAAAAACTATTCTGATAGACTGTATTTCAATATGATTAGTTTCCTTTGTAATTTGAAAACATAACTCTGAGAAGGAAACCATATGCTTCAGCAGGCTGCCAAACGGGTCTAGGGCAGAAAAAAGTTGAAGAATCTCAGTTGTAAGTGAATTCCCAGCTTTTACTACTGTGCCAAAAGTAGTATTTTCCATACTGCAGCTAGAAAGTTAATTTAAAAATATAAATTGGCTCATACCACCCTTACTCAAAACTGCTAATAGTTTCCCATTGTACTTTGTAGAGAACCAAAACATCTTAAAACAGCCTGCATGCTTTGGGCCTGCCCATCTTTCCAATCTCATGTGTGGCATTCTTCCCTCCTCACACACGCATCTGCTAATGTTATGGAAGCTCCAAGTTCTTTTCTGCCTCAGAGCTTCACATATACAATTCCTCGGAACATTCTTTTCCCCCATTTTCTCAACAGCCTGACTCCTTCTATTCCTTTAGGTGTCAACTGAAATATTGTCTCTTTGCAGAGTCTTCAATGACCACTTCATCCAATAATGACTTTCCTCATTATGTTCTTTCACCCCACTCTTTTCCTTTATAGAAAAACACCTGTAACAATTTATAATGACAACTGTTGTTCATTTGCATGTGATATTTGTTTTTCACTTTGACACTATACTCTAGGAAGACAGAAGCCATATCTGCTTTATCTACCACTGTATGATCAGTGCCAGACACATGGTAGACACTCAGATAATTGCTGAAGGAGTTGTCAAACATAATCTTATTCAATGAATATTCTGTCCAACTAATACTTACTGAGTACCTAATAAGCCGGGCATAGGTCTGGATACTTGGAATAATAAAGGAAGATTCCTTTATTACCTTCCTTACCTAAGATTCCTGTCCTTGTGGAACTTATGTATTTTTCTAGATTTCTAATTCAGGTTGTGATGAAAAACACACACTAATTAAACTGGAAAAAATAGAGGAACAAGTAGTTTATAACAAGTAGTTAGGCAATAGGCAGCACAGGATAATGATCAGTGAGAGAAGGGAGAAAACATAAGCCCCATGATTGACCGAGCTGACTGTGTAAAAAGGGTTTTTAGGCCATCGTACAGGGAGGGGCCACCAAAACAGAGTTAAGGAATCTCCTTGAGTTGAGGAGAGAGTAACAAAGAAAGGGCTACACAGACACAGAAAGAGGGCAAGAGAAAGTGTGAGCTCTGGAGGCCTCCAGAGGATTCTTTAGAGTCTTTAGCCGAATACTGATCAGCACATATGTGGAAGAAGACTGCTTGAGGCTCTGCAAAAATATTCAGAAAGGATCAACTTCTTTTGAATCAAGTAATCCCAGGTGATCACACATGGCTGGAGTAGTTTGTGCCTCCATGGGCAGAGTAGAAAGATCTCATAACACTGGGGGGTTGAAAAGAGTCATATACAGGGTATTGCTTCAGGAGTGGTGCCAAATTGGCCTAGGTTAAAGGCTGTTACGGACCTACATGCCAATGTTCAGTAGTTGAATAAGTAAGCCTTGAATAGATCAAAATGTTTCCAAGTAACTTAATTGCACCATAGAACAAAACCCCCAAATATTAAAAGGAATACAAAAAATTCCAGTATGCCACAATATCTAGAATCCAATAAAAAAAAAATTCAGGCATATACTTAAGTGGGAAAAAAATCTCTCCCATCTAAGGAGAAAAATTAATACAAAGAAGACCCAGAATTGACACAGATGATAAAATTAATAGATAAGGATGTTGTTAAGGATGTTGTTAAGATAGCTATTTTTTATTATAAATGCTGTCCATAAAACCAACAAGGTAGAGGAAAGCAAAACATGATAAAAAGAGACATGGAAGATATTTAAAAGACCCAAATCAAATCTCTGGAGATAAATAATACTGGATGGAATTACCAGCAGATTTAGATGCTGCAGAAGAAGAGATGAGTGAACTTGAAGACAACAATAGCATCTTTCCAAAATGAATTACACAGAGAAAGTAGACCGAAAAAATATGAATAGAACACCTGGGTAGAAGATAACTTAAGGACTTGAATACACATATAATTGGGGTCTCCGAAGGACAGGAGAAAGGTTGTGGGTGCAGAAGAAGGAAGAAACAATATCTGAAGACATAGTGGCTGAAAAAGGCATAACGGTTGATGAAAACAACAAACCCACAGGCTCAAGTAACTCAATAAACCCCAAATGAAGAAACGTGAATCAAACTACACCAATGTACAGCATCATCAAATTGCTGATATAGTATTTGAATAGGAGAATGGAGAGAACAGAAAAGAAAGTATAATAGTTATAGAGAATGTTAGAAGGTAGTAAGTTTTAATTAATTAACCAATTAATTTATTTAGAGAAGGAGAGAGGGGGTGGGAGGGGCAGAGGGAGAGAATCTCAAGCAGACTCCACATCTACTGCAGAGCCCAACCCAGGGCTCAATCTCATAACCCTGAGATCATGACCTGAGCTGAAATTGAGATGCTTAACCAACTGAGCCACCCAAGTGCCCCAGAGGGTAGTAAGTTTTATAAGGAAATGAAAAGTGGAGCAGGGTAAAAGGGATGAAGAATGTGTGTGTGTGGGGGGGGGTGTTGGGGAATAGATTGCAGTAGTTAGGTTTAATTGAGAAGGCAACTAATCTTTGAGTGAAAACTTACAGAATGAAGGGGAAGCACTGACTTGCACTGTAAGGGAGTACTCTGAATGCTGTGGGGGAAAGTAGCAAGTACTTTGTGGGAGTCAAGGGTCGAAGTAGAAACTGCCCTGGAGGCTATTGCCATAATCCAAGAGAGAGGCGGTGTGAAGTGGTATAATTCTGAATAAAGTATTTGAATGTAGAATCACCAGGATTTTATGATGGACTGGAGAAAGGGTATGAATACAAAAGAACTATTAAGGCTAACTCTTAAAGTTTTTGGACTGAACAAATAGATGAAACTGTTCTCATTTCAGCTGGTGAAAGCTGTAGGGAGAAGTTTTGGGGGTGAGATCAGGAATAAAGTTTAAATTTGAAATTAAAATATCTGTTAGTGAGATATACAATGCTGGAGTTTGAGAGAGATATAAACTAGAGCAATAAATTTGGGAATCAAGGCCATACAGAAGGTATGTAAAGCCTCACAAATGAACAAGATCATCAAGAAAGTATATTTAGATAGAAAAGAGAGGGACAAGTACTGAACCCCAGAACACTTCAATGTAAGAAGCTGAGGTGCCTAAGAGGAGCCAGAAAAGGAAATTTAGACATAGTCACCTGTGACAGTGGGACTGTTGAGAGCCAAATGCTGAAGAAAATGCTTCGAGGCATAAGGAATCATCAACCATGACAAATGCTGCCAGTAGGTCAAGTATGATGAAATGGAGAATTGACTATTAGATTTAGCCATCTGCAGTCATCAGCAACCTTGGTGAAAGGAGGTTCAAGATAATGGTGGGAGTGAAAGCCTCACTGGAATGGGTTTACAACTAAATGGGGCCTCCTCTTCCTTCTTCACAAACAATTCAGTCTTAAAGGGATTGGGTGAGATTAAGCAAAGTGGGCTCCACACTCCATCAGGGACCAACAGTGGGCGGTCAGAGCTTGAGCAGGGCGAGGAGAGCATCTGTACAGGATGGCCTGGTGAGGTGTGTAGGAGCTTCAGTGGGATGTGAATGCATCCATGTCAGGAGGAGAGGCCATGGAATAGGACCTTGGTTCCCTACAGGAGAGCTGGTCAAATAAGGACCAGGGGAGCTGGGATCCTCATTGTCAGTGAAGGGAGTTACAAAGATGGGAAGCAGAAAGCCAGTATATACTCTGTGGTGTAGGGCAGGACCTGGTGGTCTTGGTGTGAACTCATGGTTTACATACACACAGATACAAAGACAAAGAAATAGATAGACATGTATAGTGTTCTCTACCTCTGTCCACTGAGAGGAACTTGGAGCAACAATGCTTCAAACACTTCAGCAATGAGAACAACTAGCATCCAGATTTTCATGTGTAAATACCATTCTCAAAGGAACTAGTGTTCTTAGAGAAAAGGGTGATTCCAGGGGTGGGGCAGAGAAATAATAAGAGGACCCTACACTATTTTTTTGTGCCAAGCACTAAGGAAGCACCCAAAGGAAGTTGGAATGATTTCAGAAGGACATGGTAGCTAGCTTTTTAGTCTGTGCCAATTAAAACATCAAAATAAATGATGATAGTAGCAGATTATAAACCACTGAATTAAAGAGGAAGCCATGAGTCTAATATCAATGTAATTAAATAAAATTTTAAAATTTTATTTTGATGAAGAGTGGATAGTGAACATAGTCTCAAGGTCTGTCTCCCAAGATCCAAATATTTATTAACTACAAAAGACAAAGGAAGAACTTTACATGAAAAAACTGAAAGATAACACTTTAATTAGGTAATTGAAGTTAACATAACCAGTAAGTGACAATTTGAAATCATATGCCATTGATAAAATGTAATGAGACAAAATTCCCCATCAATTCTACATTAATGTTCCCGTTTTGTTACCTGAATTTAATCATAAGGAAATATCTGACAAACCCAGCTTGAGTGGTATTCTACAAAATGAATGGCCCATAACCTTCAAAACTGTCAAGGCCATGAAAGGGAACTCTGTGGACTGGACAACTAAATGCAATACATTATTCTGAACTGGGTTCTTTTGCTCAAAGGGATATTACTAGGGCGATTTGCAATACTTAAATGGGGTCCAAAGATTAGAAAGTAGTAACGTATCAGTGTTACCCTCCTAATTCTAATGGCTGCATTATGATTATGTAGAAGAATGTATTTACTTATAGGAAACACACACGAAAGTCTTTGGTGGTAATGGGGTAACTTTTGACAATTTGTTTTCAAATGGTTCAAGGGAACACAAAATTCTTTGTACTGCATTTGCAGCCCTATTGTCCCTTTGAGATTATTTCCAGAGTAAAAATACTTTTTCAGAAGAAAGGGAAAAGAGACATTAGAGATAGTGAGCATAGACAACTTTTTCAAGAGGTTCTGCAAAGCAGAGCAAACAAATGAGGCAGTTGCTGGAAGAGGAAGTGGGTGACTCAGAGGAAAAAATAAAATTTTATTTAAGATGGAGAAATAATACTATGTTTGTACACTGATGGAAACGATGACATAGAGAACCAAAACTGATGATTCAGGATGGACAGGTGGTGGAGTGTGACCTTGGATTAGGGAGATGAGATCTGCTGCACATGTGAAGGCATTACATTGATAAGAGCACGGATCCCCTCAGATTGACCATTGCTGAAACCCAGCTATCCAGCAACCTCTCCAAGCTACCCTGGGGCTGAGAAATTGGAAGTAAAGAAACGGTGACCCTAGAGAGTACCCATAAAGGCCACCAAACTTTCCATTTTAGGCTCTGAAAAAATAGGAACCAGCTCTAGGCAGATATTCTGCCAGCTATGAGAAGCAGTTCTCAGGATACAAACCAGAACTAAGAATTTAAACATTAGGTAAGGATAGAGTTCTGTCTTCATTACATTCTGAAACGAAGACACATTTTAAAATTGATGTCTCAAAATGCTTGCAAGCCATCAGGCAAAGATACTAACACTGACAGGTGGTCACTGCCTCTATGTGTGCGAAGTCACATATGTGTTAAGGGCATCAGTCATTCAGTCAAGTCCTTCGGTTGAGTTGCCTGCATTAAAGGCACCAGTCAGGGTTGACTTAACTTGAATTTGTTGCTTAAAAAGACCTCAAAGACTGTGCTGGGACAGAGGCCTGAAAGAGGAAGTTCATCATCTGTCACTGGCTTGGTGAAGTACCTGAAGGCAAAAGAAACTGCCAAACCTCTGTGAAGAGACAGAATTTCCAAACTAGGAGAGACTGGTCTGGTATCTGTCTAGAAAGGTCTTTTGCTCAGGTCAAAAGCACCTGGCTATTTCAAAGTCTTCGTTTTTCTTTGAATCATTAAAATGTAATTCATGTAAGAAAAAAATGAAAACAGCCAGCTTAAACACTAATGACTGCAGGAAAAAACCTTAGGATTCTTGGAAATGCCTTGGAACCATATTGAAAATATGAGATGTACTATGAACAGCATGACTACAAATGTTGGGAATGAAAGGCAGCAAGTCGCCATGTCTCATATCATCATGGTACCCGCATCACTGCTGGTGGCCAAAATTAGTCTAAGGCATACTTCCTGGAAGTGAAGAGCACCCAGGATCAAACTTTGATTGTGATACTAGACGAACTAAAATTGTATAAATAAATATTGACTGTTTCTTATTTATAAAATAATGAGTGAATTGTCTGAGTAGTGAACCCCCTCCCCTCTCCTCCAAGGTAGCATTAAACTAATGGTACATCAATAGGACTTTTCTTTTTTGTTTTTTTTTAAAGATTTTATTTATTTATTTGACAGAGATCACAAGCAGGCAGAGAGGCAGGCAGAGAGAGAGGAGGAAGCAGGCTCCCTGCTGAGCAGAGAGCCTGATGTGGGGCTCGATCCCTGAGATCATGACCTGAGCAGAAGGCAGAGGCTTTAACCCACTGAGCCACCCAGGCGCCCCATCAATAGAACTTTTCTAAAAAAAGGAAATAGGATAATATTTTTGAAGTTAATAACTTCAAAAAAATCATCAAAAAGTATGTTATATTTATTTTTTTCCTTTCCCCCCCAAATATGTTTATTTTTTTGAGTGTTACAAGATTAATTGTTCATGTACCACACACAGTGCTCCATGCAATTTACTCTATTTAATAAAAAAAAGAAAGACATTCAAAGTGTCAGTCATAGTTACATTTTTTAAGAAGGGAGACTTCATCTGGCCTGAAAACTGGGCTCTTCAGAAAAATTCTTTTCCTAGGGATTTCAAATTATCAAGGTTTAACAGTACTACTGCTATAGCTCCTAGACAGAATGCATAAAGCTAAGCACATACATGGTGCTCAATACATATCTATGGAATTTTTTGAAGTTATGTCAACTCTCATAAAAAGGAAGTGTCAAGCTTAGTTACTAATGTATGTGTGAGTTCAATTTTATATTTTTTGCTTCATTTCCAGCAAACTGAATGAACGAGGACTGGCCAACGGTGAACACAACCTTTTCCTTTTTATGTCCTTTGACATACTATACTGATTTTATTATCCCTAAAAATACTCTCAACTGGCCTATGAGGAGGATAGTATCTCATTCTCCTCAAACAAATGCAAGCATTTTTTTTAAAAAAAGATTGATTGATTTATTTATTTCAGAGAGAGAGTGTGAGTGGCAAGAGAAGCAGAGAGAGAGAATCTTCAAGCAAACTCCCCACTGAGCATGGAGCTGGACGCAGGGCTCGGTCTCACCACCCATGAGATCATGACCTGAGCTGAATCCAAGAGTCAGACACTCAACCGACTGAGCCACCCAGGCGCCCCTCAAATGCAAGCATTTTAGGGAAGAGATTTTAAAACTTTCATTTCAAATTCTGGAAAAATACTTCAAAAGTCCCAAACCTAGGATATATGTCCTCTCTCTACTACCAAGGATGATAGGATGATGTCTAACTGGTCCATTTCTCAGTACCATTTTCTGTGACGTTCAATTCCAACCTTTCATGAGTCAATCATCAGATGATTCAATCATTAGAAACATTTGTGTTTGTTTAATAATTTATACATATTTGTCAGTTATGAAAATCAGTCTGTTTTTATGTTGAATTGCTATAAAAAGAAGGTATACAATAAATGCTAGCTACTTATAATCAAACACAAGACATGAAACTATTTACTGTCCTCTCTTCAGTTTTGTATTTCAATGAATTTTCTCCTATGATCACAGTTCTTTTTTTTTTTAAGATTTATTTATTTTTCCAGGGAGAGAGAGGGAGAGAGAATCCTCAAGCAGACTCCCTGCTGAGTGCAGAGCCCAATGCAAGGCTTGGTCCCAGGACCCTGAGATCATGCCTAAGCTGAAATCAAGAGTTGGACACAACCGACTGAGCTACCCAGGCACCCCTATGACCAGTTTTATTTGGCCAATTACATGCACGCTTGCAATTTCCTAAAGCATAAATGTCATTGGAAATGTCATGTGAAATATAGCTTCTGATATCCTGTTATATAACATTCTAAGTACATGAACTTGAAGCTATCCACCAAAAAAAAAAAAAGGTTCTTGAATGCCTGTACCACAGCATCCTGAAGGGTACAGAGAAGGGATTGACATGGTCTTTGACTTTGAGGACTGTGTAGTCTGATGGAAAAATTTATTTGATGAAAATGAAACCAATTAGTAAATATAGCCAAAATGGCAAGAGATTCATGGACAAGTGGGGCCTGGAGCTGACCCCTAATAGAGGAGTAAGATTTGGAGAGGGTCTTAGTCAGTTTAGGCTTCTGTAATGAAATATTTTAGATTGGGTGGATTATAAACAACAGAAATTTATTTCTCACAGTTCTGGAGACTGGAAAGTCTAAGATCAAGGTGCTGGCAGATTCAGTGTCTGGTGGGGTCACTTCCTGATGTCTTCTCACTATTACCTTGCATGGTGGCAGGAATGAGGATCTCCCTGGGGTCTCTTATGAGGGCATTAATCCTCATCCCTCATGAGGGCTCACCCTCCTGATCTAATCATCTTCCAAAGGCCCCCCACCTCCAAATATCATTATATTGGGGGTTAGGATTTCAGCAAAATCTTGGGAGGGTGGGGAGAGACAAACATTCAGTTTGTAGTAGACAGGAAAAAATGAGGAGAAGGACATTCTCACTGAGGGACCCAGAGTAACCAGAGATAGGAATTTACATTGCATATTCTTGGGATAATAAGGGGAGCAAGCTGGAAAGGTCTAATGGAATAGACCATTAGACCCAATAAGCGGAGCAAGTTGGAAAGGTCCTAATGGAATACTTGGGAGAATTGAGAAATAAATTTGACATTTTTATGTGGGGTCAATTTATGGGGCATCTAATTAATTAAGAAGCAATTATATCACCCACACTTCTGGCCTTGGCTTTCTTTTGTTCTTACGTCTACATTACTCTTCATGATGCTAACGATGCCCTCCATCAAAGAGCGTCTTTCCAGGTTACAATGATTCTCATTCCTCCTTAACTAGCCAACCCTTTCCCATTTGTAGCTGTGGGTTAATTCCTAGGAGCAATGTTTGTGCAATGCAGTTTGATTCTAATGTCCATTGATTGGACTGCAGATAGTTCACTCTTACTAGAACAGAGATGCCATTCTAGAAATATGCACTTGAGACTAAAAGGAATTGAATCAACCAATCTCTTTCTTCATGGAGCTGGAAGAAACATGGGATCCTGGGAGCCATGGGCAGCCATCATGTCTGCCACATGGAACAGGAAACTAGGAAATCTATTCTTCCAGGGAAAAGCAAGAGGCAGATGCACAGAGCGTGGCAGGGACCTGCAAGAGAGCTCTCCTGGTTTCTGATGGTCTTCCAGCTCTTATTTCTACTGCTTACCCGGCTACATTTCTGCTCTTGGAATCTGAGACACACTGTATCTTTTATAATCAATCCCCTCTTCCTGCTTAAGTGAACTTGGGCTAGGCTTCTATTATTAGCAACTCAGTGAGCCCTAACAGAGTGGTGAATAAATAGATTTATCGAAACCTGCTGTCCTTTACTTTTGGACATGCTCTCTCAACTTGTGCTCTGAGGACAAGCTTCCTTTCACCCGTCTCTGCTCGACATCAGTGTGACTATATTACTGTCTCATACATCTGAGTGTCACAGTCTCTATGCCCCTCTCTGTCCCTGTCCCTAGATCCCTTCCCAGCTTCCTTTTGATTTCTCTTTGCTTTCTGTCCTTGAATGAAATGCTAACAAAGAAACACAGTAAGGCTGGGAGTATAATTTATATATATGCCTGAGGCTTATGAACAGATAATGGGTTCATTAGCTCAATTCTCCCAGGATCTGTGATGCAGAGGGATGGGACATAAGAAGGTTTAAAAATGAATACGCTCTTCAGATCCGCTTACGGTACAGCTTTTCTCTGCAGCCCGAGTTATTCTGGAGGCCACAGGAGGGATGAGGTCGCCCCTGCTGAGGGGACTCTCGAAGCCCCAGCGCCAGCTGTGTCCCCTGCCCCCCGCTTCTCACGGCCTCAGTCACAGTGGGCTCTGCCAGATGAACCCAACACCGCTGCCACCCTCCAGAGCTCGAAGAGGTCTCTACTCTACCCGCAGAATCCCATACATGGGACCTTCAGGGAGAAGCCCTTTCTTGCCGACAGGATCACACAAGGAAAGGAGGTGGAGAAGCCTTAGTGCTCAGAAGCCTTTGAAGGGACTCCTAAAGGCAAACAACCAGGCCCTCAACCAGCTAGCTGACAGCTCTGTCAACACAGTCGCAGTTTAGCCAACAGCTTGAACTAAAAATAATCTGACACTTTGCCACAGCATGCCTGCCTGGCTCTGATGTGCAGGACAAAGGCTGAATGACAAGCTGCTGTTGTATTTCCAACAATGTGAGGTCTAATGGCGTAGCAACGGTCCAGAGATTTGGAGGCGAAGATCGCCAGGAAGACCACCACCTAGCGCTCAGTTTGTTAGAAGAACGCTTTCTCTTTCTTATTGTGGCGATGCCTCGGGTGTCTTCAGAAGCAGTACACGAAGGGAGTTGGGTGTGGTGCTGCCTTCTTTCTGGGATCTGGTGATTATGCTTCTTGGATATCTTATTTATGGTCAGTGAGAGGTCGTGTTCCTATTTTTTATAACCCCCCTCCTAGACTAGGAGATCCTTGAAGACAAGAGCCATGTCTATCTCTCTCTCCATCTCTGTATCTCTAGGACCTAACACGGTCTGGCCATTTAAAAAGCTGTCAACAAAGTACTTACTAGATAAAAGAATAAATAAACAACTGAAAATTGGAAAAAGTCTGACCTTCTAATGAGGGTGTGGGAAAGCTTCTCAAAGGATATAATGATTGATCTGAGTCTTCACGGAGTCGCCAGAGTTTAAAGCAGAATAGAAAGGAGGAGAGTGAATGTTCTAGGCGTTTGAAATTTCCATCAGGGGCATCAGAAGTGGCTCAGTATGGCAAGTGAGCCAAAAAAAAAAAAAAAAAAAGAGGGGGGAATGAAGCTAAAAAGAGGGGCAGAGGCCAGAAGGACCTTGCATACTCTGTTAAAGAGTTTGAATTTTATTTTACAGGTGATGGGAAGCATGAAAAGATTTTCCATGGGAGAGGAACATAATGAGATTTTCTTCGAGAATATTTTCTTTGGGAGCAATGTGGAGGGATGGAGACAGGTTTGAGATGGATTTTAGGGATCAACTAGGAGCCCCCTACAGTCAATAATTCAGGTGAGAGAGGATGGAGGTCTGATTTACGGCTGAAAAGGCCTGTTTCCATCCTCTTCCTCCCACTACCAGCTTTTCATCACCTCCAATACCATCACATCCTCCTTCAGGAGCCAGATCTGAGGGTCCCAAGGAGTAACAGAAAATGCCAACCACAACAGCGCTTCACAAATACTTTTATCTTCACTGGGCCACCCTGAAAGGCAAAGTGACATTTTCCAGAAGGTCCATTGGCGGAAGCTTCCTCTCTCCCCACCCATCCCAAAGAAGCACTAAAAGACTTTTTGATGCCATGGTCCTTGGGCCACCTCACTTCTTGCAGCAGATTCTGTGCCCACCTTCCACACTGTTACTTTTTCAGCCATGGAGTAAAAAGCAAGAGGCAAAGGGAAAAGAGGAAAGTATAGTAAAGGAGTAAAGCAGACGGTGAGTTCCCCATATTCATCTCATTCATGAATAACAAGAAGAGTTAAAGCTGTTGAAAGAAGAGAAGATGTTTACATGGCCCCATTATCAGGACTCAGAAAAGATTAGGAGAGATGCCCATGGATATTTGCTCAGCTTATTTATGAAGGAAGATCATCTTTCCCTCACTCTCTAGCCCATATGTGATGGGAGATAGAAGGAGCAAACCCCAGGTGTCTGGCTGGCTCAGTTAGTAGAGCATGTGACTCTCGATCTCAGGGTCATGAGTTCAAGACCCACATCAGGGGTGGAGTTTACTTAAATTAAAAAAAAAAGGAGGAGGACGTAGAGGAGGAGCAAACCTTTTCCCTAGGTTCTTTTTTTTTTTTTTTTAAGATTTTATTAATTTAGTTGAGAGAAAGCGAGCAAGAGCAGGTGGGAGGAGCAGAGGGAGAGAGGGAGAAGCAGACTAACCAATGAGCAGGGAGCCCAACTTGGCACTTGATTCCAATGTCCTGGAATTATGATCTGAGCCAAAGGCAGACAGTTAACCCACTGGGCCACCCACACGCCCCTCCCCTACGTTCTTTACCTTGGTCATACATTGAAACTAACTGATAATTAAAAACAAAATGAAAAAAACCAAACCTGATGCCTGAATCATGCCCCAAGGGATTCTAATTTAATTAGTCTAGAGTGTGGTCTTAGAATTGATCTTTCCAGAGTTCCCTAAGTAATGTGAATGTACAAGTGAGCTGAGAACCACTGTTCTAGACTAGGGGTCAGCAAAGTTTTCAGCAAAAGGCCAGAGTGTAAATATTTTATGTTTTGTGGGCCACATGGTTTCCCTCTCTCTCTCTCTTTTTTCCACATGGTCTCTCTTGCAACTACTCTGCTCAGCTACTGCAGTGAGAAAGCAGCCATAGACAATATGTACATGAATGGCTATGTTCTAAAAAAACCTTGATCTGGCTCCTCAGCCTTAACTTATTGACCTTTGTTCTAGAAGCATACTTCAAAGTTGAGTGGGTTGTTCAGGTTGCTAACTCTGGTATGGAAAACATAGGAAAAATATTCTAGTTTTAAAAAGAATTTGGCACTTGGATGAATGTTCTAGCTTTATTTTAATAAAATGAGATATGTTTCTGAATTCCATTTGATAAAATACTTTCATTAACCCACTATGCTGTTTGACTTCTTAGGGAGACTGCGTGTGATTTTTGTGTTTTGAAGGAAAAAAAATCCAGTCAGTTATTAAAAATAAGACAATTACAACTTGCAGTGGTGAAGAGAAAGATTAATCATGACAAATAGACACTTAAACTTAGAACCTAAACCAAGACAGAAAAGCTAAAACGCAAATGAAAAGACAGTCTCTACAGAGTCACGGAGGTCAGGTGGTGACCTGGTAAGTTTTGTGTGTTTGTTCTCCAATTTCCCTGGCTAGAATTCAACCTTGCTTTTTCGTTTATCTATTCTGCTGTTATTACTTTGTTTTGAATTCTATGTGGAGAACCAGTGTTAATTTATGCTGTCATTTTATTCTGGAGAAATCTGGAGAAGACAAAGACACATTAGAAAAATGAACTTTTTGCCCAATTATGAAGTTTCTCTTTTGCCCTCGCTGCTTTCATCACTCTCCATAGAAGGGGAGTCAAAGGACAGAGGTGTGCAATCCACGCTCCTATAGTCAAGGCTAGAGGGTCTGTGTGTGTGACGTGGCCCTTACCTTTATCCTGTCGATGTTGGCTTCCATCTTCAGCTGTTCTACCAGCTTCCTGGCTTGTGCTATGCTGGCAGTATTGTTGCTAGCCATTGGAATGCTGGGTGGGTTTCTCAGATACACTAGGAAAGAACACAGGAAGAAAGAATCCATCAGGGAATTCAGGAGCTGCCAAACGTGCAGGTTCATCATCATGGAGGAACTTTGAAAGACATACAAATGGCTAGCAGACACATGAAAAAAATGTTCATCATCATTAGCCATCAGTGAAATTCAAATCAAAACCACATTGAGATACTACCTTACACTAGTTAGAATGGCCAAAATTAATAGGACAGTAAACAACAAGTGTTGGGAGAGGATGTGAATAAAGGGGAACCCTCTTACACTGTTGCTGGGAATGCAAGCTGGTGTAGCCCCTTTGGAAAACAGTGTGGAGATTCTTCAAGAAATTAAAAATAGACCTACCCTATGACCCTGCAATTGCACTACTGGGTATTTACCCCAAAGATACAGATGTAGTGAAAAGAAGGGTCATATGTTTTCCAATGTTCATAGCAGCAATGGCCACAATCACCAAACTGTGGAGAGCCAAGATGCCCTTCAACAGACAAATGGATAAAGATGATGTGGTCCATATATACAGTGGAATATTACTCAGCGATCAGAAGGGATGAATACCCAACTTTTGTATCAACACGGATGGGACTGGAGATTATGCTGAGTGAAGTAAGTCAATCAGAGAAAGTCAATTATCTTATGGTTTCACTTACTTGAGGAGCATAAGGAGTAACATGGAGGACATTAGGAGAAGGAAAGGAAAAGTGAATTGGGGGAAATTGGAGGGGAAGACGAACTATGAGAGACCATGGACTCTGAGAAACACACTGAGGGTTTTGGAGGGGAAGGGAGAATTGCATGGAGCACTGGGTGTGGTACATAAATAATGAATCTTGGAACAATGAAAAAATAAAATAAAATTAAAAAAAAAAAAAAAAAAGAGTGGCTGTGGCCAGGCCTGGCTCTCCAAGCCCTTCACACCCCCAGTCCAGCACCGAGTCTGACTGCAGGCAGACCAGGAGTTGAGGTGTGCTGGTGCTTTTCCAAACACAACCCCCCCCACCTCATACCAACACACACCCACACACACACACACCTCTGCATTTCCATCCCTTTTTCAGAGAAAAACAATGAAGACTGTTTACCAAATCAGAATAAGATGTGCTCCTGACTTAAGAAAGAAAGTCATTAAAATTATCTTAATGTATGAACTGAGCTCAAAATTGTAAGGGTGACAGCAGACATTAAAACTGTTGTTATTTTTTCAGGAACTACTATGGTCAGATACTCTGTTTAAGTGCCCTCAGAGGATGAGGAATGAAAAGCAAGCAGAGAGGAATGGTAAATTAATCCCTTAGGATTAAAGACACCAAGTTTATTATGTTCTCCTGATGGGCTCCAACACTAACTCTCTGGTTAACTGTAACCAGCTCAGTCTATTATTATACTGCAGAGACACTGCCTAGGATGTGTGGCTTTTTAGTGCTGTTTCTCCAGCATTCTAAAAAATAGCCTTTTCTCTCTATTCTATTTGAAATATGGTTAGACACAACTATTTACTTAACTCACAATTCTTCATCTGTAATGTCAAGGGGGAAGGATTGCCACGTCTAAGTTGTTAATGACATCAATGAGTTCACCAGCAGAATTCTGTATTCAGTATAATAGACTTGTTACATTTATAAATATGGAAATGGAACACAAATGTTTAGAGAGTGGAATTCTGTACTTATGTAAATTATGGGATGGTTTCTTTGCCTCTGGCTTTGCCAGATCTCCTCCCCATCTGTTCCCCTAGCCCCTTCAAGTCGTATCCTGATTTCATGTCTCTTCTAATTCTTTCTTGACCCACCATCTCATTTTTGTTGTTCATCACGGAAAGTACCCTATTTTATTTTGGGGGCCCATTTCCTCCACATTCTGATCAGGTGTCACTCCATGTCAAGGTGCCATATACTATTTTAGGATTGTCTGTGTAAATGCACCCTTTGAGGTCACTGACACCCAACAGTGAAGCGATGTCTGAGAGCAGCAATTTAGCCAGAGTGCATGACCTAAGAAATGAGAGGCATTAAAACCTTGCTTCAGCCAACAGTTGAATCTTGTTCTGAAGACATATTAAAAACTATAACTTCTGCTAGCTTTGGGGAATTTTTTATCCAGGGGCAAAGTAAAATCAAGCTACCATCTCAAAAAGGAGAGACAACACATAGAAAACCTGGGGAAGGAAATACAACCCCTAGTAAGTTCAATACAAGACTGTTATTTATTCAGCAAAATCAAAAAATAATTTTTAATTAATAAAAGTGCATAAATATGTAAATTATCTTCTTTGGTTCTTATATCTTGGAATCTTGTTCTTCAAGGCAAAAGAAGAAATTATGTATAACTCTCTGTAAACAAAGAGGTCCCTTCATAGTGTTATTTTATAAAGAATACTGCAAAATCAGCCACCCCAACAGCATAGCATTTACAGTATAATTGGAAGATAATTAACTGTTCCCTCAACTTATTTTCAAAGGCATCAGGGACAATAAAATGGAAAGGAAGACTGAAGGAATTTTGAAGTCACAAAGATCTCTGAGCTCTACTTTCATACGCTTGAAGATCAGAGGAGGGATCTTTATGTAAAAACAAAAAAACCAAGAGGCTTTAACAACTATGATTTCATCAGCATAATTAGAGACCCAATCATCACAGGAAAATTATATGTCCCCAAATCGAACAAAAATCTAACACCCGTGCAAAATGTCACAAGACCAAGATGGAATCCTGATTTACCCAGAAGCGTAGCCTAACTCTTTCATTCATCCAAAGTTGGAAGTAGTCATGATCTACAAGACCCTGGACACTGTTTTGTGAAGCTAACATTTCTTCCAAACTAGAATTTATCACATGAGAAAAAAGATTATCACAGAATTACCAAGTCCTCATTGGGCCTGAGGGAGCTTTGGGAGTCTGGCC
>CM053609.1:81081939-81093344 GCA_028646535.1 Procyon lotor
GGGGGGGCAGCTGGACCCGGAAGTCTGCCCTGGATGCCTGCGCATGCCTCGATTCCTTCCACAAATACTTCCTCTTAAGGTCGGGATGTTTTTGTCCTCCTCTTCAGGTATCCAAGGCGGCCGCAGACTTGATGGCCTACTGCGAGGCTCATGCCAAGGAAGACCCCCTGCTGACCCCCGTCCCGGCTTCAGAAAATCCCTTTAGGGAGAAGAAGTTTTTCTGCGCCATCCTTTAAGTCTTCACGAGGAGCCTGTAGAGCCTCAGGGCTCCTGGGACACTGATGTCGAGTTTTTAGCAAAGTGGGCGCCTTTCTAGTCCACAGCATTTAAAGAGAGGGAGGAGAACCATCCTGGCAACTCCAGGCTATGCATGTTTAAAGAACCGGCCCCCTTGATGAAAATGAAAGCCAAACCACATCCTGAGTTAAGAGATCTGATATCTGCAGAACTGCCTAGAGGAGGGGACTATGTAAAGATAAAATCCGCCTCATTTCTTTTCTGCTATCCCTCCCCAAACCTTATGTTTCTGCTTCATATTTAAAAATAAAAATAAAAACAGACAGCTGTACTGAGCTAAGATATGTATGACCTTCTTGGAATGAATATTGCCTTTAGAATACCCTTTGATAAGCTGAATTGTCCAGTGTAGCTGCGGTTTGGTTTAATGGCGTCAATGTTTAGTCTTTGTGCCTTTTTCTTTTCCCCTCTCCCCTGCCTCTCCTGCCCACCCCTTCCCTTTAGAGTAGTGCCGAGAGAAGACTGGACTTGTCTGCAAGGCCGAACTCCAAGGAGGAGCCCCCAAATGCTTAGGGAGCTCTCCCCCGTGATTTGTCCTCGTGGTGATAACAATAAAAATGCTGGTTGTCTGTGTTCTCTTATCACAATTCCTAACATTTGTACCTGATAGCTCTGATTCTGCAAGTAAAAGTAAATCCTGTGTTGTGACTGGTGCTTTCATATATTTGTGACGATTTTTGAGTAATACTGCATGAAAATGTCCCTATGTTACATCCATTCAGAAGGTTTGTTGTTTTACCCAAGTTTGGAACAGGAACGAGAGAGAAAAGAAGCTGGAGAAGAAAAAACTCAGTGTCTTGAAAACTGAGATGACTTCAGAGCCTTAGCCATGCCTAAAATACCTCTTGAGTTCACAGTGGCGTAAACGCCCCTTCAACGTATTTTCCAGAATCCGAAGCATTTTGGTTGTATCCAGGATCCAGGGCAGCACAGGAACCACGAAGCAGGAGAGGGAAGGAAGGATTCACCATCAATGGGGAGGCCTTTTTGTCATAGAGTAAGGGCCAATTTCATCTTTCCCTGCATCGTGGAAATTCTAGATTGAAAGAGCACTTTCTGTTCGTTCACATATCAAGAGAAGTAAACCGGTGGCTCCAGAGAAGACCCATTCTCAGAATCCTGGCTGTTTACCTGCCAGGGGAGAAGGGTGCAGGTGCACCCCCCCCCACCGGCTCCACCCCCTACCCCCACACCTCCCCACCCCCCCACCCCACCCCACCCCACCCCCCGCTGGGTGCCAGCACCACCTGAAAGGGTTCTGGCTCTCTTTTTGCCACTGGGATAGTCTTCGCTTTTCACAGACCAAATTTTTCAAAAGAACCTTTTCTGGTTTTGTTCTCCATCTTGTTTGTTAGAGTCTCTCAGTCTTTATTTACAACTTCCTTGCAGCTAGAGCTCTCTCTTCCTGAGAGACGATATTGAAAGTGATTTTTCATTACAGCTATAGCCTTCATCAGTAATGGAAGCTTCTGGAAACTTGCATCACTTTTTTTTTGTGCCATTCCCAGGCAAAAGAAGACCGGTCTTACAGCTCGCTGTTTACTTTGAAATTGCAAAAGACCATTTCCAAATTAATTCTGTTCTCTTTCCATTCTCTTCCTTCTGTTAAAAAAAAAAAAAAATGGAGAGGAAGGAAAAGAGAAGATATAAAAGCTTAATAGGCCAAGGACAGATTTCGAGAGCTAGTAAATATTTTCCTTAGCTCCTTTTATGGGCACAGTGGTAAAAGAATAAATACATCCGACTAAATCTCACATCTGAGGTGGGGCAAGGGAATGCTGAGATACTTGCAAAATGTATGAATCTAATTCTATAACCAGATACTTCTGTTCAAACCTTGAGATGCTGTTACAGTCAGAGAGACACTAATGAAGATTTAGTGGGAAGACCCTGGCAGAGTATTGAACTATATACGGTATTGTACCGTTAGCTTAGTAATACTATGGAATCAGCTAAAACCCTATCACATTTTTAAAATTATCCAAAACATGAATATGTGGTCACATAAAAACAACTGTGAATAAAGGACCTTTTGATGGTGATTAAACCGTCACTGTAAGACTCCAAGGATTTTCGTAATCCACACCATTTGTTTTTCTTAGAGGGATGCTTATATTTTTATGTAAATCTCCATCTTTGGAGCAAGTAAAATGGAATTAAAACTTGAAGGAAGCTCTATAATACGGCTCTGGCAATTAAAAGTTAAGGAAGTTCCAAACTTGTGACTTTGTTTACAAAAGAGCAAAGGCAGAAAATACACAGCCCATCTGAAATTAAGTTTAAGGAAAATGTTTCGGCTTTTTCATAACTTTATGTCCTGTAATATGGTATTATAATACCAGGTCTTTACATGAGTTTTTGCTTATCGGTATTTTTGCTTGTTAAGGGGGAAAGGAATCTTTTCATGACTTATACCTCTAAAGAGCTTTAATTCTGTTAGAAATTCAACAATCATTTCCACCAGCGTAATTTTATCTTACAGAATAACTAATAGGAAAAATTAACTTAATTTTTCAAGGCCCTAATTTCTGTATATAACATTGGATAGTAATGAAAATCTGTCATGCAGTTAGCTTAAACTGTAACAATAACCCTCACATTAAGAAAAGAAAATCTTACATCGTCCTCAATATTATTACTCTGATTTTCTTCCTTCCTTCCTTCCTTCCTTCCTTCCTTCCTTCCTTCCTTCCTTCCTTCCTTCCTTCCTTCCTTCCTTCTTCCTTCCCTCCTTCCCTCCCTCCTTCCTTCCTTCCCTCCTTCCTTCCTTCCTTCTTCTCTCTCTCCCTTCCTTCCTCCCTCCCTCTCTTTTCTCTTTCTCTTTCTTTCTTTCTTTCTTTCTTTCTTTCTTTCTTTCTTTCTTTCTTTCTTTCTTTTTCTTTCTCTCTCTCTCTCTCTCTTTCTTTCTTTCTTTCTTTTTCTTTCTTTCTTTTTCTTTCTTTCATTTCTTTTCTTTCTTTCTTTTTTCTTTCTTTCCAATTTTAAACCGAGAACCATTTAATTTAAATTAGAGGTTGCAAAACAGTACTTTGATCCAAGGTTAATTTTGATAATAATATTTGAAAGAGATTGCTTACCAAGGAAAAATTAAAAACCATTTCTTCACATACTCCTATTCACAAGTGGGATTTGGGGAAATTGAGCATGCTGTCTTAGATTTTTGTAGTTTTTTTGTTTTTGTTTTTCAAATATTTGCTTCAAGCTGCTCCTGGCAATGGTGAATTTTTACGTATCATTAATGTTTTCCTAACCCAAGGATTGTTCACTTTTTTTCCTATATAAGATCTGTGGAGTGTGTCTTTCAAAGAGAGAGAAATAGAGGAATGTTAAAGCAGGAAAACCTGAATGTGATGTGCACATTTTCATCCCACATGGACAATGTATTTGTTTTAATAAATGGAATTTTCAAATTCATTTCATATGCAGTCAAGTTCATTGCGAGGGCCTGGGGGCCCGCTCACCCATCGATTTCATGGTTAGTTTGAGAAGGATGATGACACATAATAGGATGGGTGGGGAGATAGGACTCCATTGATTTTCTTTAGGATTTTGTTAATAGAGGTGCTCTAAGGAAGGACTCAGATGAGACTCTTTAAAAGCCTTTCTCCCTGGGTCTCTATGTCTTAGAGGCCCGTGTGTGGGGACAGAGAAAGGCGATGGGGAAGAGCCCAGGGTTCTGGCAGGCTGCACCGTGAGGACAGGAGCTGCGATTACACACCCCCAGCGTGATGCACTGGGGTTTTTTCCTTCACCAAAAAAAAAGAAGAACAACAACAACAACAACACAGTGCTGTCCTCCATAAATTGTTCACAATTTAAAAGAAGACAAAATGCTTAGAATTCTAGATTCGGCAGCTCCTCAGAGATAATCTCAAGTCAACAAAACCTTCTGTAGATCCGTCAAATGATGCCGCGGGTAATAGACCCTGTTAGGAAAGGAAGGACAGGCTCTCGCAGGACTTGTGTCAGGCGCAGCCACATCTTTTAACCTGATAAAGGGGCCACTTGGAGTTAGCGCCTTTGTCCACTTACATCACTGTTTCGCGATGATGGTCCCTGGATCACCTGCTTCAGAATCACAATTCAAGAGGCAGATGACGGGCCCCAACTCAGAATTTCTGGCAGTGCCACTTAAATTCATGGGCCCCACTGCATGCCGGAGCCCGAGGACCACCGACTTAAGCATTTACAACAGGTAGCTTTTCACAATGCCCAAGGAAAGGCACAGACCAGTCGTATGTTATGCTCCCTTATTCCCACAGCCACTGGAAGTGCCTGACCAGGAGTAGACATGGAGCCTGTGGGTGAAAATGTAGACAGATCCTGGCCATGAGACACTGTGCCGAGGCAGCTAGTGGGTTTTGCCTCCGCTGCTGTTCTGTTGAGCCCATGTGAAAGGATTGCCTCCAGCTCTGGTTCTTTAATAAGCTGGTCACATTTTAGACAGCACTCACAAAGACGTGGGAATTGGAGCTGGGTCAGCTCCAATCCACAAATTGCAAATAATTTGCCAAGGGAAATCCCTTTCCCTTCGGTTCTGCCCCAAATCTACATTTTTGTCTATTTAGAAACAGGAGACTCAGGCAGAATTTATTTTTAATGAAAAGGGTCATGGGCTCCCGGGCCTTTCCTCGGTAAGAACTCCTACTGTTTCTCCATGTCCTCGGGATGGGGGTACACCTACATCCCGAGGTGACAGAAAGACGGCGCCTGGTGACTTCATACTGTACCCATGCAAGAGCCCATCTGGTATAAGCTAGAGCATCAGAGCGAGGCCCCAGAGTTCCCTCCATGACCTTGGGCAAGGCCTTTGACTTCTCCACACTACAAGATGAGGACAAGAATATCTGCTTCATTGCTTCACCAAGTTGTCAAAACCAAATGAATGAGAGAAGGTATGGGGGCATCATGAAGGAAGAGGTGATAAAGAATCATTAGACCCCACTTACACAACTTTTGAAGAGAGGAAAAGTCTCAATAGTTCCTTCTTACTGCTTGACTCACCTCCTTTCCTCTTGGCCCTCATACTTCCCCGATTCAGACCCTTGGTACCTCACATTTGAATTCCTGTCACCTCTGTTGGTGTGACTCATCTCCTCATCTCCTCCCACTCTGAGCCATCCCCCTGACCCCAGGTACTTGTTAATTAGGACTCCTTTGGTTGCAAGTGGCAGGAACCTAACTGAAACTGGCTAATAATGAAAGAGCTCCAAAAGAGGCCCCCTTCAGGCTCAGCTGGATCCAGGTGCTGAGATGATGTCATCAGATGTCTTTCTTTGTCCTTTGGTCTTGCTTCCCCCTGCACTGGTTTAAGTCTCAGACAGCCTCTCCCCTGCAGCCTCAGTATAGTATCAGCAATTCCAGGCTTGCTCTCACAGAAGAAAGATAATAACAGCTCCAGCATAAAGTCCCTGGCTATATCCTTGCAATACTTCCT
The DNA here is from genome assembly GCA_028646535.1 of Procyon lotor. Lineage (NCBI taxonomy): Eukaryota > Metazoa > Chordata > Mammalia > Carnivora > Procyonidae > Procyon > Procyon lotor. Next base: position 81,087,674 of record CM053609.1, read on the forward strand.
AAGACTCTCATTGGCTGGATCTGGTTTGTGATCCCACCCATCCCTGAACCCGGGCATGAAAGTGGGGTCACTGTACCACAGAGGCAGAACAGTGGATCTAAGGAGATTAAAGCACAGCCACTAGAGGAAGAGAGATGGAAGGTCAAAGGCAGAAAAAACTAATGCCAATCCCATCTTGTCAGATTCCTGGAGGCACCCTCCAGTTCTAGCTCGCTCAGGCACCCAGGGCACACTGCCTTGTGGTGCTCTTCCCAACCCAGTAGATCCACACTCCAGCCCTGGGAGGCAAGCTTCACCCTACTAATTCTACCTTCTTTTCTAAACTTTCTTGCGGTTTGTCCTGTCTCCCATCAACATAATAGTTTTAATCCTACCTCCAATCTCTTCTTTTTTTTTTCCTCCAAGCCTTTAGCAGTCTTATGTCAGGTGGAGTGATGAGAAAGAGTTTGGGATACTCTGAAGATTTCCAAAAATGGAAAGGGCTATTATATGAGAAACTATATGTGTTACAATAGACCCCAGAGGACCCTGTTGAGACACCCTGAAAAGATGGTCTTAATGATTGCTTCCATGCCAAGATTCTATAACTAGAATTAGCCAATGGGCTTCACTTAGAATGATGGTCAGCAAAATGTAAAGGGCCAGTTGACATTTTAGTCTAGGTGGGACTCCTGTGGTCTCTGGTGCACGTTCTTTTTTTTAACAACTTAAAATGTAAAAAGCATTCTTAGCTCACATGACTTACAAGTTGGCAAATCACCCGATTTAAAAATATGGTTTATGACTGTTGGTTTATCTTGGTTTATGACATTACTCCCCTGGAATGCCATTACTCAATCCCTCAAGTAAATAAATCTTGCTCATTTTTCAAATCTTGTCTGAACTCCATATTGTCAGTGAGTGACTTCAGGAAATACTTACCTCTTTCCTCTCAACTCTTATTGCCCTTGTCATCAGCCTCAAGTAATTAGGTACTTGACTGTGTTTGAGGCATGCACTGGGGTAGACACCGCATCCCTGCCTTCATGGACTTTGCGGTTTAGTGGTAGAAGGAGACCAGGAAATAGTCAATTACCAATCGGAATGAACAGTTGTAGAACACAGGAAACTGAGGGGAGGAGAGAGGAGGCGGCGATGCTGGACTCTGTGCTTATGATATGGAAATCTTGTCTTTCTGGGTAAATCCTAATTTCCTTGGGAGTAGAGAACCCCAGGTGAACAGCCCTCGGTACCTCACACCACACTTAGGACATTAACGATCATCATCCACGATGCCCTGGAAACACTATCCTTAAGTGCCCTTTACTGGGTCTCCATGTGGCTATTTAAACTGAGACAGAAATTAACTAGAATGAATAAAAGCAAAATTTCAGTGCCTCAGCCCCTCCAGCCACATCCGGAGTGTCCAAGAGGCTACCGTATGGAAAAGCACAGATCTAGAACATCTCCATCGTTGCAGGAAGTGCTATTAGACAGTGGTGCTCCAAGGCCATGGCTGGCAGCCTTTTTCTCACACCACACAACTGACAGAATGTGCCTTATCTTTGTGCCCAGATTTGAGCAAAACACACACGCACAAACAAATAAAAAAGGAGAAAATAAGAGTACCGTGATAATCACAATTGGCCATAGATCATAGTAAGTCATACAGGCTGTGGTATGGAAGACATAGGCTATGGATTATGGATCGTTCCTGAAGTACCCTAAGCCATCAAGTTACCCCTGTGTCTCTCATTCAAGAAAGTGGGTGATCATGGTCACGAGGATGACCGCCGTAATAGCGGCGGCAACCATCATGCCAATGCTGATTGTTGGCACACTTAACCGTGTACCAGGCATGATGCTCAACATTTTAAGACACTGTTGCATTTCATGCTCACAGCGACGCTATGACATGGATGTCATCTATCTCCGAGAGCAGATAATCTTATGTGCCTCGTGTCAGAGCCCATGATCCACTTTGATTTCAGCCACAGTTGTGGTGGAGATTCATTCTTCCCAGGGAAATTCATCCCCCCTCCCCAGAGGCAATGAGGGAGGAGATTAATGTCTCAGGCACTCACCCTTCAGAGGATAATTCTGGGGGTACGTTTCATATTGTTTCTCAGAGGGTCCCTGGCAGGATTGAGCCTCAGTTGTCCAGAATAGTAACCAGCCCAGGAATACACCCTATTGATTTTTTCCTTCTCATCGATCTCTTTTTATTTCTTCCTACTTTTCTGCTCTCTGAGATCACCCTCACCACCATTCAACTATATTCACCCGAGGTCTAGATCCAGGCTCTGTTTCAGGAGACACTAGAACTAATTCCCCTCCATTTTACAGCTGAGGAATTTGAAGTCTGGAAAGGTTGACATTTCCCTCAAGTTCTCATTGCTATTAAGTGGGGAACAAGGATAAGTACCTACATCTGTCTTGACCCCAAAAGTTCAACCCTTAATTACTATCTCGTCATAGAATTTGGAATGCAAGTGCTTAAGAAGCAGGCTCTTAGAAAGTTCTGAATCTGTTCTCCTTTGTAGAATAAGTAGATTGTAAATGTCAAACCTCTGGATCGCTTTTCTGGAAGGAAGAAATCAGGGAACTCTTTTGTCAGTCCTTGCCTTTTCTTCACTGTGGTCATGTGGTCACTTGCACAAGAAATATTTCCTGGTATGGAGGAGCCCATGCAGGGAAAACCACGTAGGAAGAGTCTCGGAAGGTCTGAAGTTTTTTTTTTTTTTTTCAGGACTTTCAGGAGAGGAAAATCCCTTCCCCTTCCAACTGCTGTTCTATTGACTGCTTCCCTGTAATCTCAGAGCCCAGTGACCCTCCAAGGGTCAGAAGCAGGGTCTGGGTGACTGTGGAGGCTTCCAGGGGCTTCATTCCAAAAGCCCTGATTTGAGAAGGGATCAAGAAGAATCAGAACAGAGGCCCTTGCAAAGGCAGTTTCAAGAATTCACCCAGAGCTTCTTGGAAAGAGATAAGAATGGTGCTCATTCTCTTCCACCTCTCACCCCCACCTCATTTCCTCTCCCTACTCCAGGAATATGCACTATCCTACCAGAGCTTATCACACAGGATCACAGCACAGGGCAACAGATGCTCCTGCATTGGCATAAGTACACACATGAGAAAAAGTTCCAGACGGTTCCAGACTGTTTGCAAAAGCAAACTGTCACTTTAAGAAAGGGGTCAACATGATACTCTGGTATATCCCATTATCAAACAATCACCGCTTCAACCTGTGGGACATCTTGGTTGACTTTAGAACAGCTAGTCTCACAGAATATTCTAGAACTCCTGAGGGTCCTGGGATCCTTTCTGGGGGTCTGATAGCTCAAAATGATAATGCTATGATATTATTTGTCTTTTCTAGTCTCATTCTCTCTTGAGGGTAAATGGAACTTCTAGAGCCTACGTAATATTGACGTCACAGCAGATTGAATGCAAATGCACATGAGTATCTAGCACTTGTATTTAGCCAAGCAATAAAAGGATTTGCAAAAATGTAAAAGAATGCCATTTGTCTCACTGTATTTTTTGTTTTAGAACATAGTTACATTTCATTAAAATATGTTGTTTTATTAACATGTGATGGATTTGTTATTACTTCAATGAATTAATAAATGCATATTTTTAAAAAATTCTCAGTTTTAATTTCCAACATGATGAATGGCAATAGGTGTAACCCACATAAGCCAAGCTTTAATCATTCAAGGGTGTTCTCAATAATTTTAAAAGTGAGAAGGGGTCCTTCAACCGCAAAGTTTGAAAACCGCCACTTTGTGATGTTTCCAATCCCTTGTTTTGCAGATGGGGAAATGTGTCATTCAATCTTATAGCTATTAGTGTCAGAGTCCTGAGTAGAACATAAGAGAAGATGACTCAAAAGGGCAAGACAGAAATGTGTTAGGTCATCCCCTAGGATCCTGTTCAAATGCTTTCTAAAAAGACGTTCCTGAATTCAATTTCACAAGTAAACGGTGTATGAGGAGACAATTTTCCACAAAATAGTTAAAAATCATGACTCTCACGTGGTAAAATACACACACGTTGAAGATTTTATTTAACTCCTTATGGATAAGGCAATTGGGTAGATGTTCCAACTGGTTCGAAGCAGAAGTCAAAAAGCAAAGACATTTGCAGATCAGAAATACTGAAATGAGTTTGCAAATGGTATATAACTGTCTCCTTTCACAAAGAGAGAGAGAAGTCCGTTGAACCTCCCTGAGACAATTGAGTCGTGCATCTAAAGTAAGAAGCATTTCACATAGCTATCAGTTATCCGTAACTCACGGAGTTATAAAATAGCTCAAAGGCAGGAAAAGGTGCAGAACCCCACGGGATCAGAATAAGGTAACGGGGAAATGTGTGCTCAGAGCGATGCACGGCTTTTCGTCAAGGCACAGGTGTTTCGCCCTGGCCCTCCTTAGATGCCAGGCACTGAGTAAGCTAGTCCAAAGAAGAGGAACTTTGTGTGTGCCCTACTCTCAAGGATCTTTTTCCATCCATTCATATTACCATTTTCTATACACGGAATGTTTGTGGCGCCAAAAACTCATCTGTTGAAATCTGAACCCCCAATGGGATGGTATTTGAAGATGCAGGCCTTTAAAAGGTGATTGGGTCAAGAGGGTGACTCCTCATGAATGGGATTAGTGCCCTTAACAAAGAGACTCCAGAATGGTCCTTCATTCCTTCCACTGTGTGAGGACGTAGAGAGAAGATGCCTGTGAGCCAGGAAGCAGGTCCTCACGAGACACCGAATCTCCCAGCATCTTGACCTAGGACTTCCCAGCCTGCAGAACTGTGAGCAATACATTTCTGTTGTTTATAATCTACCCCGGCTCTGGTGTCCAGCCCCCCACGGACTACTATATTCTGTGATAATAGCCGCCCAGACGGACTAAGACACTGTGTGACCCAGTACTAACGTTGGAGCATATGTTGATTCTTGTACGCTGGTGAAGTATTTCTGAGGGGCCATTTCTGTCTTCTGGGTAATAAACATAGTGCCTGCTACGTTTCAGGTTCTTAGCGTCCTCCTTAAAAGCCCTTCGGATAGAGAATATTATCCCTCATTTTACGGGAAAGAGCTGCTGAAGAAGTTCAGTCACACACACATCCAAGACCCTGGTGTATGTGGCTTCGCTTATGCACTCTCTGCCAGTTCAGGAGAGCCTCCCAGGCAAAACATGCATTTTGCAGGAAATCGTCACACCAGAAAAAGCAGTTAGTTGTGTCGACCCTTGAAAATCATGTGTTTTTATGAACCCCTGAACCCAGTGTAGAATTTTCCACAAATCTTGGCTCAGTCATATAGGACCTCAAAGAGCTGTTTTGTTTCCTTCATTGTTCTTGGAGGATATTTCGGGATGGTCTTGGGGAGAAAAATTTGCAGAGATATCCTCTCAGAGAAGAGGTGTTGCAATTACAGAGGGAGTTAAAAGTTGGGGCCGACGGATGGCTCAGAGCGGGAGTTGGACAAACCACGGGCTCTGGGCCAAATCTGGTCTTTGTGATGGCCTACAAATTAAAAATGGTTTTTACATTTTTAAGTGGTTGGGGGAAAAAAATCAAAAGAAGAACGACATTTGTGACCTGTGAAAATTAGAATTTAAATTTCATGGTCCGTAAATGAAATTTTGTTAGCGAACAGCCACACCCATACGTTGTGTAATTTTTGTGC
>CM053609.1:81101047-81111895 GCA_028646535.1 Procyon lotor
GTACCATATCTTCTTTATCCATTCATCTGTTGAAGGGCATTTTGGTTCTTTCCACAGTTTGGTGATTGTGGCCATTGCTGCTATGAACATTGGGGTACATGTGGCCCTTCTTTGTAATGCATTTGCTTCTTTGGGGGTAAATACCCAGTAGTGCGATGGCAGGGTCCTAGGGTAGCTCTATTTTCAACTTCTTGAGGAATCTCCACACTGGTTTCCAAAGTGGCTGCTCCAGCTTGCAATCCCACCAACAGTGTAAGAGGGTTCCCCTTTCTCCACACCCTCTACAACATTTGTTGTTTACTGTCCTGTTGATTTTGGCCATTCTAACTGATGTAAAGTGGTATCTCAGTGTGGTTTTGATTTGCATCTCCCTGATGGCTAAAGATGATGAACATTTTTTCATGTGTCTGTTAGCCATTTGTATGTCTTTTTTGAAGTGTCAGTTCATGTCTTCTGCCCATTTTTTGATGTGATTATCGGTTTTGTGAGTGTTGAGTTTGAGAAGTTCTTTATAGATCATCAGACCTTTGTCTATAGTGTCATTTGCGAATATCTTCTCCCATTCTGTGGGTTGCCTGTTTGTTTTGTTGACAGTTTCCTTTGCTGTGCAGAAGCTTTTTATCTTGATGAAGTCCCAAAAGTTCCATTTCGCTTTTGTTTCCTTTGTCTTTGGGGACATGTCCTGGAAGATGCTGCTGTGGCTGTCAAAGAAGTTACTGCCTATGTTCTCCTCTAGGATTTTAGATTCCTGCCTCAAGTTGAGGTCTTTTATCCATTTTGAATTTATCTTCATGTATGGTGTAAGAGAATGCCTCAAACCCTTTTTTAGGCCAGAAAAAGAATCAGGAATTCCCACTTTTGGATGAACATGTACCAAGGTCAAAGAACATGCGGATTCTAATTCTGGAGCTTTAATATGTCCTTCTTTAAGATGTCTGAACATTCATTATAATTCAGGTAGGATACTCAGACTGCAAATTTCACTTGGTGACAATAAATGGAGCTGTGGTTTTCTTTTGTTCATCAGATTTTTCTGTGATTCTCTATAATTGCTCGAGGTGTTTTGTTTTTATTTTTGCTCCTAAAATTCAGATATGCCATAAAACATCGTGTAAGTTTAAGGCATGTCGCTGAACCAAACGAGAGTTTGTCTCCCTGACGGGCAGCGAGCCAATAAAAACGGACCCCGAGCTTTTGCAGAGAAAAGAGCTTGTTAGTTGGTGTGGCCTCACCCAGGAGAACACGGAGCTAATGCTCAGAAGTCATGAACTCCCTGATGGCTTGCAAATGGAGGGGTTTTAAGGGCAAAATTTAGGCAGGGATCTTTTGAGAAGGTGGATACTGTTGATGGAATGCCTATCATATCATCCGAGCAGGTTCTCTGGTACCGCTTTGTCTGCTCCTTCGAGGTCTTTCCCGTCTCAAGAGACTTGGAATCTGAAAAGATTTCTTTATTCTTTACATTAGAGAATTCGTTAGGTACACTTGGTGGTTATATCTCTAGGCTTGTGCTGGTTAACTACTGGTAAGCTAGTGGGGTTGGGCTGAGGTTGGGGGTGATAGGACATCTGCTATTAATTCTTCTGTCTGAAGGAACAAGATGGACGCCGGCTTCAGGCATGTAGGACACGCTGGTTTGGTGCATTTATGTAATGCAGTAGCATTAGCTAACATCTCTATCATGTCCCATAATTATCACTTCTTTTTTGTGGTGAGAACAATTAAGATCTAGTCTTTTAACAACTTCGACGTTTATGATACAGTATTATTAACTGTATCCACTGTACTGTGCATTAGCTCTCCAGAACTAATTTATTGGCTAGCTGCAAATTTGTACCCTTAACATCTCCCCCCTAATTTCTCCACCCCCAGCCCCTAGTGACCGCCATTCTAATTTCCATATACATGAGTTTAGCTTTTTTAGGTTCCACGTGTAAGTGATGTCGTACGGTATTTGTTTTTCTTTGTCTGACTCACCTCACATTTAGGGCTAAATTTGTGAGAATTCGTGGTAATTAAACTAAGAGCCCACAGCACTAAGTTCTGTTTCCACTTGGCCAGTAACACTCTGTGACCAATCCAACAGCTTCCTCGCTTTTTTTTTTTTTCCATTGAAGTTCTTCAACCCAGCAACTGTGTGTTGAAGGCTTACTGTATACGAGGCTCTGGGTTAGTACCATGGATTAGATTGGAAGTTTAAAAATTGGTCCTTCACCACAAAGAGTTTGAGGAACATGGGGTTTAGGGAGTGTTGTGTCTTTAGCATCATACAGTGTTACCTGTGAAGCAGAACTGGAAAAGAAAGTTCAAACTGATTGATTGGGGCATGTTGTGGGCAATGATTTTTTTTTTTTTTTAAGGTGATATAAGCCTATTTGTGGGCTCCAACAAGGCCAAGAGACAAGGGTGGGAGAAGGATCTGAAATGTGTCAAATCTTTTGATTTATGTGATGGCTCTGATTTTTAAGTTTTTTCATCCATCAGTATGTATCAGACAAAACACTTCTGGGGGTTGCATGTGGGCCACCAAGTGCCATCTTCAGTGTAAGCAGGTAGGGCTGAGTTACTCTGTTTTTTCGGCTGCAGTGGAGGATTAAAGCTGTGGTTCCATGGGTCCCAGCATCCATGGAAATGGAGGTCCCATCACTTAGATGGGGCAGGAGCCCTGAGATGTTCCTGAACAGCGGAGGGCAACAAGATACAGAGAAGCCGGGGACCCGGTAGTGGGCATGAGGCAAGCAGAGCAGTGACTTGTGTACCAACAAAGACTGGCCAGAAATGAGAACATCCCGGTGGAGGTCAATGAGGACATTCAACCCATCGGCCACCTGCCCCTCGCTCCTTGGCATTAGAGAAGCCCCCTCCCCCAACTTTAGGTATACCCCCTAGAGAAAGAGATCCTCCATGTGACTTAGCTTCTACCTTGTGTAGAAAGGAGGTTCAAAGCAGAAAACAGGTCCACATTTGTGCACTGCTTTTATTTTCCTTTCTCCAGCGATGCTTGGAGCGGACAGCCTGGGACCTAATTTATTTCCCAGGGGTGCTATCAAAGAGGCCCACATCAAAAAACCCAGATTCTAAATATTTCCTGACTCTGAGGCAAGGGTGTGAAAATGACAGCTGCTGCCAGAAAGTTGGGCTCATTGGGAAAATAACTCAAACTCTCATTACCAATCTCAATTATTTATTTCCATGTAGTCATTAGCGGGACCGATGAGGTCAGGTCTCAGGTTCCAGCAGTGCCGTCCGGGAGACTGCCTGGTTTCAACTGGAGAGATAAGGATGGGAGGACGACCTGTCCCCTGCACTTGCTAACGCCCGTGCCCAGCATGGAATCCTGGGGACCGAGCACTAACTTCCCAGGAGGCCGCTTGCCGTTCTCATTTGCCAAAACTAAAAGCAGAAATGATCCAGCAAATGTGAAAAATAGAGACCATGTTCAAGTGTCAGAGGAAAAAATTTGCTCTTAGTATTCAATGTCGTAGCACCTTGGCAGTATTTTCCAGGAACTCCGTAAAAGGAAAAGCATACAGGAAAATTGCGGTGCTTTTCCTGAGCCAAGGAGAGGAATGGGGACCAGCATCTCCCTGGGAAATAGGAAAATCTGTTTGAATTAAGAGGCACAGTGGGAGGGCTGGGAAATGTGTGTCCCGACTGATCACAGCTATATTTCTCCCTTTCGTTCTAATGTTCTCTTTCTCTCGGCCCTAGAATTTATTTTTCTACATTTTTTTTAAAGATTTTATTTATTTATTTGACAGAGAGATAGAGAGCACAAGTAGACAGAGCAGGAAACAGAGGGAGAGAGAGAAGCAGGCTCTCTGCTGAGCAGAAAGTCCGATGCGGGGCTCGATCCCAGGACCCTGTGATCATGACCTGAGCCAAACGCAGCTGCTTAACCAACTGAGCCACCTAGGCGCCCCTATTTTTCTACATTTGAAAAATTACCCAAATGGCAATCCAGCTCTTCCAGCAATTCTGAGTAATACATGGGCTAGGTAGGGAGGCAGATAGTTCATGGAAATGACTCTCCCTCACCCACAGTGACGGCTGAAAGAGAGTAAAGGGTTATTGGCAACAGCTAGTCCCCTCTCGAGAGCCCAAGTCACAGCTTGTCATCCCTCTTTAAACCCTTCATGGACTTTCTGTGATACTGAGAATGAAACCCAGACTTTGGGCCATGGCTTCCAAGGTCCTGTTGGCCTGAGTCAAAGAAAATCAAAGCTGGACACTAATTAGAGTGGTAAGGACAGATTTTTATCAGTAATGACTACTGCAATAGGAAAAACGAGTCCATCCTGAACTGAACTCAACCTGGATTTGTAGAAGTGAATGGGCCAATGAAGGACTAGGGAGAGGGGACCAATGGGGCCTTAGTACAGTCGAGGAAGTGACAAATTACAAAGAGATAGTCAGTAGAAACGTGGTTAGGCCAGCTGTGTCTGCTAGCTGGCAGCTCTCCACGTTTGGATTGTATCTTCCTGTGGAATGGAGGGGCAGGAGCCTCGTTCTCGGGTGATGGCTCAGGAGCAAACAGTAAAGTTTTTTGACAGCCTTCGGTTTACTCAAGCAGGTACATTAAGGTGGGAGGCTGGAGTCATTCTAGGGATGAGGCCACGAGCTGGTAGAAGCTGGTCTTACACCAAGGTTGAGGGTTAGTTGAGAAGAGGGCTCAGTGGACCCTGGCTAGAGTTTGGCCGCAGAGAGGGTCTTTGTCACTTGGCCTTCCCTTGTCCTCACACCCACCTCCCTAAACAGACCACCCCTCCACCCCACCCCTTGCTTGCTCACTGCCTTCCTACCATGCGGGTGTGCCTGCACTTGCACAGTATCACACCCTTCCTACCAAATGAACTTTGTGCTCACACTGAGCTTGTTGTGACACTGAGTGTGTTGTGAGCTCACACTGAGCTTGTGTTTCTTCCCCTCATTTTTACATCTTATAACAGTTCATATCTTATGACTTAGCCTAAATGACACCTCCTCCAAGAGGTCCCCTCTGACTGCCCTATCGAAAGTAGTCCCATCCTGTTCGTCTCCATCTCCCTCTGCCTGTTGCTATTGTTTCCAGTCCCCCTGTGGGGCTGTAAATAACGCGAAAATTAGCCTCAGGTCTGTCTTCATCATTATAATCTCAAGGGTCTAGCATGGTATATAATAGGTGCTCAGTAAATATGGGCTGAAAGAATGATTGAACGTTCTTGACCCTCACCCAGGTCTGACTTCCTCCTAAACTGCCCTAATTTGACAAAATCCAACCCAATCTGGCTCAGGCACCCAAAGGAATTTATTGGCTTACGTATCTGAAAGTCATTTGAGCACAGTATAATTCTGTGATGTTTTGAAGCCAAAGGGAGAGAATCTTGTGTTCCTGCATCCAAATAGAATTTTCCCTAAAATGTCCTCCTAAGTGGGAGCCAGTGTGAGGTCTGGGCCGATCTGGAGGAGTTCACCATTCCCTGCCTTCTTTGCAGCTTGCAGGCCGAGTTCCAGGGCTGTGGTTCACAGGGAGGTACCTGGGAAGTCTGGTCCCAAAGTGAATTTGGAGCCTACCCAACAGGACAGTGCCTTTTACCAGATGCTCGTGGTCCTTTGAGAACGCTGACTTTCCAGCACGACCAGGATCCCTGCATTAGTAGGCTGGGGCCAACCCCCAGCAGCCTGGAGAAAGACCTGTTCTCAGAAATTAAAAAAAAAAAAAAAAAAAGGGAAATGGCCAACCCTTTGTGGCTGCTTCAGAGAGTTAACCAATTTCCCTGAGTGCTCACGGCGGTGATGAGGAGAGGGATGGAGTAGCAGTGGGGTCTATAAAGCAGACTTTGACTGCATGTTAGTTACCATATGAGATCGTAATCTCTCCCTTCTTACCTGCTTTCAAGCCCTCAAAGGTGGCTTTTTAATAACTTTAAGGAGAAGACTCCACAGAATTCCGTCCCCTAAATATTGACTCCATTGCCCCGCCCTGCTTCTCCAAACCCTCTCCTCTCTGCCTTTTGGTACATGATCTATTCCTTGTACCATTTATCCTTCCAACCGCTTTCTCGTGAAAACTTTCCCATGACTCTCTCCTGCCCACCTGAATGGGAATACTGGGTTTTCCTGCAGTGCAGTCCTCACCCTTCTTTTCTTTCCATGGCTTCTCAGGGAGCTCGTCCTGGTGGTTTCAACTACAACTTGACGTGGATGGCTCCCGTTGCGGACCTCTCTAGTCCAGACCACTGTCTCAAGGTCAGTCCTGGGTCTCAGGAGTGTGAAAGGGCGTACGAGAGAAGGCGTGGTGTTCCTTCTACCCTCCGAGCTCTTGGCTGAGACCCTGGGAACAAAAAGATGAACAGGAGAAAACAGTTCACAGGAATACCTTGTTTTATTGTACTTCTTATTGCGGTTCACAGACACTGTAGGTTTTTGGTGCTTTTTGTTTGTTTCGTTTTGTTTTTTAAATTGAAGGTTTGTAGCAACCTTCAATGGTCAAGCAGGCAACCCAGCCTCAAGCAAGTCTCTCAGCACCGGTTTTCCAACTGCATTTGCTCACTTCATATCTCTGTGCCACAGTTTGGTAATTCTCACAATATTTCAAACTGTTTTATTATATTTGTTATGGTGACCTGTGATCATTGATGTTGCTGACTGTTTCAGGGCACCTCAAATCGTGCCCACAGAAGACGGCAAACTTAATCGACAATGTTGTTTGTGTTCTGATTGCTCTCCACTGACCTGCTGTGTTCCTGTCTCTGTCCCCCTCTCAGGCCCCCCTATTCCCTGAGACACAATTGTGAGATTAGGCCAATAGTTGGCCCACGATGGCCTCTAAGTGTCCAAGTGAAAGCAAGAGTTGCACGTCTCTCCCTTTAAATTAAAAGCTAGAAATGGTTAAGCTTCGTGAGGAAGCCATGTTGAAAGCAGAGATGGGCTGAAAGCGAGGCCTGCTACACCAGTTAGCCGAGTTGCAAATGCAAAGGAATAGTTCTTGAAGGAAATTTGAAGTGCTTCTTCAGTGGGCACATGAATGACAAGGAAGCAAAACAACTTCGTTGCTGATATGGAGAAACATTCAGTGGTCTGGATAGAAGATCAAAGCAGCCACAACATTTCTCTAAGCCAAAGCCTAATCCACAGCTGGACCCTTGCTCTCTTCCATCCTGGGGAGGCTGAGTGCAGTGAGGAAGCTGCAGGAGAAATATTTGAAGCTAGCAGAGGGTAGTTGTGATCTACTCCTGGGGAAGAAGTTGTGAAGGAGTTGAAATGATAACCCAGGATTTAGAATATGACATAGACTTAGTTGATAAAGCAGCAGCGGGGTTTGAGAGGACTGGGTCCAATTTTGAAAGTCCTAATGGGGATAAAATGCTATCAAACAGCAAGCATGCTACAGAAAAAAAATCATTCACGAAAGAGGAGTCAGTCAATGCGGCAAACCTCTTCACTGTCTTATGTTAAGAAGTTGCCATGGCCACCCCAACCTCCAGCAACCACCATCTTGAACAGTCAGCAGCCATAGATGCTGAGGCAAGACCCTCCACCAGCAAAAAAAAGTGACCTAGTGGTCACATTCAGTTGATGGTTAGCATTTTTTTAGCAATAAGGTATTTTTAAAATTCAGATTATACATTTTTAGGGGCACCTGGGTGGCTCAGTCAGCTAATCGTCTGCCTTTGGCTCAGGTCATGATCCCGAGGTCCTGGGATAGAGACCCACATCGGGCTCCTTGCTCAGTGGGGAGCCTGCTTCTCCCCCCAACCCCAGGTCATGCATGCATGCTCTCTCTCTCTTTCACTCGCTCTCTTTCAAAATCTAAAAAAAAGATTATATATTTTTTGGACAAAATGCTATAGCATACGCAATAGACTACAGTATAAACATAACTTTTGCATGTACTGGGAAATAAAAAAAACTCATTTGGCTCACTTTATTGTGATATTTGCTTTATTGCAGGGGTCTGGAATCGAACCCGGCGTATCTTCGAGGTATGCCTGTTATGCCTGTATTGGTATATGCAGCGCACATCACGCAGCAGGAAGCTAAGTCAAAAGTAATGCAAAATGGAGGCTTCGAATTCCAGCTCATGTAGCATCCTCAACAAGGAACAATACGTTTGTAAAGAAATGACAGGACAAAGCAGTTGTAGTCTCCAAGGGCAGCAAACTCTGGGAAGGTAAATATATGAGCACAAGCAAATGGAGTAAGGTTTGTTTGCAGATTCCTCTGTTGCGTCTCTGGGTTGGTAAGCATCTGTCTCTGGTAAAAGGAGAATTTATGCCCTGTCTTTAGGTACAAAAGGGGGAGATTTGGATAGGTTTGCTGTTTCTAATTGCTTTCAGCTCAAAATAATGTTTGTGTTATAACAGCATACATAGAGGTTTCCTACATAGGGTACAGCTCCCGTAGCCTCAAATTCAACTTGAACTTGACTCCTGAGCCTTCCCAGATAGTTCACTTAAACTAGTGCTCCTGTTTCTATGCCTGTACCCACTGTTCTTCAAACCTCCGATGTGTGACATTTCCAAGGTCACCTTTAAGTCATCTATCTCCTTCTCACCCTTCCCTGAATCCCACCAACTCTGTGGCTCCTCTCTTTCAGCTCTTCCAGGAGTCTGTCCTCCTGTTAGGACTGCTTCAGTTTTATTTTAAGGTTTTATTATTGAGTAATCTCTATACCCAATGTGGGGCTCAAACTCAGAACCCTGAGATCAAGAGTCGCGTGCTCTACCCACCAAGCCAGCCAGATGCCCCAGGACTATTTCAGCTGTCAGTGACAAAACCCAACCCAAACCAGTGTGAGCACTAAAAGGACTTTATTGGCTCACATGACTGAATAGCTGGGTCTAGGCCACCCAGCTCCACCTCTTGGGTCTGTTTTCTCTCTGCTGTTTTCATTCTCAGGCGAGATTTTCCCCTGCTGTATCAAATATGGAAGGTGAATGCTTCATGATCCTTGTATGACTAAGGAAATTCCTATTCATTCCTATTCTGTTTCTGCGATTCAAATTGAGCCCTACTGGCTAGCTTTTTGCTTTTCATGCTAAATCCTGCACTTCCAGTGCCTGACCTAAATTAAGAAGAAAAAGAAAAAGCAAGGCTTCATAATTAACAAAAAGAGTCTCAGAAAGAGACGGAGATGTTTGCTCTTTAGTAGGCTCCGAGGAAGAAAGACCTCTTTACATTTACAACTTGTTAAAAAAGATCTGATTTAATCGGGCATTAAACTGATAACATTCATTAGAACATCAAACTTGTTTTTCTGTACAATATAGAGACTTCTGTGGATATTCTCAAGTGTTACCAACTTGTTCTGTTCACTGTCTTTGCAAGAATAATTCGAACAATGGGGTCCAGTAAAACAGCTAAGACTTAAAGAAATGTTGCAAAAATAACCTTCAAAGAATAACCTGTGTCTCTGATTTGTTATCTCACTTGATAATGTGTTGGCCTGGTAGTAATGGTGAAATTGCCACCCCCAGCATTTATACTCTTATAAATACCCCCACCATATAAACTCTTGCAATATTTTAGGGTTCGTGCATTATATGGCTTCTGTTAAAACTACTTCACTCAGCCCTTGTGGCACCAAAGCAGCCAATAAGCAAATGGGTATGGCTGTGGTCTATTACCACTTTATTTAAGGATGCTGAAGTTTGAATTTCCTACAACTTCCCTGGGTCTCGAACTATTACTCTTCTTGTGATTTTTCAACTACTTAAAAATATATAAACCTTTCTTATGTCTCATCTGCCCCAAGTGTTTGATCTCGAACTGTCTTCCTCCATTCGTTCATGTAGCTAACTCCCTTATCTCCTTTAAGTCTCTGCAGTTCCCTTTCTTAATGAGGCCTAACCTGACCATCCTGTTTAAAACTGCAACCTGCATCATTTCCCACTGCCCTGCAGGGTCCCCACCTCTACCCCAAACTCCTCTTACTTCATTATGATTTTCCCATCGGATTTACACATTCTAAAATACGAAATAATGTACTTAATTATAATAATATTGTCTTCCCTGGACAGATGGCAAGCTGTCTGGGGGCAGAGGTTTCCGTGTATAGGTTCACAGGTGCATCCAAAGTACCTGGAAGACTGCCCAGCACACAGACGAGACTTAGCAGCTTTGCTGCATAATTAAACAGATGGATTCATGACCTATAAAACCCCAAATCAACCACTAGGTTGGAGTTCAGGTTATTTGATGGTAAAAGTTGGTTTCTCCTTCTTGAAGCATAGAAGGCTTAGTCTTCAGAGATGAAATTGTCTATGATTCACTTCCCGTTGGACACTTCATTCAAGATAGGCCAAAGGACTCCTTCCAACACAGGGAAAAAAAAGACAAAAGACTTTTTTTGTAAAAAAGAGATTGAATACTTATAATCTATTATACTTCTTTTCCAAAATTAGCTTTATCACCTACTCAAGTCTATTGGGTCCCTACAGCATTCTGTCTGAATCCTCTTCCAACTGCCCTACACCGGGGGGGGGGCTGGGGCTGATGACCAGAAACAGTTCCAAATGTCTGGAAACTTAGGGCCCTGAAATAAACAAAGTCAGGTGCAAACAACTTAAGTTTTTGTTGTTGCTATTGTTGTTTTGTATTCAAGGGTCAATTCCAGAAAACAGATCTTAACAACTGTTTTTTTTCTACCGCTTGTTCAAGAAATACATTATCTGCAACTGCATGTAAACTTTCCTTTATTATTTTTCCTTCCTTGTCTGGTTCCTTTTTTCTTCTTTTTTTTTTTTCCACTAGTATTTCATTAAGTATACAACTAGCATGTACCACAGTATATGCCTATGGCTGCAGCTTTGAGGAAATTTCAGTTGAAGCCAGACACTCTTGAAACTAGTTTTCTTGATTCACTCT
>CM053609.1:81112395-81144515 GCA_028646535.1 Procyon lotor
TGGGAGAACAGCAGGAATGGATGATCTATGGGCTGCTATGACTGGGGGGTGAGAGGTTGTAAAGGATGGCTCCGTTTCTGGCGTCAGAGATTCCGCAGCTGGTGGTGATGTCTGGAACCATAACACAGTGTTACAGCTGTATGTTTACTTGTGGATCTCTCCCAACTAGTCTGAAAGGGACCCTGCTGAAAGTCTTTGAATAAGCAGTGTAAGAAGAGCACCTATCGGGCACCTGGGTGGCTCAGTCGGTTAAGCGCGTGCCTTGAACTCGGGTTATGATCCCAGAGTCCAGGGATCCAGTCTGGAGTGAGACGCCCTGTTCAGTGAGGAGTCTGCTTCTCCCTCCCCTCCCTGCTCCTGCTCGCTCGAGCTCTCTCTCGCGCGCGCTTTCTCTCAAATAAAATTTTTGTTTTAAAAAGAGCACCTATTATGTGGGAGGCACATAATAAATGAAAGAATGAATACATTAAAATACTAAATAGCATTTCTATGGCCCAACGGGCAGAATGGCTAATAAAAATTCTACATTTACTATTCTTTGCCTGCTCTATCAGGAAGGCAAAGAAAACAAGAGGAAACTGCTGGCTCGGAAAAGGAGATAACTGGCATCTCAGCCGCTTTCTGCCTATTGTACAACCAGGAAGCTGACAATAAAGTTTATTTGAGCGTCGACGTGCCCCGACGTGGTCCCGCCTCCCCAGCCAGAGCCGCGATTGGTGGGCATTCGCCGGCTGCGCCGTTCCTCAGCCCCGATTGGCGAGGGCCGCCGTCATTTCGGAGCGTCCCGGCGCCTGCCCGCCCTTTCGCCGCGTCGCCGGTGCCTGTGCCTCCCGCTCCTCCTCGCCTGTCCTCTCCCGGCCGAAGCCCGGGAGACCAGAGCGAGACGCGGGGACCATGTTCCGACGCAAGCTGACGGCCCTTGACTACCACAACCCGGCCGGCTTCAACTGCAAAGGTGAGGCGGCGGCCTCAGGCCGGCCGCGCGTCTGTGACCCCGCCGGCGGGCCGCTCCCTCAACGCCCGCACCCCGGGCTCTCCACCGGGACCCTCCGCGGCCTTGTTTCCCCCCGGGCGGAGGGGTCCTCTGGCTCCGGCTGCCAAGCACCCGTTTTCCGCCGCCCCTGCTTAGCTTCCGACCCTCCTGACCCACTCCTGCCCGGCATTGCCACTTCGTGCACTTGCTAAACTCCCCGCCACCACCCCTTACCCACACCCTTAGCACCTGAGGGTATTATTCGCTTTTTCAATTAGCTCTTTCAGTCCATGGTTCCCCTGGTAATTGGGCGATAGTTTAAGCACATTGCTGAAATCTGGGGAAGGTGCTGAGTAACTTGGAGACTAGTTCACCGCCCGCCAGGAACTAAGAGGTGACGGGGGGTGGGTTCAGTCGGACCCCACCCAGCAGTTTGAGACCAAGAGAGTGCACAGTTAAGTCCAGGACCGACAGTGTTGGGATAAGCTCGCACAGTAACAGGCTTGTGGAGTCGTGCAACAAAGTCAATAGGTGATCAGGGCGGTTGAATTGTAAATGGAAAGGTATTTGGGATTTCCCAGCATTAAAGTTTTAAAATACGTTAACACTGCTACCCATGTTACTCAATTACTCCCCAGCACTACTCATGTCTTCCAGAGTTGTTTTGTACAACCCAGGGTACTAAGACCATTGTATAATTCTCAAGACTTTGTAATGAAAGCTTGAATTTGAAATTGAAAATGGTTTCTGAGCAGTATAAGGGTGTTTTGTTGCTCTCCTGTGGAAGCATATCAATGTATAGAACTTTGTTTTTCTACTTTACCTTTATTTAATAAAAAAGGGTCAGTGGCAGTAGAGCTTTGATCAAGATTTGAATCTTTGGACTAAAGTTTTCTCATGTGTAAACTGGGGATATTACCTTCCTCACAAAGGTGTGGGAGAATTAAATGAATGAACTTTTCTCATGTATGCATTTATGACACTAAATGACAATGGGATTTTCTGTTCTTCTGTGTTGTCATTTAGTTTCTTGTACTTTACTGTTACTTTGCTATAAATTTAACTGCCCAGTCTTCCCTCATTCTCTCCTCCACAAAGAACTGGAATAATAACCAACACTTAAATAACAAAACTATGTGCCAGACACTGCTACTATCATTATTTTATTTTCATAACAACCCCAAGAGGTAAGTCCTGTTATTATGCTCATTTTGTAACTCAAACTGAGGCACAAAAATTTAAGGTGATTAGCCCAAATTCACACAACCACTGAGTGTCTGTCTGTAGCTAGAATATGAATGCAAGCTAGAATTTGAATAGAACATTTGTTAATCTCTTCATCCAGAACCTGCACTTTCAACTCCTACTTCAAGCAGCTCAGTTAATTTACTCTTGAGGTGTTTTGTTTTGTTTTGTTTTGTTTTTTCCCAAATCCAGGGGACCATTTATTTGTAAGAAGAAAATGTTCCTATCTAGTGCTTCTAGTGATTTATGAGATGTTTTTGTTGCAGATGAAACAGAATTTAGAAACTTTATTGTTTGGCTTGAAGACCAGAAAATCAGACACTACAAGATTGAAGATAGAGGTAATTTAAGAAACATCCACAGCAGTGACTGGCCCAAGTTCTTTGAAAAGGTAATAAAATAGAAAGTTAAACAAAAGTAGTACAGAGAGCTTTTCTAAAAATTATATGAAGACAGTTAAGGTTAAAATTATTTTGTTCTTTTAAAATAAGTGAAAATAAAAATGATCAGTGTTAGAAAAGCTGGATTTCAGGGATTTTTTTTTATTATGTTTGTCTTTAAAGCAAATCATACTACCTTTTGCAAGCTTTCAGTGTTAAGAAAGTTTTGTCTGGAAACACTGTGAGGTTTCTTAAATAAACGGTGACATGTGTTCTATAAATGGTAAAAGTGACCAAAGTCAAATTTTTTCCTTAGACCAAAAGGTAGTAATAACATACTTACTTTGTTAAAGTAAGATACTTATGTGCTTGCAGACTAAGATTATTTCTCGTTTGTGGTTCTGTTTAACATACACAGTTGTCCATTATTGTGTATAATATAAATAATCCTGAAAAGGTCTGTGGATATCTTATTTTTGTGGCTAGAATAATTTTCCTGTTGATTTAGTTTAATTGTAGTAACATTTTTTGCAGAAAGGTGGTTTTCAAAGTAGAATAAAAATCACATTTTCCAGTATCATCATTTACATTACACATTTTAATCAGCTATATTACTTTGAAGAGAAAGATGTTTTTCTTTAAAAATATGGAAAGTGATTAAATTTTTTATTTGCTACAGCAAAGGGATCAGGTACTTTCTCTTTAGAATCAAAGAGTTTATGAATTAGGGAATTGTGTAAATTACACACTAGCTCTATGACCACAGGCAAGTTTCGTTAAGCTTTCTGTGTTTCAGTGTTGTCATCAATAAAAGGGATAACAGTGGTTCCTATGTCAGAGAAGTGGTATGTATTGTTAATAAGTGATATATTGCTATGCTCAGCCCATAGCAAGTGCTATATGCTTTATTATTTCCCCTGCCACTACTACCATTATTGATACTACTAGATTATTTTCTTTTGCTCCTAAAAAGGTTTTTTGTTTTGTTTTGAAATTTTGGTATTTTTAAGACCTGGAAATATGTTGTTAGGATTTTATATTTGTTTATGTCACATTTCATGACCCATTCATGTATGCAAGACATCACATAGTTTCACAGAAGAGTATTTGAAGAATAAAAAAAATTTTCTAATGAAAAACACCTAGAAGTGATAGTAAAGTAGGATAACTTAAATATATTGGAACATATAACCCAAGCAAATACTATCTTTCAAGTTGGTCTCTTTGGAATGATGATGTCATTGTTTAAACCATATTCATAACTTTTGGGATTACTTTTAGATCATGAGACATTTTGGATATCTTTACTATTGGTAAGTTTTTATACTTTGAAGTTGGATTTGGTTTTTTGCATCATGACCATATCTTGTGAATGAGGTGTTTTCTTTAGAGCAAGGGTATAAAATCTTTGGTTAGAAGATGAGTTACAGCTAAAAAGTATTGATTTATTAATTAGGCTCAAAAGGATTTCCAAGGGGAGTTGTAGAAGTAACTTGACAAATAGCGTTGTTCCTGAAATGAGATTTTTAGCTCCTAAGAGACCCATTTGAAGGACAGTGGTCACTTGGCTATACAGCTTCTGGCAATCATCTAAAATGCTTGGTTACATTCTACATGTATGTCACATGGCTTACTCTATTTAGTGGCATTTCCATAATATGAAAACTAGGTTTAGATAATTGATTTATTTGTGTATTCTTCTTTTTAAAGTTTTGTTTTTTTTTTTAACATGTGTTTTTCAGGCCCGGAATTAGAAAGTTTAGGTTCAAGTCCTCGATCTAAGTTGTGTAACTGTTGGCAAGTGTTGTTAATATCTAGGCCTTTTTTTCCTCGTCTGTAAAATAAGGAAGTTGTTTTAGATCAGTGGTGCCCTACCGGGAATCTGCAAAAGTAAAAATTTCAAACAGCATGATGGAATGATGGAAATACTTTTTTTCTTTAAGTGGTACACTTAAATGTCTCCTTCCTTTGGATTATATAATTGTACCAACAGTTTAGTGATGTAAATGTTTATATTCTTAGAGATCCAAACTAAGATCTCTTTCAACTCTACCATTTTTCTCGTTCTGTGACATTACAGTAATAATGAAACTAGGTATTTTTTTCTTCACAGTATCTCAAAGATGTTAACTGTCCTTTCAAGATTCAAGATCGACAAGAAGCAATTGACTGGCTTCTTGGCTTAGCTGTTAGACTTGAATATGGAGATAATGGTATGTTTGGTGGGGAATGTGTGTTTTATTTTTATTTTTATTTTTTTTTAAAGATTTTATTTATTTGACAGA
The DNA here is from genome assembly GCA_028646535.1 of Procyon lotor. NCBI lineage: Eukaryota > Metazoa > Chordata > Mammalia > Carnivora > Procyonidae > Procyon > Procyon lotor. The sequence continues at coordinate 81,117,279 of CM053609.1, forward strand.
GAGAAACACAGCGAGAGAGGGAACACAAGCAGAGGGAATGGTAGCGGGAGAAGCAGGCTTCCTGCAGAGCAGAGAGCCCGATGCGGGGCTCGATCCCAGACCCCTGGGATCTGACCTGGGCCGAAGGCAGACGCCTAACGACCGAGCCACCCAGGCGCCCCGGGAATGTGTGTTTTAAAGAGAGGAACAGGAAAGGGAGCAAAAGGAGTGTTAAAAAGTAGGGAACTTACAGTTTGAGTTTCTCTGTCTTATATTGTTTCACCTATGGTTCATTATAAGTTTTATGTCCTCATTTTCCTTTTTGGCATCTATTGAAAAGTTTCCTTTCCCAACCATCCTTCTGTGTCCAGTTCCCACCCCCTGTAACTCCCAAATTCTCTAGGAAAGAGTTTTCTTTTCAAAAGTTAGAGTTGTTTTTTTTTTATTATTATTATAAAACATTAAAAACAACTGTCTTTCATTGATATTTAGATTTTTCTTTTAGAATTTGGGAATGGTGTTTCCTGGTAATTGTTTTCTCACAGAGTAACATTAAATGGGTAATTTGCTGTCTTTCACAGTCTGCACCTTAGCCTTCTGGGTTAAATTGTAGAGTCCCAGAATTGATAGGATTTCAGAGTATTGGTTGCAGCAGGTAATTTCACGACAGACTGAAACATAAATCTAATGCCAGTAGGTACTATAGGCCAAAATGTGTTTATTATTTATGTTTCATGTTGTTTTATTATAGACATTTATAATATTGGAAACTTTTGAATATTAGTACTTGTAGTAATTAGTATTTGTAGTAAAAAGAAAAATTTCCAGTAAACTTGTTTCCTCTCATTAGACTATTTGATTTTGAAAGGCCTGCCAGTGTCCAAATGCAAGTTCCAATTACCTTATCTTACCTGCATCTTCTGAGTTTTATGTTGTTCTCTTTTATGAGGCTGTCACTTCTAGTCCTTTTCGTCTTCTGCTTTGAAGCCCCCCCCTCCTTTTTTTTAAAGGTTTATTTATTTTAGAGGGCATGCATGTGTGCACACAAAGTCAGGGTGGTGGTGGGGGAACAGAGGGAAAGACCGTCAAGCAGACTCCCTGCTGAGTGTGGACCCCCAAGGCGGGCCTCCATCTCAGGACCAATGAGATCATGACCTGAGCTGAAATCCAAGAGTCAGATGCTTAACCAACTGAACCACCCAAGTGCCCCTTTTGAAGCCCTTTTGATCTTTTCTCTTCTCCTTTTTCCTCTCATTCTGTCACCATCCATCTATTCCGATGTCCATTGTACCTTTTCTTCTTCATTCCCACTGCTACTACCTTGGTTTAGGCTCTTATTTTCTGCTGAGATTATTGCAGTATCTTTAAAACTCATCTCCCATTAGTGTCAGCCTCTGTTTTCATCCTCGTGGCCCACTAGGCTTACTTTTTGAAACAAAAATGTTTTAGAATGCCACACTTGGCTTTCAAAGAACAGCTCTTATTATATATTCAGAAACATCATTGCTTTTCTTTTCTACAAAAGAAGCTCTGGATCCTTTGGCCTGGTATTCAAGGCCTTTGATAACTGGTGTCTAACCGGTATTCACATACTTGACATCCCAACCAGACTATGAGAGTGCTGTTTCCCGTTTACATCTTTTTTTAATCTCCTCTAGATTTCTTTGCTTACACTTTTCCTTGGCCATTATGCCATGTCAGTCTATGGATACACATCTAAATCCTATTCATGCTTATAAGATCCAGCTTAAAAAGCAACAGTAATATTTTTTCTCAACTTTAATGTCTCTGTGCCTTGTATACTTTTTATGTTATTCGTCACTGTCCATTTTGTTTATAGGTCTTATTTACCCCATTAAATTTAAAAAGCTGATACTCAGCTTTTTTTCCTATGTAGTACTTCTATCAGTTTCTTATTGATGCTGTAACAAATTACCACAAATTCAATGACTTAAGACACAATTTATTTTACAGTTTTGGAGATCAGAAGTTCAACATCTGTCCCTCTAGGGTAAAGTCAGTTTGTCCGCAGGGCTGATTTCTTTTGGAGGTTTTATGGGAAGATCCATTTCTTTGTCTTTGCCTTCTTGAGGCTGCCTGCATTCCTTGACTCTGGCTTGTTCATCTTAAGAGTTACAGCATAGCATCTTCAAATCTTTCTTGTGACTCTGTTTGCATTGTCACATCTCTGACTTTGATCATCGTCATGCCTCCCTATTTTAAGGATGCTATGATTATATTGAGCCCACCTGGATAATCCCAGTAATTCCCCCCCCCCCCATTTCAAGGTCCTTAATTTAATCACAACTGCAGAGTCCCTTTTGCCATGTAACATAACATAATCATAGGTTCCAGAAATTGGGATAATGGACATCTTGGGGCTGAGGAGTGGGGAGGCAGGGGACCAGTCATGATTTTACTGCCACAGTATCAGACATAGTTTCTCAGATACAATAGATATGTTTATTAACTTTAATAAATGGTGAATATAGTGTATGGATGTTTATGTATACTGATACGGAGCACCAACCAGCTGTTTTTTGCTAGTTCCTCACTTTAATTTCAGAAACCTTATAGCAGAAACCTCAAGGGAAGCTCTAAGCTCTTTCTTTACTTTCAGTTTTAGTTTAGAAAGAAAATACTTGTGATTCTGTTCCTTTAATAAATGTAATCATAAGCCTTGGAAGCATTAGTTGATTTTTAGGGTCTTTAGCAAAATCTTTTATCTGTTGTGGTGTGAGTTGGCAGAAACTCTATTAATTTGCAACAAAATTTTCTCCAGCTTTTCCAAAGTGTTTTTCAGCTATTCCCCCCCCCCCCCCAAATTATTTTCACATCTCAGTTTATTTTTGTTTCACCCTTATTTTATTTCACTTGTCCAATTTTTATAATTACTACAGTTTAGGTTACGTAGGTACCAAGAGCAGTAGATGCCATATGATTGTGTGTCCCTACAGTTGACAGTTGTTCTTAAGTACATTTATCAGTAATAGCATGGTCTTTTTTAGTGAAAAAACAACGAAACAAAACTGAATTTGCATCTGAAATATGGTAAATTTTTTGATATGGAAAAATTGTAGTTGAATTTTATTTGGAACTTTAGTTGAATTATAGTTGAAAAGTAAGTAATATCAAAAGCATATTCAAAGTCTTTAAACTAGAAAAAAAATTTAATATTTTGGAAATTTTTCCAAAATTTAATATTTTGGAAAAGGGTTTAAAGTAGTAATACTGTCCCTTATCAACAGGAGGTGCTATTGTTCTTTTGTTTTACATTAATATGTTGCATTCTTGCTGTTTAAGGTATTTAAATTTTTTATTATTTGATGAAACCATTGTGGATTTTTATTATCTGTGCCTTAACATTTTTTAAATCCTTTCATTAGCTTGTCAATTAAGGTAATTAAAATCTGACTTAAATGTTTTTCTTTTAACCTCGACATAATTTCAGATTTACAGAAGTTGCAAAATGGTACAAAGAATTTTCACATTTTCATATTTTGCAAATGTTGACATTTTACTTCATTTGCCTTATTGTCTATGTACACATATACACATATGTAATTTTTTTCTCAACCATTTGATAATAAGTTATAAATTATTCTTTCCCCCTTACATACTTTAATACACATACCCAGAAAATAGACACCATCTTACATAATTATAGTACAGTACTGATTCAATACTGTTCTATATAGCTATTATTCACATTTCACCAGTTGTCTCAATAATGTTCTTTAGAAAAGCAAAAAACTAAAGTGATCCTGGACCATGTGTTGCATTCAGTTATTATATCTCTTTAGCCTGCTATCATCTGCAGCATTTACTCAGTCATTATTTGTACTTCGTGATGCTGACATTTATTTTGTAGACTGTCTCCCAGTTTGAGTTTATTTGAGGTTTCTTTGTAAGTAGATGCAAGGTTTGTACTTTTGTTAGGAATAACACACAACTAATGTGTTCTTTTAAGTTAGTGATATGCCCTGTTACTGGTCATGTTGTTCTGATCATTTCGATAAGGTTTTTCCACTGTAAAGTTAATGTTTTCCCCTCTGTAATAAATATGTATCTTGTGGGGAGATACTTTGAGATGATGTCAGTATGCTTTTGCTCCTCAAACTTGAGCTTCAAACTTTACTTATACTTTAACTTCCATTTGATTTTTCTTGCTTCAGTCAGTTATTATGTTGATGATTGCTAGAGGTGTTTTTCTAATTTCATCATTTGTTATACATTTATTTGTTGGCTTTTTGCTGTAAAGAGGAGCTTTCTCTTCTCTCCAATATCTCTCCAATTTATATTTATTTAAATTAGTGTAGATATGTGGATTCTTATTTTACTCAGTGGGCACAATGTTTTTTTTGTTTTGATGTTCACACCGTTCCAGTTTCAGCCAGTGGGAACTCTTAAGCTAACCCCAGTTTGACTTAAAGTTTGATGCTTTTATTTTCCCTCTTGTTTCATTTACAAATCACATAAGCAGTGTAATCAAAGATGTGCCATCTTAGGCATTAAGTAGTGAATTATTATTAAATATGTATATTTGTAAAGTCTTTTTAAGTTTTATTAAGTATTTCTCAAGTAAAAGTAATAAAAGCTGCCTTTGGAATTCTGAGTTTCAGGTCTCCATAGAATTATTTTAGGTTTATATATGATGGTGTATTTGAAGTGCTGATATTTTTTTTAGAAGACAAGGTTTTTGGATTCTATATATGGCATTCAAAAGATTTGGAAAGAAACTTTTAGTGAGTTTGTTGTATTTAATCTCATGTAACCTCTACCTACTTTCCTTCCATTCTTCTACTCCTGCTAAGTTTCTGAGCAAGCTGTAAATAAATGCACCCTCTCTCTTCTCAAATGTAGATGGTGTTTGAAATGTCTTACTTTAGAAATGTTAATGAGAGATTTGTATAGATATTTCAGTAATCATTTTAGCCTAATCATAAAGCTACAATCCCATTGTCTTATGGATTTTTTATAGCATAAAAATAACTTTGGATGAGTTATCTTAATGCTTATAATCAGTTTGGCTCAGTTACATTCAGTAAATGAGCAATGTTTGTTTTACCCTAAGGTACAGTTCTACAAATTTTATTTTTGCCTGTGTTTACAGCTGAAAAATACAAGGACTTGGTACCTGATAATACAAAAAATGCTGACAATGCAGCTAAAAATGCAGAGCCATTGATCAATTTGGATGGTAAGTATGTAAGTGCATATCATCAACATTTTTGGTCCCTTACATATTTCTTATTTCCTAGAATGAGGAAGCCTGGGTTTACTTGGTTTTAGTAAATTAGGAGTGCTTTATGTCGATGTTTATTTTCTGTGGTTTTTATTATCATTTATAGTATATTTTCTCCCTCTTCTTATAGCTGAATATCTGACTGTTAGAATGCTGTTCTTTGATCTCTTCATACTAATTTGGGGGTCTGATTTGTGTTTAATTATGGTGGTGATTATTTGTCTTCCTGTATGCGTAAAATATTTTTTCTAATCTAATGACATGAAACAACTGGTAAAATTTGTCATCTTCATTTCCAGATGCCTTTAAGTATTCTCTTTTTTTAAAAGTATAAAGATTCTATTATAATAATTTAAGTATTCCGTCATGACAGATTTCATTGGGACATATAACTTACAGGTTACTCTTATGAATTAATAAGCTACTTACCCTTGTGAATTAGTATGCTGCTTGGACAGACTACTGCTGCTTAGAGAAAAGGTTTTGGGAAAATTGCCCATTGAGGGGATCTAGTTTAAAATTAATAGCTTTGGGAAGAAATATTACTTAAAAGTGCTATGTAAATGTGCCTTGGAGAAAAAGTTACAGCACAATCCTAACATGAGTTAACTTGGTAATTTATTGGTTTGTTCATTGTGGCTCATCAGTAGGGAACCCACTGATCTCATCAGTTTACCTAATCGTCAATGCCCCTACACTGCTCTTAGCAGCAGCAGTTTTAAAAATGAAGATTTTGTTGTTGTTATTGGAAAATTAAAAATGTTTTTTGTAAGTTTATATGCTTACATATATGTCTATAATTACATGCTTGTAGAGCTATAAGTTTCCATTTTTAATCTTTTATAGTAAATAATCCTGACTTTAAGGCCGGTGTAATGGCTTTGGCTAACCTTCTTCAGATTCAGCGTCATGATGATTACCTGGTAATGCTTAAGGTTAGTTTCATATTCTTGATTCTTGTCAGAAACTCTGTATGGAGAAGGAAAACCTCATTTTCTAAAAATCACCTATGTTTGATATATAGGTATATGATTAAATGGCTAAAATGTGGAGGAATGTGGTACTTAAAGCGGATTTCATGATTTCATCTGTTTTAGATTGTCTAATAACAACTAATATCAAAGCGTGTTTACTTTGTGCCTGCTGCTGTGCTCAGCTCCTTGGCAAAGATGATTTCATTCCCAACAATCCCGGAGGTAGTGGAGATAGCTGCGCATATCCTTTCATTGTAATATGAAGAAATTGAGGCCTAAAGAGGATAGATAATGTCCAAGATGACACAGAAAGTGAGAGAGCCAGGATTTTAATTTAGGCACTCTGACTGTGGTCCATTCTTTTTCTTGTATCTCCCTACTTCTATTTAATCAGTCCTTTTAAAGATTTGTGATCTGTATTAAGTAAGATAATAAAAAATGCCAAATGAGTCATGTTAGATTTGGGAAATACCCCAAAATCTCTTTGAGGGCTGAATGTTTTTGTTTTCCGAGTGCGCCATCCTATATAGGCCACTCAGTTCATACTTGTGCTTCAGGGAACCCAATGATCTGAAAGGTCTCTTATTTCTAAGTGGAAGAATATACTCCTACTTCGGAAGATTATTTCACGTAACTGGGACAGTACAGTGGACTGGTCTGGAGGGACACGAGTAGTATTTTAGATCCTTAGATTCCAGACTTAGAAATTATTATAGAAATTATTACTGATTTTATGAGAAATTGATGAGCATTTGACTATTCCTTATACGTGTAAGTTATCTTAATCTACTTTGCAGTAAATTTAATAGTTAAATTCCATTTTACTCACAAGAGATTAGGTATAACTTATTCTACTTTTTAGAATTATATGTACTAAATGATAGTTGTTAACAAGAGAAAAACTGGGGCGCCTGGGTGGCTCAGTGGGTTAAAGCCTCTGTCTTCGGCTCAGGTCATGATCCCAGGGTCCTGGGATCAAGCCCCACATTGGGCTTTCCCCTCAGCAGGGAGCCTGCCTCCCCCTCTCTCTGCCTGCCTCTCTGCCTACTTGTGCTCTCTCTGTCAAGTAAATAAATATTTTTAAAAAAAGAGAGATAAATTGTTTCTAGATTATTATAATTCTCTATACTGAATCTGCATGTTAACTCAGATTTTCTCAACTCAGATTGGATGCCAAGAAACAAAAAGTTCGGTTGCCTGGCTGGCTTAGTCAAGTAGAGCATGTGACTCTTGATCTCAGGGTCATGAGTGTGAGCCCCACTTGGGTGTAGAGATTACTTAAATGAATAAGTAAATTAAAACTTCTAAAAATGAGATAAATTGTTTTTATTGAAATTTAGCTCTTTCAGGGTTTTGTTCCTTACTCATGATTATGTAAATTGCTTTGAAACAGTTGTGCAGTGGTCATACCACCTTTAATCATAAACTGAGTGAGAAGACAAGTAGACTAGCATATTTGAGGTACTTTTGTTAGACTAGCATATTTGAAGTACTTTTGTTAGACTTTAAAAATACAAAGGGAAAAGGTATAAATCAGCATTAATCAAAAGCTTTACAACATTGTAAGCTGCACGTTTGGAGTTATTTTAAGAAGCATTCAAACGATCTTTGACAAGAGGGAAAACATCTTGATAGGTTTGCCATGTGTGAGAATCGATATATTGACTGTTTAGCAACTGGACTGATTAATAAATTTGTGACTCCTATTAAAGACTGGTTTAATGGTTTTTAAATGTAGCATTTGGCTTGTTATAGTACTAGTTTTTCAAGTTTCTACCCTTGAGTCACAATTGTTATCCACTAATTAAAATTCCACTTTAAAAAATTTATTTTTTGAGTGTGTGTAGGTACATGAATGCACTTGTGTCTGCCATAATGAAATGTCTTGGTGATGAAGAAAAACAATGTCGATGAGAGAACTGAAAACATTTTACTATAATTAAGTGAAAAATCAAGGACAGTGTATATGATGTGCTACCCTTTGTGTCAAGAGTTTGTATGTGCACATTTACGATTGAGCATACTTGTAATATAATAGAACCTTGTAAGGATACATAGTAATCTGGTTTCAGTGATTGTCTGGAGGAATGGTTGAGGCTTGGGTAGGAAGGACACCCCCGTTTTTTTTTTTTTAAACTATGTATCCTTTGTTAATTTTTCATGCATATAAATTACCTATTCCAAAAAATGCTTTTAATTGTAAGCATCTTTCTGCATTATAAAGTATTAAAATGAAAACTTTCATTCTGTTAGCAGTTTTGTTTTTAATTTATTGGCAGATTTTGTTAATGAACTAGGTAATTCTGACTTCATCAAATTGAGTATCCTTATTCTCTAGATTCAGAGCAGAAAAGGTGAACAGCCAATAAAAAGTAAAAACTATTTTTGTGTTTCTTAGGCAATTCGCATATTGGTCCAGGAGCGCCTGACACAGGATGCAGTTGCTAAAGCAAATCAAACGAAAGAGGTATGCGTTATTTTTTCAATAAATTTTAAATTATTAATGAAAGTTTTTTCTGGTATTGTCATGAATTTAAATTTTGTATGTATCTGCTTAAGATAAGCGTTCTTTGTTAAAACTGCCTGGAGAAAGGGTAGCTTATTTCAGTGGGATTGAATTTGGTTCTTAAGCAAATTATAGCCATTTTTGAGTGAAAAATAAATTTATTTCATACTTTCGATAGCACATCCACACTCTACCAGCACAAACCACTGCACGTGTCCAGTTGTTTATTTTAAGAGAATTTACCTTGCAAAATTTACTGGGTTATTTGGACTAATTGCTGGAAAATAGAACACACATTGTCTTTTTCATTTCCTTCTTTTGACGTATATCCTGTCATTTCTCTTTTGTTTCTTCAGAGAAATCTGTTCTCATTTTATTCACATTTCCTAGCATCACTTATGAGAAAGTAACTTACCTAAGGCCACCTAGTTGGTAAGTGGTCAAGCAGTCTGATTGACTGCTCAGGCAGTCTCATTGAAGAGCCAGCACTCTTAGGGTAGTTAGGGACAAAAGGTCTGTATGTGAAGACCTACATGAGCTAGTTGACCAGCCCAGGTGAAGGGGTGAGGGCATAGAGGCTATATTAGAGTGTAAGTTTCTGGGTATAGGTGACTGCACCTATCATCTTCCAGTCCTGCTTGGTAGGCTGAGGATACTATACACCCTATTTTTCCCTGAATATTTTAGATGAAGTACACTAGAAATTGAAATTCCCCCTGAAGTCTCACTGATTGTGGACTGTGCAGAGAATATTCTCAGGGGATAGCAGCAGCAGGAGCTGCAGGTGTCTGATAATGCTTCTTGCTGTGCATAGATACTGCAATGAATGTATTGGGCACAAGGGACATTCTGGTTCTTTTTTGTCTCCTAATTCCCTAATGTCTTTTGCCCTCTGTTCCCATCTTTAGCAAGGCCCAGCAGTGTGAAAAGGTTATTGATGCCAGAGCAGTGTAGTTCCCCCTGAAAGACACTGTTTGTTTAAAAGGCTCTTATTGCTTATTAATTATGTATGAATTGGGCTACTGGAAATTGGATTAAAGATCAGCTTCTTTCATCCACACTGTGGAACAGACAGTAAATTGTTCTGGCATAATAAAATCATTCATTCAGCAAAACTATGCCTTTGGTTTGAAGGCAGTGCAAATAAGGGCATAGCCAGGTCTTTTTGCTTTTGTTTGCAAAGTAAAATTTTCAGTGCTCCTAGTCTTAAGTTTAGTGTCACCTCAAGGTACCATGCAAAATAGTAATATAGTGAATTTCTTACAGTGAGTGTTCTTGTTTATAATCATAACTAGCTTTGGGGGCATTCGGTAAAGATCTTTAGGGTAGCTGTTCCTTGGTCTGTTGGCAAATAAAATGAAAACAAGAATGACGTAGAAAGCCACGTAGTGCAATTCTACTTGTTACTTTTGCTTGCCGAATTTACATGCCTGTTTATTTCTTCATTAATATATTATTTTAAAGCAGTTGGAGCATAGGTAGATTTGCATTAATAGGCAGGAATAGAGTAGTGATAGCATTTTATCACATTGAAAATACAGGTTTTCTGCAGTATGATCAGCACCTGTTTAGACTGCCTGTTCTTGTTGCTGTGAACTCCATAGAGTTCAGCATCAGGGTTGCCATCTTGGGCATAACTCTGTAGAGGTACTGGCGGGTTAACGAAATGGTTTAGAGTCTGCTCATTTTCCTTGATTTCAGAGTAATTTCTAAAGAACTGTAGGTAATCTGGTAATCATCATGCTAGCCGAAAGAAAGATAATACTTATTTTAGATTTTTGTATAAAGACAAATTAATGTGCTCAGAAATATTAAAAGTAATCCTATTCCATTTGCCCTGTGTTCTGCTGCTTACTGTAGCTACAACAGGACAGCAGCAGTGAGAGCGTGCTGGGAAAGGAGCTACTGCTTTATAACGTCCGATTCTGATTGTAAACTCCTCTATAACTAGAGGCCCTTCTTTCAGTCTTCTCCCCCACCCCCACTCCAGCTAAAAGGGTTAACAGAACAGCTAGCTGATTTTCAGTTACAGATGAGAAAAGAACATGATTCTTAACTATAAAGTTTTATTTTGTCCTTTTCTTTTTTAAGGGCTTGCCTGTTGCTTTAGACAAACATATTCTTGGTTTTGACACAGGAGGTGAGTGATTGTTTGAATTCAAACTATTTTTAGAGACTAGGTGCATATTTGGGGGAGAAATGGGCAAGTAAATGGTCTTGAATACTGATTAATGCAGTTTTCTTATAAAATAGATGCAGTTCTTAATGAAGCTGCTCAAATTCTGCGATTGCTGCATATAGAAGAGCTCAGAGAGCTACAGACAAAAATTAATGAAGCCATAGTAGCTGTTCAGGCAATTATTGCTGATCCAAAGACAGACCACAGACTGGGGAAAGTTGGAAGATGAACGTTTTAGGATTTCAGCTTCTCACCTACTTAGTACAATTGGGAACCATGATTCTCTGGCATGTGTTTGGAAATCAAATGTCACATTTTTGAGGGAAAAAATCCAAGAAAATTGACTATGTTCTTGAGATTTACCATCATTGCTTTTTCTTTAATAAAGTTCAGGAAAGTGGATTTTTTTGACTGATATGTTTATGTGTCTGTATAATTAATCACCCTCTTTTGTGGTTGAGGTACATGCCAACCCCCAGCTTTGTTATGTAGACAGTACAGATCCTCAAACCATAGGAAAACTTAAAATATTTTATTGCAGTAATCTAGAAAATTTGAGAATTGTTACATCTTTGGTATTTATAAATGTAGTAACTTCTGTGGGTAACTATAGAGGGACTTAGAGGATCATTAGATACAAATTGAAACATTCTAGCACCTTTTAATATAAATAGAAATGCAGTGATGCAGAGGTAAAAAAAAAAAACAAAACTTTTGCTGGGAAACTATAAATAAGTTGTTTTTTCCCCACCAGTTCTGCATAGTCTTCTCTAGATCAAGGAAGAATCCTTAGCAAAAATTAGATTTAGGGGTTTAACATATGCTAATTGGTTCTTAGTTGAATGAATTTGACCTATTAAATATGATAGAAATGTTTATAAAATTGCTTAATAAGCAGTAATTAAAATTGTTACTTTTTAAAACCTGTAGTAACTTTTGTTTTTCAAAATACAGTAGTAAAGATTGAGGTATAAACTTTTCACAACAGAGTCTTTTTGTATTGAAAGTGTTCATCTTGTAAGTCCAATTCCTTTTTCACTTTCTTCACCTTTGTTTGCAGTAAATGTTCTTTAGGGTCCGATTCTGATTGTAAACTCCGATGCCATGTTTATTTTCTTCCTGTGAGTAGAGGTGAAAGGAACAGTGGGTGAATATTTTATAACCCTGTTGCTGCAGCAAGTATTTTAAAGGGGAAGAATTTTTTTTTTTTTTTTTTTTTAAGATTTTATTTATTTGAGAGAGAAGAAGGTCAGAGGGAGCAGCAGACTCCCCAAGTTCCTGGGAGCCAGATGCGGGACTCAATCCCGGGACCATGACCTGAGCCACCCAGGCACCCCTAAAGGGGAAATATCTTAATAGACTGATCTTTTTTTGTGCTTAGGAGTAAAAAGTCTTTACTATCCTATGTGTTGGCCATTAACTTTTCCGTTCAAAGTGGCTCTCAGTGGCAGCAGCTGTATTTGGGCCAAGAGTAATCAGTTGCCAGATACATCCTTCTGTACCCTGCTGGTCCAGAGGAGCACCTGAGCATTTTATTTACCTGCTGGGCAGTAGGGGTGGACCGCAGTTATCCCATAGAGATGAGATCGCTGCTCTGGGAGATACTCATCAGTAAACTGGCCGCTGTCTCTATTTACCGATATAACACCATCCCTGGTAACAGAAAGGAAGAGTAAATTGGTGGGATAGGAAAAAGTTTACATTCAATAGAGAATCTCTGCTAGCTAGCATTCTAGAATGTCTTTTTAATTTAACCAAAAGTGTTCTTTATCAGTGGTTCTCAAATTGGTCCCCAGACCAGCATCATCTGGGAATTTGCTAGAAATGTAAATTCTTGGGCCCCAATTCAGACCTACTGAATCAGGAATTATGGGATGGGAACCAACAATATGTTTTAACAATCCTTTGGAAGGATTCCGATGCTACCCTAAATTTTGAGAACCACTGGTACAAATCAGTGCTTCGCAACCCTTGCCGAACAAATTACTTGAGGAGCTATTAAAAAATATTGATGCCTGGACCTCCTGTCAGACCAATTAAATCAAGACTGCAAAGGATGGGGTAGAAGGGCTTAGACATCTAGATATGTTTTTAATATTCATCCTTGGAGACCTAGTCTAAATTACAGTACTTTTCCTTCTCCCAGGTAGACAAATAATGTCCATAATGTCATTTTTTTTAAAAAATCAATTTAAATCGTACAGCTAATATACCTCATGGCCCCACTTACATGTAGTCTTTTATTCTCTGAAGATTAGATTTAGATTAATGCACTCCATGTTTTGGATAGTTTAGTATCAGCTCTGCCATTTTTAAGCAATCCATGAGCAGTACCATTATGATTTTAAAAGCAGTAACACTTGAACAGTGTTATCTACTAATTAAGAGATAATGAAAACTTCAGTGGAGAGATTACAAAAGTCATTAGTCATATTAGGTAAAATGTTACTGATGGTGGTATGTCTTCCAGACTAGGTTGCCTTTTCAGGGTTGGCCAGGGTATGTCAGGCTCACCTCCTCCAGTCTGTGTGGTAGAAGTGATCTGCATAGCTAACAATACTGAAGGGGTAGTTGAGGTTGTTCTGAATGACACGCCGTCCAGTCCCGTCAGGGAGTGTACATTCCAGTTTTTTGGTTCCTTTTAAAACAGAGAGGGTAAATGAGATCCTTTCATACCATGAGAAAGAAAATCTTTTGCCAAAAATAATTGTGGCAGGTAGAGGCCTTCCGAAAGGAAACAAAGGTAGAATAGGAAATAAGACCTTTTATTCCCAATGTAGTGATACAAATTAGAAACTAAAATTTTCCTTTCTATTACGTGTCTTCAGTTTGTTTAATAGCATTCTAGTTTTTAGAATTTAGACTCTTGATCCTTTCTTGGAAGAGAGTATTGTATTTTTTCCACCAAAGTAGGACATTAGAGAGAAACTTTGTTCTATTTAAAGTCTCACCTCATAAACTGTTGTAAACACAGTATCTAGATAAATACTTGCCCTTCATAAGCAATGTATAATGCTTTTAACTAAAATCCTTAAGTATTTTTTAAAGACCTCTTATTTCCTAGATAGGAATTAGAAGTAGCTAAAATGGTAACATGGCTCATGTTTTTCAGTGTAAAGGAAGTAGTCTTCAAAATTTTACAACACTTAAACAAGTTTCTTATGGAACCTGGCTTTAAATTTCAAATAGTTTTTGGGGCGCCTGGGTGGCTCAGTCGTTAAGCGTCTGCCTTCGGCCCAGGTCAGATCCCAGGGGCCTGGGATCGAGCCCCGCATCGGGCTTTCTGCTCTGCGGGAAGCCTGCTTCTCCCACTACCATTTCCTCTGCTTGTGTTCCCTCTCTCGCTATGTTTCTCTCTGTCAAACAAATAAAAAATCTTTAAAAAAAAAAAAAAAAAAATTTCAAATAGTTTTTAAAAATGTAACTTTAAAGAATGAACCTTTTCAAATTGCTCTAAAAAGGAAATCACACTACAGAAAGAGAAAACTTGGGTATTGGCAACCCGAACTTAACTACTGAAGGCCATCCTGCCACATCATTTTCCAAAGCATGCCCTCACCATGATAGCCTACTGACTGGTAAAGCAACAGATATTTAAAAACTGGCAAAAAAAACCCCACAAAACAAAAAACCTTGTTCAGTTATTTGTCAGTTTCAGCAGTAGGTAAAATTTCTTTTCACTTTGAAAAGTAGACCAAGTGTTTGTGGGCAAGTGTTACAAAAAATGAGTTGGACATAGTACTGGCCCTCAAATAACCACATAAGTCACAGACCACCACCCCCCCCAGCCCCAGGAAGATTATAAATATCAATACAAAATTTAATTTAATGGTTTATATACCAACTAAAGGAGTAGATTCTGTGCCATACTGTTAAAAATTTAAGCCAGAAGCTCTACGTGATGGGATGTGGCTTTGCTATAAAATCTGAGGTAGAGTGAGGCTCCCCTGGTAAGGGAGTGTGGTGTGTTTCTGCCATCAGTAATACCTGCGTCTGCCCAGCAGAGCAGTTTGGAGACAGGGTCAAAGGTTAAACCATTAGGTAGTCCAATGTCTTTATTCACCAGAATTCTTCTGTTTTTTCCTTCTAAAGAAGATATTTCAATTTTAGGAGCTTCTCGATTCCAGTCCGTCCAGTACAAGTTGCTGTGGGATAAATTAAATATAGTGAAAATGCAGTCCAAGAAATAAGTGTTGGTTTCTGAGTTTGGGTTAGTTTCACCATTTAATGAAGATAAACCTAGGATTTCAACACTAGGATTTCCCAATGCATTACTAAAGGAGACGCGCCTCATTCCAGCTAAAGTGTGAGGCAGCCTGGCCTGATCATCTGATCAGCATCAGCTCCTAGTCCCTCTCACATAGTCTCTGAATTCTCTCTGTATTGTACCACAGTCTTAATGATTTCCTAGTTTATTTATTAGTTTACTAACTTCTAGAATATGAGCTCCATGAAAGAATAGACCTTGTCCGTGCCTAGAACAGTGTACGCTTAGTAGATCTTATGTAAATACCGCTAAATTCATGCATTGGAGCTTTTACACTCTTGTTCTGACCCTCTCCACAAGGCATTTAAAATCCAAGGGCTTCAAATAAGGATGTACAGGTAGCAGGAAAATAGGGAAGTCCGGCTGACCCTCGGATCGGATCCACAGCGATGGCTCTCGGATTCACCAGGTCTGTGTGGAAGAGGGTTTGGCGCTCAGAGCCGTCCAGCCTGGCTCGCTCTATTTTGTCCAGGCCACTGTCCGTCCAGTACATTGTTCTCCGGAAGTGGTCAATGGCAAGTCCTTCCGGGCTTATCAGACCTGGAAATAGAACAGCAGGACTGGAGCATTTGCAGGTAGGAAAAGGGAACCTGAAGCAGAGAGATCTTCTAGGTTTGAAAAGTTTAAAACAGAAAGTCCTCAGAGGCTCTCAGCTGCAAGCAGCAGGTTAACAGAGGAACTTGTTCTGCCACCTCTAGTCCTCTGACGCCCACACGCCCATCGGCCCGAGGGCACCAGGCGTCTGTGCGGCCGGCTGCGGCAGCTGTGGCCACCCTGGGTGCCCGCTGTGAGCCCTTTCTGTGGGGAGCCCTGGTTCTCGGGCTCACAGAAGAATCACCTTCTCGTTTCTTGCGTATAAATGTATGTTCACAGAGGGGCTGGTATGGCACCACTCAGTGAAGCGACTTGTATGGCACGTAACCTCCCCTTTTGCACTTAGTAGAGTCAAATGAAATACAGTGTCTTCTGGATATAGGTGCTGACCTGAGTTGATGATCGTCTCAGGCTCTGCTCCTGGCTCCAGACTGGCACGGCTGATTGTCCGTCCAGCAACATCTGTCCAGTAGACCATCCTCTCGCGGCAGTCATAGTCAATTCCCACAACTATGGACCCCTTGGTGGACCAAAACACGAAATTGGAAGAATTAGGACTCTTTGCATTTCCCTGGAGCTCGTGCTCAGCTCCTGCACACCTGAGCACCCCGCAGTGTCGTCTCCCAGGCAGCTAAGCAGCATGATTAGACAAGTGGGCTTGGAGGCTGACTTCTGGGGGCCCAGCCAGGCTTGCCCACTGACTAGCTGTGTGATTTAACCTCTCTATGCCTGGGTTTGTTCATTTGCAAAATGCAGAGAGCAGTACTTCCTAGTGCTGCTCTAAAAATGAGTACCGTAGATTCTTGTACAGTGTCCTAATCAGTCCTTAGTCTACAGCCAGTGCTCAACAAGCACGGTCACTGCCAGCAGTGAGAAAACGATTTCGTGAAAAAAGTCAGCCCCTTTAGTGATTAAAGGACAGACGTTAGGCTCAGCAAAGTAAGTTCTTAATGTTTTACTGCGCAAAAAAATTGAAATGGTATTAGCACTCTTGAAACAGCCTTTTTAAAATTCACCGTCTGATGACGAGACCTACTCCCCCTTCCCCTGTGAATACGGTCTTCTCCCTGAAGTGTAACCCCTCACCCCATCTCTGCTTCCTGACTACGAAGCAAACTTTCTGGCTGTCCGCTTATGTAAAGTCTCCAGCTGGATGGGTTAAACTGGGGACTGGTGGTCAGCAAACCTCTGGCCAGGGGTCTTCCCTTCTTTATTGCTAAATAAATAGCAGTCCTTTTTTCCAAATGCTGAGTCTGTGACACTTCTTTGCAAAACTGAACAGATGTGCAAAGCCAACATCTAGGGGCCATTTGGCTGTCCCTGAGGTCACACCAGTTCCTGGCTTGCCTGACAGCCTCCTGAGGCCGGCTGGATGTGCTTCTGGGAGAGGAGTCAATATAAAAAAAAAAAAAACACCGAACAAAGCAGGATTTGGCGCCTGTAAAAAAGTGGACAGTATATATGGAAGGATCTGAAGGTCAAGTATGGTTTTGCTTGAAAAGTAAAAGTCCTCTGTGTCAGGCAGGAGTGCACATCCATGTCGGCGTCCAGTGACCTATGGGATCTGTTATAACCCATGTATTGATTTCAGAGTTTCTGGGAAGAATAAATCATTTTAAATAAATTGTCCTAAGACGTGCTTACAACCCACGTTACATTCGCTCTGTTCCACTACCCTAGGAGAGGCAAGTTCAAAATGCAGCACAGCCCTCAGACTTGGCTGGATAGTTAGACTGAAGTGTTGGCAATTTCTTAGTTTCTACGTCTTTTGGAGAAACTTGCACAACAGCATACCTGTGTTTGCCAGCACGACTACAAAACCTAAATCTTAAGGAAAAAAAACCACATCTTTCTCTGAATACTGGCTGCTTCTAAGCTTTTTCTGGAATCCGATTAAGGAGTTCGTTTGTTCACAGAAGTAAAGGCAAACGTGGACATGATATTGTTCTTTACCCTAGAAGATCAATTACCTGCTGTGTGAGGTTTAGAAATGGAATCAGAGGCTTCCCTATAGAAGTGGCGGTGCCTTTCCGTGAACTCCCTTCTCTCTTCTCCACTTTAGAGAAGAAATTGCTCCTCCCAAATGGGAGTGTCACTCCTACTGGAGTGACGGTGGGGATGCTGCTGGTGCAGGAAGCAAGGCATCTAGGGAAAGCACGTCCACTCCTTTCCCAGCAGCCCCCGCCCCCTGCCCCCCGCCAGCAATTAGAGAAGAGCCTGGTGCACGAACCAGAACGGGAGGGCAGGGGAGGGGCTGTGGTAATGAGTGGCCATTAATTTGTTTCCACTCAGGATTCTCAACTGACCACAGAAAGCACACCCTTTGGCTGGTCCTCCTGGACCCTCTGGAGAGGTCCCACACGGGAGAGGAGCCTGGGGACTTGGGTCAGGGTTCTGTTGATTTTGCCTTGACTCCATATACTACCTCAATATCCTGACGAGTCTGAAACTCCCTTTCCCTGTATCTGAAACCCCGTGAGCCACTGGGGAGAGCCTGGGCCAGCCAGACGTGCCTCCCAGCAACAGCGTCCCCACTTCCTGTGAGAGCAGTGTCAGACTCGTGACCCTGTCGGGCAACAGCCCAGAAACCCCCCCAGGACCTCTGCCTGCCTCCTGGCTCTTGCCCAGATCTGAAAGCCCTGTGTAGTCCCGCCCCCACAGCCGAAATCCACCTTACATGCAGTGACAGCAGGGTCTTGGCCATGTCCTTCTGAAGCCTGGTACCGTTGAGGGGCAAGTGACCGATCTGCTGGCCTTGGGCGTAGAGCAGGAAGGTGCCCACAGGCGGAGGGGTCACATCAGGCCGGGGCACAGGCCGGACCGTGGGTGGAGCAACCGTGGGGATACCTGCCCGGGCAGAGAGCGGGACGGTATAAGGAAGAGGGGACAGGAAACAAAGATGGGTGGGGAGAGAGGAAGAGGTTACTTTCCACATAGCAGAACCTCCAAAAACATCAAAAGGTTTTACCCTAGACAGATGTGTTCCAGATGTTCCATAAAAGAAATTCTAATTTCTAGGCTCCCCCCCCCCCAAGGATTATGTAAAAACACTGCCAATTACTAGGGAGGAAGACAACAAAACATTACCCTCAGAACAAAGCAAGAGGTTTTTTTCCTTTTTAAGGGAAAGAAACTAGCCAGTATTGTGTCGGCTTTTCTTTGGGCCCCCAAGGTGACACGTGTCTCCTCTCACCCCAGGCTAGGGAGCAATAACTGCATGTTGAACTGAGTTCCAGATGTTCTCACTACAGAAACTGCTAATAACAAAACCAAACACGAAATCTAAATTGGGGTCTCGGGTAGACCAGACTGTAAATCAACACGGCGTATTAGAGACTTACTTCACCGGACCTGGTGATCCCCCGGTTCCCCCACCTTCACCCACAGCTGGCAGGTGTCCTCCAGCAAACCCTCCAAGCGGATGTGCCAAATGGGGGCGGCCCCCGGGTGCTTACAGGCAGGGGTGATGCCTGGCTGCGAGCGGGTGCCCTGCACTTCTCTGCCGCCTTTATCCACGCACCAGCAGAAGTCACTCTTCCCGTGGCACTGCAGGGGGACGAAGTGGCCCAGGTCATCACACTGGGGCACATACTGGTCATCCCTGGGCGTGCCACCGTAGTGCTCCAGCAGGTTTTCCCTCCAGCGCTCACAGACGGTCCGGGGCCTCTGGGTGGGCTCTGAGCAGATGGGGACAAAAAGCCTTTGATGGTGAGCCAAGGACAGAATACAGCATGTAGCTGAAGACCCCCCCACCTGGCCTCCCTCCTGGTGTCCGCCAGCAAGGCCTCGGCCAAGCCCCCGGACACGACCGCAGCAGTCATGTGCTCTGAGAAGCTCTCCACGGGAATCCGGAGAAGGAGAGTCCCCTGGGCCAAGAGGATTTGTCATCACGGCCCAGCCACATCAGCAGAGGCCAGAGGAGGTACCATCGGGGCTGCAGGGCACACTCAGGCCGAGACAGGCCCACTCGGGCCCAGGGCCTCTGCCAACAAAACATTTGGTGGGGACCATCCTCGGGGACTCAGCGGCCCACGTGATATCTCAAGGTAATATTTACCCTTTCCCACTTGGTTCAAGCTCCAGGACCTACACCCGAGAAGGCCATCTTGAGACGGGCATGTGTCTTAGAAACTGCCCCTGAGTCCTCTACCTATGTGGCCCTCGTGTCTGCTCCCTGGAAAATGATACGGGGTAAGACTGGCTGCGGTCAGCATTTGTGAGCACGGCAGACGTGGTGGCCAACAGCTCCAGGCTGACAGACAGACACTCCGGGTCCTGGAAGCCCTTTGGCTCAGAGCTGAACCTTTTTTCCGGCTTCCTGCCACGTAGCTCTGCCCCCTCCCGTCTCCAGCATCCTCTCCTGTCTGCTCCCACCCAGCTCTCAGAGCAGTTTCTCTAGCTGATTTCTCCCAGCCTTGCTTCCACATGGCTGTCACTGTCACAAACATGGCAGTTCTCCGTCTGCAGAGACTCCGTGGCAGGATGTTTGGATAACTCGTCTCCCCCGTCTAGCATAGGCTTCTCTAAAGGAACTCAAATAGAAGGTGCTAATTTTTTAATTCATGCAACTGAAAGCCTGTGGTCTGTAGAACCATACAGCCAAGGGCCTACTTGATACCACCACCTGGACGTATGACATCCATCTCAGAACAAAAACTGGGCCCCTGCTTTCCACGCTGCTCTCCCCTAGACCTTTCCCTATCAGTCAACAGCACCTCCATTTTCCATTGTTCAAACCCAATCATCCTTGACTCCTTTCTCCCGCTCTCCACATCTGAAAGGTCAGAAAATGTCAGCTGTCCCTTCAAAATATATTCAGGAAATCTCCAACCTCACCGCATCCACCCCTAGGACCCTGGTCTAAGCCCCACGGCCTCCCACTAGGATTATTAGGATTACCACCAAAGCTTTCTTACTCGTTCTGTGGCTTACCCTCTCCTTCCTACCTGTCAGTGTAAACTACCAGCAGCCAGGAAGAGCCCCTTCAAAACACAGTCATTTCATGGAGGTCGAAACCTCCAACAACTTCGAAGAACAAAGTTGGAAACATTACACTTTGGTTCTAGTACCTCTAGGAAAGCGGGAGGGTGGTAAGTAAAATCCTCAGAGCTCAACGCCAACCAGCTCAACTACAAGATTCACTGGGTTTGGGGAAAGTGGATGTTCTTTGGGTCGTCTCTATAGCTTATGATCCTTGGGAAGCCAAGCTTATTTTAAGACCTCATGGAGGACAGTCTCTCACTTCCTTCCCCAGATGTGTTTCAAAGACCTCAAATGGGGAAATGTCACTTCCTCAAACTCTAGCTCTATCCATCTCAAGGTGGGATTCCTTGCAGAAGTCCCCAACGCTGCCCCCGGTCCACACTGCAAACTCAGAGGGGACGTCCTTGGTTCAGGGGACCCTCCAGCGAGGCAAGCTCTTTGTCTGGAATGCAGACACGGCACACCCAGCCGCTGGGAAATGGGCACCTCACATCACCGACACCTGTGCCTTCCTCTCGTTCCTTACTATCTGAAGCTCCTTCTTGACTCAACCACAGCTTTCTTTCTTTTCTGTTTTTGGTTGGCAGGGTTTTAAATATTCTGAAATCCTGGACACAGAGTGTTTTCCCTCCCTTTGAGCCAACCCTATTAATGCAGAGGAGACTCGTCAGAAATGGCTGCCAAGGCCGAGCCAGCACGGAGAGAGAAGTCGGGGCCATGGGGAAAGAGTGTGCACAAGAGAGCGCGTCTCTCCCTTAGTCGTTAACCTCTCATTCTCTTGGCTCCCTTCTGAATCACAGCCCTTGACACATGCTTGTCTTAGTAAGTGTAACAGAGTTCTGACCCCGTCCCTAAGGCGTGTCCCAACCATCTGATTCCCTGAAATCCCAGATGGAGTTAGAACCAAGACTTTTTAAAGAGTAGGCAGGAGTGAAACAGGATATTTCTAGGTGGATTTTTCCTTTTTTTTTTTTTTTTTGGGCCTGCAAAATCTTTTCCTAAAAATAGGGACAGAGGGGAACTAGGGTTGTCACTGTGGACACCAGCACATGCATCGGAATCAAGCATTACCAATCTTTACCCGAGTCTTGGACGCACTGATGTGCCGGCCGTAAGGGTGTTACTGAAGGATCAAGGCTGGTGGTAATTCTCCAGCCCTTCTTACTCTTGTACGTGAAAAGCCAAGATTAGTACTTCTCTTTTTCAGTAGTAAAAATGGACCTCTGAATAGCAGGCTCATGGCTATAGGAATTATTTTGGCTAAAATTGGTTTCAATTCAGTCCTATATTCTTCATAATAAAATTCTTCTGTATTAAAAAAAAGGGGGGGGGCACCTGGGTGGCTCAGTGGGTTAAAGCCTCTGCCTTCGGCTCAGGTCATGATCTCAGGGTCCTGGGATCGAGCCCCGCATCGGGCTCTCTGCTCAGCGAGGAGCCTGCTTCCCCCTCTCTCTGCCTGCCTCTCTGCCTACTTGTGATCTCTCTCTCTGTCAAATAAATAAAATCTTTAAAAAAAAAAAAAAAAAAAAGTCTTCCCAGTCTGAACAATCTGGCAGCGGGCGTAGTGCTCAGACGGTAACAGACACGGTCACTATCGGCACCTCCGTCCGCACCCACTACCACAAGTCCCTGCGCCTCTTCTGACGCTTGGCAGGCGGGGGTTCCCCTCTGACATGCCAGGCCTGGCCGGAGACAGCTGGGGCGATTAGCTGAAAGCAAACTAGCTGGACCCCACCCCCCACCCCACAGGTGTCCTCCCCCTTCTCCCCATCAATACTAAAACGGCCTTATACTGTTTGCTGCAATTCCGAGGCCGGAGTGGAGGGATAGAGAGGAAGATGGGATGGCAGCTTTCCCTTTGGACGAAAGGCCAATCTGGCAAGATCCTCTTGCTCCAAGAGCCCCTGAAGCTGCCGTAACGGATGGAGGGCAGGGGCCTCAGCCTGACCTGCCCACACAATCTCCACTTCCAGGCCTGAGCTGGACAAGTGTGACGCCGCAGCCCAGGGCGCAGTAGCGATCACATATGCACCTACGTCCGTCCCTGTCACACGAATGGGCACGCAGGTGTGCACAGACCATTCCAGGGTTCCCAGGAGGAAGGAGGCAATGATAGGGTGGAGATGGGCCCGGGGTCTGGGGTCTGCATGGTCAGGGCAGGGTGATCATCTCCCCGCCAGTCACCCCCGGTCCGTTCCTCAAGCCCCAGGCCGAGGCTGGAACCGGCTCTCTTCCCTGACTTCTCACCTGCTGGTCTGCAGCGAGGCGGCATGGAGCCGGGTGCCGTCCGCGTGCCGGGGACTTCGTGACCGTCGGGGTCCACGCACCAGCAGAAGCCGGTCATGCCGTGACACTGCAGTGGCAGGAAGTGGCCCTGCTCGTCGCACTGGGGGATGTGCAGCCGGCTGCCGGGATAGGCGTGCTGAGCCTGGGCCTGGCGCTGCAGTTGTTCGCAGGGTTTCAGCCCCGAGGAGGCATCTTCCGAGGCCCGGGTGAAGGAGAGGTACAAAGGAGCAATAAACGATGCTGCGGCCCATCCACTGTTACCAGCTAACTTCAAAGTCTCCTAGCCGAGGGCTTTTGGTTTTTCCCTCCGTATACTTGGAAGGTAGCATCGCATGGCAAAAATAGCAAAGCACTGAGATTCTGAACTTCTGGATTCTTTTATTTCTGCCACCATCTCCCTAATTTCTCCCTAAGTCTCACAGTTCACCCTGTCCTGAGCTGAGTCCCCACTGCTGTCTTGGTAAAATGAAGAACCACTCACGGCTGCTGTCCAAACATCCCAAGAGGCTTGGGAGAAAACAGTAAAACTTTGTTCAGCCCCTATAGTTCAGAATGTAAGTTGAGAAGCTCCAAGTCAATGGCGATCGCTAGATCGCACCTTGCTGGCCAAGACCTCCTAGAATAGTCATGGGGGCTCACGACCAGCTCACTAGTGCACGGGGCTCCTGTTAGCAAGCTGGTCTCAGTACTCATTTCAATCACACTTACGTAGGCAAAGCCGATCACGAAGGGAGCTGACCACAGTGGGTGGGACCCTAGGTAGGACAATGGATGGGTCACATTCCTGGCCTCCCAGAACGCTAATAACCAGTGAGCTCCCAGTAAACTAGGCAGCTAGAGGGAACAGGAAAAGCCTTGGTCTCCAGTAAGAGTGGACCAAAGGCTATAGAAAAATCGCATTGAAGGAGCCAGGGTTTTCTATGCCTCGTCTGGTTCTCCAAACCTTACCAGGTGCGCACTGAAATCCATCCCCATGATAGCCAGGGTGGCACTGGCAAGAGAAGGAGCCAGGGGTGTTGTAGCAGGTAGCCGAGGGGTGACATCTGTTTTCCGAGCATTCATCAACATCTGCGGAGGCAGGAACAGAGATGAGGGGGTGGGGGAGGGAGGAAGGAACAGCATGACTTCATGGCACACCCCCGGGGCTACTGTATGGCCTTCGTACACGTGGGTCAATGGCAAGGGGTCCACCCCAGAAGATCTCTGGGCACGAGCAGAAAGAGAATGACAGCAAAGGCAAGCTTACTGTACAAAGCTGAGGGACACGGGAGTTAAGAATGTGCAAGGTAGAAATCAAACCTGTGGTCACTTCCAGAAAAAAAATATCCTGCAGTGTATTTCTAGAGCATCTTTCATTCACAGTGAATTCCAGGAAGTTATCACCTTTGAACTGGCCTTTAGACTGTAAATCATTCACTTCCTTTCAGGACCGCAGCAGTAAATACGCCTAACAATGGCTTTGTCCTGGCAGGGCTGCCCTGTCCCTACAGCACCAACAAGCAGATGTGGGACAGCCCGGGAGGCCTCCAGTGCTTTTTTAACTGAGGGAGAAGCACACTCAGTCTCATGTAATCAGAGTCCTACTAGCTACAATGCCCAGTTAATCAGAAATTGTCTCTACTTGCTACCTTTAGAAGAAATAGAAAAGTGTAAGAAAAATATTATCAGAAGTTTTGAAGCAACACAAAAAATTCCAAGGTTTTCAGGTTTATCAGTATCAATAATTCAGAACCCCCCTGCCCAATACCAGATTTTCACAACTCTCAAAACTGCAACATCCTGGAACTTCAAACAAATGCCAGCTTATAGTCCTTTTATTTACCGCAGTCAGCCTGTGCCGACAATAGCAAGGCACTCCACCCGCCCCCCACCAAAACCTCTAAGAGCCTAACTATTAAAACCAATGGCCAGGGGCGCCTGGTGGAGCATAAGACTCTTGATTTCATAGCTGTGAGTTTTAGCCCCACATTGGGTGTAGAGATTACTTAAAAACGAAAAAAAAAAAGAATCTTAAAAAAATACATAAAATAAAACCAATGGCCCATGATTGAGATAAGCTATCTGCAAAGACAGGAAGTCTTCCGGAGTAAAAGGAAGATAAAGGGTGTAGGTCTGATCAAGGCTCCACTGAAAATCAGAGAAAGCAGTCGCTTCCACAAAGACACCCAAAAAATGATTTGAAAATGTGTGAATAGGAAAAAATGTGGGTTGGGATGATCCGTGTGAAACCTAGAAGAAGGTGAGTCCCAGAAGTGAATTGCATCCATTCACTCCGGCCCATGGCAGAGACAGAACCGAGGGTGCCGGAGAGTGACCGCCTGAACATGACGAGAATCAGCTGGGGATGGAGGTCGCTCCTTGCCCGGCCTCCCGTGCACCCCGTGCACCAGATGAAATCTGCCCTAGGGCTGTCAGCCCCGGCCTTGCTATGACCATGCTCTCACCGGAACCCCTTCCCAGGTACTGGTGAGCTGACATGCGGGACGGGAAACCCAGATGTTCTGTTCACAGGACAGGAATCCCTTACACTGTCATTAGCAAATTCACATTCGGTGTGTCCTCAGTCTCGGGGAAGTTTGGTCAAAATAAATGAGCTCCTTTAAGTCCAAAAGAATCCTGAATGCCTGACACGACCAAGTTCAATGCTACCCAGAGAGGCTCTGCCCAGATAAGCACACTACCTGTGCACCTACAAAGGCGGGAAAGTAGTTACACATTCATCTGCAAAGTCAGAAATAAACCAGGTTTTCCGGTTAGCTCCTCAGTTAACCTAAAAGAAACCAAACGAAACCAATCACAACAAAAACCCTGTGTCCGAGCTCATCAATAGAGGTTCTCTCTTGTCATATTTAATTATCCCCGAGTGTGGCTCTCTGTCTCTTCAAAAGGGCAACCCCAATACCTAGGTGGGTGAAGCCGGCGGCCGTCCAGCTCCAGGGCTCGCAAAGGGCCGGGAAACCAAAGCTGCAAAATGAACATCCCCCAGGAAGGTCAATGCAGGAAGTGAAAGCCATTCATCCTACATATGCTAAAAGCACTTCTCATGCTAACAGGAACCTCAGGCAATGACAGGAAGCAGGAATTCCTGAGACACAGGGCCTATTTCTAGAACCCAGG
Organism: Procyon lotor; assembly: GCA_028646535.1. Taxonomy (NCBI): domain Eukaryota; kingdom Metazoa; phylum Chordata; class Mammalia; order Carnivora; family Procyonidae; genus Procyon; species Procyon lotor. Next base: position 81,143,409 of record CM053609.1, read on the forward strand.
GATCAGCTCCTTGAGATTGTTTTTGAACTCAGAGAGAGGGGACGCCCCAGAGCCTCCAACTTAACTCATGTTCATAAAGCCCATGACCAAAAATAAATAAATAAATAAATAAATAAAGCCCATGACCTAGGAATTCCGATCAGAGGGAAAGAGCAGTCACCCACCCACCAATACGGGGAGTGGGCAGTAATGGTTATAAATGACCAACGGGGAAAAAGCCCTTGAGGGGGTGGAAAGCATCCCAAGTGAGGAGCCTGCACCCCCTAAGGCCGGAGGAGGTGAAGGCTCCCCAAGCACAGTCCGGATGCCTCCCTGAAAGACCTCCCCCATGACAGAAAACAGTCCAGGCGGGGACTCCAGGGCCCGAGCTCAGTGCAGGCGAAGGCTCCTCCTCAGGAGCGCTAACACTGAGGATGGTTTGGGGGGAACTGGAGCTTTTGAGCAAAGAAAGGGAGCTCTTCCCTATGTCACAGGATGTCAAGTGTCAGAGACTTTGAGCCCCATGGCAAGGGAGAAAGTCCCTGTTGTACCACTGGGGGAGGGGGCTGCCATTTATACTTGACAAGCAAGGCCAGGGATCTTTAGGGGCTGTTAGGGCTCTGAGGTCAAGACAACAAGGTTCAAGGCAGAGTAGAGCTCCTTTGCTATTCAGATAATGAAACACGGCTGAATCTCAGCATTAATTCTCCATCCTATTACTTACCAAGCTAGTAAAACAAACCAACAAAAAACCGAAAAAACCTGTATGGAAAATGTGTTAAAATCCTCAATTTTGAATTCATACTTTGGTGTTTCAACACTCTTCGCACTGCCCTCCTTCTGCTCACACCCAAAACCAGGTGAAGTCCCTTGGAAACAAACCCAGTCCCCGAATTACCGGATTCTAGCTCCCCACTAACCCACCCCACCCCACCCCCTTTGCTTCCAAACCATCCGGTGACATTTCCAGACCCCAGTAAAGGCTTCAGCCCACAAGTTCTCCCTCCCCATCTATTCAATCAAGCACCCGCTGGCTGTGCCCCCCGTGTGGTATGTGGCGACCCTCTCTCTGGGACCCACGAGTGTAAGGAACTCCTCCCTTTCAAGCCTTGCTCCTCTTCTCCTCCT
>CM053609.1:81150898-81181574 GCA_028646535.1 Procyon lotor
GCCTTTTCTACGGCTCATTGGCTTTCTCCTCTTATAGCAAGGACAACGGCACCGCGCCCTCACCCTTTCCAACAGCTTGACTCTCTGACAGGAGATCTGCAGCTAATTTACTCTGATTTCATCAAGAGGAAAAGAGCAGTTTTCCTTCACGGAACAGTCCATTCCACTTCCTACCCACAGTGAAGCACTTGATGAGGTGTGGGGGTCGTGGCTGGGGGCCTCTAGGGCCCCAGGCTCTGATGGCTCACGGGGCGGACACAGACCCGACAGCACAGCCTCCTGGGCCCTGGGAAGCCACGAGCGCCCCCATCAGCTGGGATGGCCTTGCTGTGTCCCAGACGTTCCAGCCGGACTGTCACTCCCCCTGGAGAGAGGAAAACCCTCAAGATGACAGTGCTCTGCACAGAGGGTGGGGAAGAGGGGTGCAGGGGGGAGGGGGAAGGTTTTATTTTGTCATTTGTTTTCTCCCCCACCTCACCCTCATTTTTCTCCCATTCAGGGAGCATGCACCGTACTGCAGTTTTCTATAGGGGTGTATGCAACACGGTCCAAAACACACAGGGTTAAATAAAACACATATTCCCTCTTGAAACTTGGCCCAAGTTTTGAGGCCATCCTAGGCCAGCGGAGCCCATGTGGGAACGCAGTGCCAGGCGAGGGGATGGGGTGGGCTCTGGAGCTGGTGCCCAGGACTGGCCACTTTGTAGCTCTACTGGGCACGTTACTGCACGTCTATACCTCAGTTTCTATAAAATGGGGGATGATGATCCTCCTACTCAGCGAGGGGTTGTGTGGGACTAACGGAGTTAGTTCACGAAAGTACTCAGAAAGGGGCTTGGCACCAAGTAAGCTATCTTTTGCTAGTTTAGGATTTGACTTGCATGGAAAGGAAAATCGCATAAAGTTCTTAAGACAAATTAGCAGCTTGTACCTGCCAGTTTGCTGGCGCTTTCTGTTACTCCTATCTGGTTGGTCTCCAGGAAAAACACACCCAGAGATTTATCTTTTCCCTACATGATTCTAGAATCAGAGCGGGATTCCTTGGCCTGGGAGGCTCCTTCATTAATCTTTGTTTTTACACATCAGACACCTCACACTCAGCAAAGGGCAGGAGGAGGTTTTCCTCCGTTGTTTTTGTTCAAATCTTTTGAGAAAGAGGCAATAATCTTTTCCCTTCTTTCAATGTACTTTTCTTTAAAACCAACTGACATTTTCATGCTATTAATTCAATGCCTTATAACCCCAATGCCTGCACCCTCAACAAGTTTCCTAAAACCAAACTGCCCACCCACCCGCACCAGCCAACTCAGGATTCACGTTGCAAGTCATCCCTGTGTCCTTGAAGAGTCCAGCCCTCTGGCCTTCATCTCGGTATCACGTTGCCAAGGGACCACCACACCCTGAGCAGGAGGCGGCTTCTGGAGTCCTCCTCTCCCATTCCGAGTCCTAGAGTCACCTCTTGGGGGCACTAATCGGGGCCTCAACAGTATCAATACAGAGCCACGTGTGGGAGACCCTCTCTTTTCTCCTCCTGTGCCCCTGCATTCCAGGGGAAAGCACTAGCTACTGGCTTTCAGAATTAAAACGTCCCTTGCCGGCACCTGGGTGGCTCAGTTGGTTAAGCGTCTGCCTTCGGCTCAGGTCATGATCCCAGGGTCCTGGGATCAAGTCCCACCATCAGGCTCCGTACCCAGCGGGGAGTCTGCTTCACTCTCCCTCTGTTCGTGTTCGCTCTCAAAAAATGGAATATAAATAAATAAATAAGTCCCCTTCATCTGATGATTTCCTCCCTGCTAGGGTTCCTGGACTTTGCAGGCTCATCTTCTGGCTCATCTAAACATTTTTTTTAAATCAAGATTTATTTTTAAGGAACAGTTTGAGGTTTACAGATAAACTGAGCAGAAAGTAAAGTAATGAACTTTACAGTTCATTAAGCTTTTTGTATTACTCTGGTACGTTTATAACTGATAAACCACTATGGATATATTTTTACCTAAAATCTCTAGTTTGTTAGGGCTCACTCTTTGTGTTACACAGTTGTATGGGTTCGGGTAGATGAATAAAGACATGTGTCCACCATTTGAGTAGGACACAGAATAGCTTCACTGTCCTACAACTCCATTCACCCCCCCTCCTTCCCCTGGAACTCCTGGCAACCGCGGATCTTTTCATTCTCCATAGTTTCACTTTTCCTAGAATGTTACATACAGTTGACCCTTGAACAACATGGAGATTAAGTGCGCTGACCCCCTGAATAGTTGAAAATCTAACTCTTGACTCCTCCCAAACTAATAGCCTACTGTTGACCAAAAGCCTTCCCAATAACACAATCTGTGTATTACATACTGTATTCTTAGAATTAAGCTAAAGAAAATACATTTTCAGTACTGTATTAAAAAAAAAAAAACCCACATAGCAGTAAAACTGCCCAGTTCAGACCCGTGTTGTTCAAGGGTTGGCTGTGGTTGGAATCACACCGAGGTAGCTTTTTTAGACCGGTGTCTTTCACTTAGCAATATGTGTTTCGGGTTCCTCACGTCCTTAATGACTTCGTACCCCTGGAACATTTTTAAGATCGTGTTTGTTGAGCTTCACAGGTATGGTTGATTCTAATTGAAGTTTGAGAAACACTGATCTCATTTGTTTTTCCCCTTACAACTATTTTCTTTTCCAGTTAGAACTTACAAACCCTATAATTCACACTTTAGATGTTTTTTAGTATATTTACAGCAACACAACCATCACCACAATCAATTTTAAAATATTTTAATCCCCCCACAAAAGAAACCTGTATCCTTAGGCTAGCCACTCCTTAGCCTCCTATTATTCTCCAGCCCGAGGCAACCACTAATCACTGTCTTTGTGCATTTGCCTCTTTTGAGTATTTCCTTAAACAGAATCAGGCAATATGTTGTCCTTGGTGACTAGTTACCTTCACTTAGCAAATTTTCAAAATTTCATTCCTATCAGTATTTCATTCCTTTTTACACGTTGATAATATTCCGCTGTATGGATATAGGACATCTTAAAAATCCATTCAACTGATGGACATTTGGGTTGTTTCTACCTTTTGCCAATTCTGAATAATGCTGCCATGAACATTCGTGGACAAGTTTTCGTGGGGACATAAACTTTCATTTCTCTTGGTTATATAGCTAGGAGTAGAAAAGCTTAAGGGGTAACTCTGTTTAACTTTGAGAAACTGCAGGACTGTTTACCATAAGAGGTATACCATTTTGTACTCCCGCCAACAGTGTATGAGGATTTCAGTTTTTCCACATCTTCCCCAATACTTGTTATTATCTGTTTTTTATTACAGTTGTCCACATGAATGTAAAGTAGCATCATTTTGGTTTTGATTGTGTTTGTATTTTCCTGATGACTAATGATATTGATCATCTTCTCGTGTGCTTTGGGTGTTTCTGTATCTGCTGACTAATGTTCTATTCAAATTTCTCTTTATTGTATTGTATGAGTTCTTCATATAGTCTAGATACAAGTATCTTATTAAATAAAGGATTTTTCAGGGGCGCCTGGGTGGCTCAGTCGGTTGAGTGTCTGCCTTCAGCTCAGGTCATAATCCCAGAGTCCTGGGATCGAGTCTTGCATCAGGCTTCCTGCTCTGCGGGAAGCCTGCTTCTCCCTCTCCCTCTGAAGTTCCCCCTGCTCGCTCGCGCGCGCTCTCTCTCTCTCTCTCCTCTTTCTCTCAAATAATAAAATTGTTTAAAAAATATAGGATTTTGGGTATTTGGGTATTGAGGAGGGCACGTATTACATGGAGCACTGGGTGTGGTGCATGAACAATTAATCTTGTAACACCGAAAAAATAAAATAAACATATTTGGGGAAAAAATACAGGATTTTCAAATATTTCATCCCATTCTGCGACTTGAATGGTCACTTTGTTGATAATATCCTCCAAAGCACAAGTTTTTAATTTTGATGACACCCAACCTTTTCCTTTGCTGCTTATACTTTCAGTATCCTCTCTAAAGAAGCCATTGCCAAATGCAGAGTCACCAAAATTTACCCCTATACTTTTTCTAAAATTTTGGCTAAATTACATTAGCATCTTTGACCCATTTTTGGTTAATTTTTGTATATGGTATGAGATACGGGTCCATCATCATTCTTCAGCATGATGTGGATACCCAGCTGTTCCAGAACCATTTGTTAAAAACAATAACAAAAAAACCTACTCTCATCACTGAATTGTTTTGGCAACTTTGTCAAAAACCAACAGACTATAAATGTGTTTATTTCTGGATTCTTGCTTCTATTCCATTGATCTGTAGATCCATTCTTATGCTAGAACCACATGGTCTTCATTACTCTAAGTTTTGAAATCGGGAAGTGGAATTCCTCCAACTTTGTTCTTTTTTAGTATTGTCTTGGTTATTCTGGGTTCCTTAAATTTCCTTGAATTTTAGGGTCAATGTCTCAGTTTTTGCCAAAAAGCCAGCTAATAGGATTGTGTTGAATCTATAGGTCAATTTAGGAAACCTTGCCATGTTAATACTAAGTCTTCTGACTCATAAACATGGAATTCGGTCTTCTAATTTTCTTTTTATTTAGGTCTTAATTTTTTTTCCAAAAATGCTTATAGGTTTTAATGTAAAAGTATCATACTTAAAATATTTTTTTATTCCTGGGGCGCCTGGGTGCCTCAGTGGGTTAAAGCCTCTGCCTTAAGCTCAGGTCATGATCTCAGGGTCCTAGGATCGAGCCCCACATCAGGCTCTCTGCTCAGCAGGGAGCCTGCTTTCCCTTTCTCTCTCTGCCTGCCTCTCTGCCTGCTTGTAATCTCTCTGTCAAATAAATAAAATCTTTAAAAAAAATTTAATTCCTAAACATTTTAAAACAGAGTCGTTTAAAATTTCCTTCTCAGTTTGCTCATTGTTACTATATAGAAATACAGGATCAAGATACAAAAATTATATCCTGCAAACTTGAACTTATTAGTTCTAGCAGTTAATGAATCAGATTTTCCACATATAAGATTACATCACAGGGGAATGGAGATAATTTTACTTCTTCCTCTCCAGTCTGGATGCCTTTTATTGTCTTGCCTAATTGCCTGGGCGACAACTTCCAATCCAGTGCTGGGTCTGGTCAGTGTCTTATTCCTGATCTTAGAGTGAACGCATCCAGTCTCTCCTCGTTGAGTACGATGTTAACTTGGGTTTTCCTTACACGTAGTTCTTTGTTTTTCCAGGCACTGGCTCTTTGTCTTTCTCTTGCTCACTTTTTTATCTTTCTTTCTTTTTTTGGCTCTATCTTACCTTGACTTGGTGAAATCTGTCCCCTCTAAGTTCTAGCTAAAATATCACTTTCCAGGAACCTCTTCCCTGAACCTCCATGCTAGACTCCTAGCACCTTGTTCTCATCACAATTGTAACAAATACTTATCAGCATCATTTTCATTCCTGACTTGGCCTGACCTTGTTCACAGGTGTCTCCCCAGCACAGACCGGCACACACACGGTGTCTGACTACAGACCAGCTTCACATACTGTACTCAAATTCATTTGGCAGGGACACTGTTCTAAAAGTTCCATTTCTACCTCTGTCTCCACCTCCACGACAAGACCCTGCTTTATTCATCCTTCCCCTCAGCACCTAACACAGAGCCTGGCACTCAGTAACCCTTGGGAACCTCTGTGAATCATTCTGAGGCGACTCAAAAAGAAAGAAACGTTAGATTCCATTTTTGCCCAGAACACCAGAAGGAAACATACCTTCAACCGGGCCAATCTGATTGGTCACAGCAAATCTAAGCAACCTTTCTTCGTCCGTGTACAAGGCAAAGACCCGGTCCACGTTCAGCTGCTGGGTGGTGGGGCTGGCTGGGTGCCTGGGGGCGTGCCTGCAGGTCTCGTAAGTGATGTTCTGGTGGATGCGGTAGGACCATGTTTGGTTGATGGCACCGGAGGTGAGCGAGTAGTCTCTGGAGCTTGTGGAGGTCACAGCTGCAAAAGACATTAGTCAGCCCAACTGGTAAATGTTTAGATCAGGGAGTTTCACGTGGGGTAATTCTTTTTTTTTTTTTTTTAAGATTTTATTTATTTGACAGAGAGAAACACAGCGAGAGAGGGAACACAAGCAGAGGGAATGGTAGCGGGAGAAGCAGGCTTCTTGCCGAGCATGGAGCCCGATGTGGGGCTCGATCCCAGGACCCTGGGATCATGACCTGAGCCGAAGGCAGACGCTTAACGACTGAGCCACCCAGGCGCCCCTCACGTGGGGTAATTTTTTTCTGTAGAGTTTTTCATCTAATTCCTAGAGCATGTTCCCTGGGGGAAGTCCTCAGTTTATATGGAAAACCTGTGAAGCAATTCCAGGAATCTGAGCAGATGCAAAGCCAAAGTGCTGTCATTGCTGTCATTAGCAAAGAATTAATTGTGCTACTACATGCCAGCCGCGCCAAGCCCTCTAAAGCATGGCCTTATTCATGCCTCATGCCAGCAAGGGGGCTCTGTGACCATGTGCGGGGAGCCTTACAGAGGTTGACAAGTAGCCTAATCACGAGGCTAGTGTGTGACAGAGCTGGAACTGAACACGAGTCAGCCTGACTCTATACCCCATGTTCTCAACTGGTCCATACTCTAGATGACACAGGCGTGACCGCCCCTAACACCCTGCACTTTAAGTCCGAAGGGTTCTGGGCAAAGGAAGGGGCTGTTTCTCTCAGTCTGTGTGGAGTTAGAAGGCCGGGCCAGTGTTCCGGCCATCAGCTCTTCCATTCACTGTCCGGGTCTCTACTGCCCATTCCCCCCCTTCATCTCCTGCCTGGCTTCCAACTCTCACAGCAGAGGAGGAAGAAAGGCACAGCTTAAGGCAGACTGCTCTGCTGCAACACAAGCACTGGGCCTAAGCCAGCATCTCACATTTGGCTGGTTTTCCAGAACTCATCGGGATTGACACGTATCAACCACGGAAGATAAGGAGAAGAGGTGTTCTTGTTCATTTGGAAGAGGACAAAATAGGCTCTCAGATGGTCAGTGACCTTATCCCTGTGTATTTTCAACTACAGATCCGTGATGTGAATGCCTATCCTCTGACTCCAAATCTAGCATCGTTTACAACACTGTGCAGCACCTCATCTTCAAAGAGGCTGAAACAAGGGTACAGGACGAGCAAAAATGCCAATGATCCCTATTTTCCTGTGGCCCAGCTGGTTAAAAACTGTTTGTACTTAGACAGCCCCTACCCACCCCTAAGGGTAAGGTCGCTATTGCTGACATTATCACTGGCATTACCTTAGTCCGGGGATGGGGATGCTGGTATTCACCTGGGTAGCAACCACCACTTCTCACTTACACTGTGTATTTGATAAGAGTAATAAAAAGGATATAGAGCTCCTTTCATGTACCACACGCTGTTCTAAGGACATTCCGTGCAATAACTCATCATCCTTACAACTATCCCGTAAGATATGTACTATACCCATGTAATAGCAGTCAAAACTAGTGATACGTACCTGAGCCCAAATAGTGGTAAATCTCCTTGTAGGGGGCGATGTGGATGGTGAAATTCGCTGGGATGTAAGGCACCTCGCCCTGAATGTCGGTCTTGATGCTCAGATAGTTCTCCGGGTCAAGTCCCTCGGCAGTCTGAGTGATTCGAACCCTCTCTTTTCCTGGGTAGAAAGTAACTTCCATATCATGGGTAAAGGAAGCACCTAGGGAGGAAGAAAGAACTCAGCACAGAGCCAGGATGGGGTGTAGCCTCTTCCAGCAGTAATTAACACTGCACACTGCTGAACTTCTACTGTCAGAGATGGTGCCTCGGAAGATAACGTGATATCCAAGACTAAGTACTATCAGCCGCCGATTTCATCGGTTCCCCAAATTTTCTACTTATTGGTGGGGTTTCATCCTGCCTCATTTCACACTGCTTCTCTTTCTAACAGCTTGTTTTCTGTAAGAAGCTACTAGGAACATCTTGACCTTTCTCTTCGTAAGGCTGCCACACTTAAAAAACAAACGAGCACAAAGAACTTAGGACACCCAGTTAAATTTGAATGTCAAATAATGAATAAACTCTAATATGTGACATCTCATATGATATTTGGCACATACTTTTACTAAGCTTCTTAGATGATGATTGTTTTATTCAAAACTTGAGGAAAATCAAGATCCTGGAGTCTGTAGCTGGAGGTGAGGGAAGAACTTTTCTCTCAGTACGTTCTCTGTGATAAAGATACATCCAGGAGGAAACAAGCCTTTTCACGAAGGGAGGAAGGAGCCCAAAAGTATCCTCTTCACCCTTTGCTATCGAAGGGCGGTCCTTAGACCAGCACGAGCATCTCTGAGGAGCTTGCTAGGAAACCAGAATCACAGACCCCACAGAGCCAGAATTCTGCCTTTTCACAAGCGCTGCAGGCCACCTGAGAAGCACTGGTCTGCACCATTATCGGTCAGAGTGGTGGAGGTTTGAAGAGGAAGGACGTTTACTCTCGAAGGAAACTCCTCTCCCGATGCCCTCTGATCACCATTTGTGTGATGCGTGACGTGATCTGCACCTAACAACTCAAGTAAACACAGCCCGACAAACAAGCTTCAACTGATTCAGGTGAGACGACCTACACGCTCCAAAGGCAATCATCCTATTCCTCAGGACAACGTGGAGAACACGTGGAAGAAATCAGTCTTTCAAAAACAGTCCTGTGAGGCCAAACCATTCCCAACTATCTCCCCACAGAAAACAAGACACCTGAGGCTCTGGAATGCAGAACAGACCAATCCGCACTCACGGAATAAAGACCAGCGCGTGACGGCCGGTGACCAGCAGCCCCGTCAAAGGCCCCTCCCACTCACCTGTGAAGCTGAAGCCATTCTCCCAGCCTGGTTTTTGTAAAGCGAAGAGCCAGCCAAATAGGCCTCCGATGGGTGTGAGTGGTAGAAGGGCTTGGGCCGCGGGCTGAGGGATGTGGCTGATGGCCGTGTAGGCTCTGCCATCGTTGCCCACAATGTAGGCGTGCAGGTCCACGTCCGTGAAGTGCACGGGCGTGTTACCCACGAGGAGGTGGCCACTCACTTTCCCGTTGACTCGATGAGGTACCCCTGAAAGACAGCAAATCCCGTCAACTTGGACCATCATCGTCCCGGTTGGCGATGGATGCACAGAAAGTCATTCTACTCCCAATTCCCCAAACTCGGTCTCTGGCCATTCTCATGAGCCCGTAAACAACCGATTAACCATCTAAATACAAAGCATACCTGTCTTCAATTTCTTTTCTCTCCTCCCCCTCCTCTCCTGTCCACTTGGACTCTAATGAGCTGGCGAAGAGGAGGAAAGATTTCTGCCTAATCCTCAAATTGGGAAAGGAGCCCAGATGGGTTCATTTCTCAAACATTTATCCAGCACCTGCGAGTCGCTGGGGCTTTGATTCCCGCAGTGGAGACGCGAGGCCCAGATGCTCACAGAGGCGGTTGCAAACGAGAGCGCAGCAGAAATATGCCCAGCGTGGCCCCCCAGCCCGGTCAAGGGCGCACCCCTTACCTTCCGGGAGACAGTGCTTCCCATTTCCGTAAAACTTGGACTGGCAGTGGCAGCAAAAGCCGGTGGTGTAGTCGGTGCAGAAGGCGTGCCGGGAGCACTGTCCGTGGTGGTGTTGGCAGGTCTCCCTGTTGGCAGCATTATACGTGAAGACTGGAGAACAGAAACCAACTTGCGTTAGTAGGGCTGATTCCAGCATCGCGGCTGTCAAGCTTCGTTACGGACACCACACCTGCTCCGCAAAATCAGCTTCAATGATAACCAACAGATGGGTTTTTGATGTTTGAGAGACAGGAACAACATTCGGCCCAGGGGGATTAACTTGCTTGGGCTTCTGGCAAGGAAGACGGCTGATGGCTCCCATCTGCTCCCTGTGCGGGGCTGGGGAGGCGGGAGGAGGCTCACAGCTCTCGTGTGAGTGCGGGAGCAGAAAAGCCCGCCAGGAAGTGTGTGTTAAGCCAAATTGCCTCAAACGGCCATCCTGTGGGTCTACAATGGTCAAATAGGAAGAGTTTTATGTGCTCAACCTGAGAGTAACGACCCCGAGAGGAAGACTGGAGAGAGAAGTCATGAATGTAGTCTCAGGTCCAAGCATTGTCTTCTTCTCGGAGGGACCCTGAACCCAGAGAGAACAGTTGGTAGCTTGTCTCCCTGTGCAGGGAAGTAGGGTTTCTTGTGAGAAGGGTCTTGAAGAGCACACACAAGGAAAGTCTATGGAGAGGGAGCAAGGAGGGGACGGGAAGAGGGGCTCCAGCTGGTAAAAGCCGGATGCCTGTGCAGGATTTCGGGGGGTGAGTACGGCACAAGCAGACTGCCACCCAGTAGGAGAGAGGGCGCCACAATCACAGCTCTTCTGGGAGACCCGAGTGGACCAGTAGTGGTTCCTTCCATCTCCCACTTATTCTGCCCATTAAAAAAAAAAAAAAAAAAAGACGACCATCTGAACTACCAAGAAACAAAGGAATTGAAGCAGATGCCATCGTCCATAAAGGAAATGGCCAAGGGAGTGGGGCGTGGCTGGGGTGCTAATGGAGAAGAGAGGGCTTTCTCCAGACGCCAGGGATGATGCTAGTCCCAAGCGTGGCCCCCAGGAGGCAAAGCGAGGGTGCACACCTGGCCTGCTCCCCCGGGGGAAGGATTTGGGGGCAGACCCCGGGAGGACGGGGGCAAGCAGGGACAGCACAGAAGCCTAGCGCTGGACCCCACTGTCGCTGTGAGGGGCCAGTTCCCGAGGAAGATAGATACCCTACTCCTGGGCAAACCCAGCTGGCGGCTGTGCTCCAGATCTAGGTCTGAGGAGGAGACTGGAGGGTAAGGAAGAAATGGAAAGATCAACGTATAGGGACACAGGATTCCGGGGAAGAACAGAAAAAGAAACCGAGGGAGGGAAGATAGAGCACCACGTGACACCAGAGCCAGAGACATATCAACCAGTGAAAACAGGACACGGTTACCATTTAAATAGTGCTTCCTCTGTGCCAGATACTGCTCTAAGAAATATATTCACACTTTCAATTTGCACGCGAGGGGGGCCATTTTTATTCCCATTCTGCAGATAAACAAGCCGAAGCACAGACTAAAGGGACTTCCCTGAAGTCACCCAGGCAGTAGGTAGCAGAGTTGGAACTTGAACCCAGGAGGTCTGGCTCCAGATTCCTAACAGCTGCACTCCAGTGGCACCCAAGGACCTAGCCTGTGGGAGTGAGGTTTTCAGCATAGGCTTCAGCAAGTCCGATGTGAGGCACACTTTATAAATCAAGCCTAATGGTAGGAGAGAGCAGAGAGGATCCGAATGGGGCTTACACCTCACTGGGGGCAGGGAAGCCCAGGAGGAGCATTAACTTTCGGACAGTACTTGACTGCTGCTTACAGATTCCCGAGAAAGCAGCAGGCTGAGGGGTTGGCAAGACAGGGAACACAGTCTCAAGTGGAACATCTGGGAACATCGGGAAAATGAATCAGAGACTCAAGACCTGGTAGAGTACCTTGATAATACAGCTGAAAAACTCCAGTTTGATAAAATAGAAACTCAGGCATAACCCTGAATATTTTTTTTTAAATAGGAAAGGGATATAGAACTCACAACCCTCTTTCGCTCCCCCCCACCCAAAAAAAACCCTAGAATGGAGAATACAGACTCTGTTGCGAAGGAAACTATATCATTGTCTACCACTGGTTTAAGAAGTCCAGGGAGACCCAGTTTGAGTAAAAGGAAACCAATGCAAAAAAAAAAAACCCAAAAACCAAAAAACAATGTAACTTGTCAGTCTCATGTTTCCCCAGCTCTGAAGGTAACCACTAAGCATAAAGAAGACAAACTCGCACACGGGCAAGTGCTCAGGCAGGACTCACCTCTAGAACAAGGCGAGGAGAGCCACGGTTGTGGGGAAGGAGAACAGCAGGGCCCCCCAACTCCTAGAACTCAAGCTCAGGTGTGAAACCGCAGAAAGTCATAGTCTCTCTGTTCGCTTCTCTTTAAAATTAGGGTGATACCCCCACCCACTTCCATTGCCAGAAATCACATTTTTTTCTGAGTGTACTTCTGAGTACTAAGGTAAAAGACGCAATCCGATACAGGTCCCAAGGGTAGTCATTTTCAGATTAAGTCGAGTAAAAATAAAACCAAACTCTAAATGCTGTTCTCTGGAATTAAAGAAATGGTGGATTGGTGTTATAGTCCCTCTATTTGTTATTTGGGAAAGACTTGTCCTTGCACTCAGTCCCCATTGCAAGAGTCCGTCATCAAACAGGGAGAGATGGGATGCGGGAAGACCACAGATAGGGAGAGTTAGGTTAATTTGCCTAAAAGGTGCAGGCATGGCTTTCCTATGGGCAAAAGGAGAGGAGCTCAGCGATACAGCCAGCAACTTACAAAGACAACTGAGCAAAAGTTTGAGCTGATGGCCATACGGACGGCATCTTTCTCAGAACAAAAAATAGTGGTTAGGCTCTCATGAAAGGTCATTAGGAAACTGAAACTCTAATTATGACAGGTTATTGGTTATTGGGAAGCTGGCTCAGGGACATTCATAAGCAGTTTTGTGGAATACTGCATTCTCAGGATGGAGCTTACGGAGTCGAAAAGAGAAGCTCAGCCTTCCAGCCCCATGAGAGCTCGAAGGGGAAGAAGATGGGCTCGCCCCTAACAGGGGGAACACAGGCTCCCTTTAGGATCCCTTTTCCATGCCTGCCTTCACAGATGCACGCACTTAAAACTTAACAGCATCAGCTTGTTAGGGGAAAGAGGTAAATGCCTGCTGCCCTTTTCTTTCATTTATTAATTCAACAAATAATGGGAGCATTCACTATGGGCCTGGTTCTGACCTAGGAATTAGGGATAGAGTAGACAAACATTGCGTCCTGAATCTCACATTCTCCTAGGAAGCAGTGAACAAACAGGTAAATTATTTAGTACAGAGGTTGTCATGAAGAGTGGTGCAGAATCTTAAGTCAGGGAAGATAGGGAGGTGGGCAAAGGGACTTCGCTCTTTTAAGCAGTGAGATCAGGAAAGACCTTGGGAGAAGGTGACCTCTGGGCAGAGGCCTGGAGGCAGGGACAAGAGGGACACAAGGGACATGGGCGAGGAGCAGGGGCAGCGAGAGAAGCTCGGGGAGGTTCTGGCCAGTTGGCAGAGGGCCCTGTAGGTCACAGGAAGGAGCTGGGCTTCAGGCTGAGTGAGAAGGGGAGCCACTGGGGCGTCTGGAGCAAAAGAGTGAGGACATCAGACTTACGATACCTGGAGAATGAGCCAGTAAGCTGGTGCTCTGGCAGCTGGAAACGCTGTTGGAGAAAAGGGCCCAGATACGGAATATTTTGAAGAAGGAGCAGACAGGGTTTGCTGATGGGTTCGATGGAGCCGAGAAAGGGAGCAGGAAAGGGGAGAAGGCGAGAGGAGAAAGAGCAGTGAGAGAAGAGAAAAGTCCGTGTGATGTGCACACGTTGGCGAGCTGCCGTCTCCTGGGACAGGGACACCGTGGCAGAGCAGGTCCCCGAGCGATCCGTCCCAGCAAAGCTTGCTGGCATCGGGGAAGCACTGCTCCCTCTGCCAGGACCTGCAGCCTCAGCTGGGCCCCATCCAATCTCGCAGAAGCAGAGCTGTGTTTCTCCATGGATTGGGGAGGGGAGACCAGTGCATCTGATTCACCTGGGAGCCCGTTAAAAATGCCAGTTCCCAAGGTACACCTTAGGGCTACGGATTCAGACTCCAGGGGTGGACCCGGGTATCAGCACCGGAACCACTCCCCTGGGGGTTCTTGTGCCCACTGATGATGACGTTGGTAACCCTTCCACTTCTGAGCTAGAGAATGCTCCTTAACATAGTTAATGGATTTCATCTGACAGCAGCTCCTGGGGCGGTGGGATTTTAGGGAACGCTCTCACACTCCTTCCTGGCCAGCTGAGCCACAGGGCTCACGGCTTATTGCCCACTTGGGCCCAGGTCCACAGGCATGCAACGTGGAGACCCTTTAGTGGAGGAAGCCCAGAAGCCAGGCCCCTCCCTGAAGAAGAGGCAGAACTGGACCCAGAAATAGGATCCCACATGCAGCTATCAATCCCAGGGAAGGAAAGCCAGACTTCTGGCCGATGGGCCTTCTCAAATTTCTATGGGAAATGCAGAGAGATCCAAAGCTGCTCGACTTGAAGGCAGAGAATCTGTCTGAAATCCCAGCTGGATGAAATGGGCAAGGAGCATATCCCAAAACAAAGTGGCCGTTTTCTTTTTCAGTGATCACTCATATGCCTCTTCACAGCAGAGATTCGGATGTGTTTTCACACACTTCTTCCTATTCTGGTAAAGAGATATTATCTCCATTTTGCAGATGAGAAAAATAAGGCCCGTGGAGATGATATGGTCTTGTGGCTCTGAATCCCATCTTGCCGTCCCTCGGGGCAGTGCTCAGGTGTGGCCTTGGGAACCCGCAGGGCACCTGATTCTGGTTCAGAAGGTGGAGGAGGGGTATGGAAATTGGCATCTTAAAGAAGGGCCCCAGGTGAATCAGATGCAAGGGGACTAGAGCCCACACTGAGACATCAGTTCTCCCCCATGGTCTCCTGTCTCCTGATTTTACCCACAAGCTTTCAGACCCTCCTGGGACACTCTCTCTGCCCGAGAGTGTGAGTGTCTGAGTCAGAGAGACTCGGACGGCAGAGACCAGTCTGCTGGCTTCTCGGGGCACAGCAGGAGCGGAGCCCTGCGGGGTTTGAAGCACTCAGTCTGCAAAGGCTTTGTCAACTGTGGTTACGTAGTAGGTAAAGCAATCTTCACAGGAGGACTTTTAAATCTCATTTCTTTTTCCCATTTAATGCCTTTTTACTCTTCTCATAGCCTTAATAGAAAGAAAAAATGGGGTGGGGATACATAAGAGGAAAGAAGCAAAGGCATGGCCAAAGTACTTGAGATTTGTTCTAACTGGGAGTTACTCCCGAGAACAGAAAACTCTGCCCTAGATTTGATGTGTCCTTCAGTCTTCATTTCGCCAGCAACCTTGAAGCACCTGTCTTCAGCCTTGGGCCCGCCCTCCTCTGCTAAGGGCTCTTGCCCAGCCTCTCGCAAGACGGAAGGCGGGAGGCTCCAGGGACGGTGCAGGAGCACAGAGGGGATGGAGGGCATCCAGCAGGGGGCTGCCCCTGGCGGCTAGAGCGACGTTTACTTTTAACAGCTTTTACTGCTCAAGGAAACACCACACATTTTCGTCCTAAGTTTCCCTGCCTTGAAGAATGATTGATTAGTAAGAAATACCACATCCAACTTTGTAACGAAAAACAGTGGTATGCCTTGCCCTCCAGTTTTCATGTTTATTCCTGGCGTGTGCATGCATGTGTGTGCATGCGTGTGTGTGTGTGCCTGTGTGTGTGTGTAGTGTATAGTGATGCTGGTTGAGCAAACAATTATTAGGACCGTGACCCCAGCAGGCTCTCCCATGCAGGCATCTTAATGGGTATAGGAGGCTTGGTGCTCAGAGACCCCAGGCAATGTGGGGCTGGACCCCAGAGAGAGGCTTTCTCGTCTGGAAGGCTGGGTGGGAGGCAGAGCCTGCTCCGAGCCATCGCGGGGTGGAAGCCACGTGAGGAACACATTCCTGCAGGCTTTCCCAAAGCCAAAAGTAGGGTTGGACTAGAAGCCACAGGGAAATCCCTGTGACATCCCGGGCTTTCCCAGCTCAACTGCTGTCTGAGGAGGAACACGAGGATCCCGCAATGGAGTATGAAGAGGTTTTCAAAGCCAGGTGTCCCTCCCCCTTCTCTCTCGCTATGCAGACAGGCGGATAACATGCCTCACAGCACCACCTAAGCAGGTGTAAGGCTATCTACAACTCTGGAAGTCATCATCCCCGCTCCCCACCACACAGGTGGTCCTGGTCCTGAGGCCCCACCTCACTCACCCGCCCCCTCAACTCCCTCCGTCTCTCCACTTCCACACCCGTCAGTCCTCTGTGAACTGTTTCCCCAGTTGCCCTCTCTAGACTCAGACTCTGACCCCAGGGGCTGGCTCGAGGCCCTCCTCCTCCACGAAGACTTCCCAGACTGCAGGGACACTTGGGGCCGCCCTCTGCTGGGTTGGCTCACAGCTTGGTCCAGTCCTTCCATGGCCCCCTGGCCTCTTAGACAAGTCACTCGGTATTTCCAGGCTTCAGTTCCTTCCTCTGCAGCATGGGAAGAATGACAGTATCTACCTCACAGGGCAGTTCAGAAGACTGATGGTGACAGCACAAAGCCAAGGTCCCACTTGTGTCCCACTGGGAATGCAGGAAATGCCAGCCCAAACTTCTTCTAGTGCCCTGATCAGAGAAGGACACGTGGCAGGTGCGCAGGTAACTGAGTTGTTGACAAGCTACTGAGCTCCCTGGAGAAACAAGTCACCTCAGACAGGACGCTTGCATTCCCATTTTATTGCTGGTTCTGTGCTCTATGAAAACAGAACAAGGCGAACGATACACTTGGGGCCAGAACTGGAGTGTGGTTGGGACATTCTTGCGTGGTGTACACATGTTCTGAAAAGAATCTAGATTTCTCAACAACAAGAAAGTCCGTAAAAAGAGTCCCTAAGGGAGGAAAAAAATTGAAAAGAAAGAGAGGGATATTTGGGAGTTCTTTAACTAAATCTTAGTAGCTTCGTTTGGCAAGATGACTTCTAAGTTTAAAGGGGAAAATAAAATGTGTTGGGCTGGGTGCTTCCCATATTCAGTTTTAATTCTCACAGCTGCTTCACAAGGTCTACATTTCCTCCATGTTGTAGCTGAGGAAAATGAAAGTCAAACAGAGGATACATCTTATCGCAAACCACCAAGCAGAGCTGGGAATCAAGCTCAAGTGCACCTAACACCAAAATCCACACTTCTCCACGCCATCAGTAGGAAGAGCCTGGATGGCTCATGGTTGGGCACTTGTAGGCCATGTTCTGGGGGCATCTCTGCCACCCCACCCCACCAGCTGTCCCAGAGGAGGTCTACTCTTGCCTGACGGACCTCTGGGGTGCCAATGTTTTGTCTGAAAAAAAAAAAAAAGTAACAACTCTATGGTTCCATAATCCACACAGTCTTCCTAAAGCCTGAGGTGAAAACAGAAGCTCACCTATTTTCCCTCTCCGCTTTCAAGTTTTAAAGTCGTTCCTCTGTACTTTCTAACATGCGGTTGCTGATTTCTTGTCCTTAAAAGTTCAAAAACGTCTAGTTAGATTTCTTTTTCTAAATGTCTTAGTATATTAACCAGCTTCTTCATACGCATGCTGCCATTTCTAAGACGTCTGGAGTCGTCACCCTCCAGCAGCGGCCAAATATTCATGCCCCAGAAGGAGGACGGCTGCTGCCTCTGTTCTCAACGTTCCTTAAGCCTCCACCCCGTCACTCCAGTGAGCTTGTCCTCTCACGGCTCAAAGCAGGCTGTGCAGCCCCTCCTTCTGAAATCTTTAATAAATCACTCCACAAACCTGCTTCTTAATATTCCAACAGCAGGAATTCTTCCCAGGGCAGGAAATCATAAATGAAAAGACCATTTTAGAATTCCATCTTCACTTCAAAATCCCTTTACCAAAAATCTTTGATACTTGGCTTACGTTTTCTTTTGACATATGGAATTTTCGCTGAGAAGTCAGGAGGTTGTCGAAAGGGTGTGAAGGTTCTGAAGGCTTCCAGTCAAATTTACATCTTGGATTTGACAGAAATGGGTCCCTTTGGCACCAATGAAGGCCCAGTGATTCAACGAGCCTGTTGACTAGTCTCTAGTCATCCCCCACCCTGTTCCTACTGCTTTAAATCTCAGCAGCCACCATTTATAAAGGATCAACTCGTGAAGACACTGAGAACTTTGTTATCTCATTTTGTCCCCTCAGCAAATTTAGGAGAAACCCGAGTGGCCTGAGGGTTCCATGAGTTGCCTCAAGTCACCCAGCCTGCGAGTGCGCAAGCAAACGAGGCAGCTAGGATCCAAACCCAACTCTGACACCAGTGATCTCCCTCTAATCACGACACAATGCCACTTTCACCACAAAATAGTTTCTTTCCTCCTAAAATCGGCACTTCTGCAAGCATATTCTTGCCGATCACTACCACAGCAGAAGAACCCAGAAGGCCCCCTTTGCTGGGTCAACATGTTTCTACTACAAAAGAATGGGACACAGAAAAGGTGGGGGGTGAAGGGGGAAAACGGTCCCGAAGAGGGCTTTCACCTTTGACCCCTTTCCTCCTATTAGAGGTCAGATGAGCAGTCCCTGGAACAAATGGAATGAATCCCCACTCAGTTTCCCCCTCCTGTGTTTACATCCCTGACTGGGAAGAAAGAACCGATGTGACAAGTCTCAACTAGGAAAAGAAGGTGAAATGGCTCCACGTCTGTATTAATTAACCACTGCCGCCTCTCAGCATTTCTTTTCTGGCCCCTCGCTCTGGTCAGTGAGTCATGAAATGAGGACAAGACTCCAGGGAGGCGAATACCGCAGCTGCACAGCCATGAACCAGAAATGACAAGACACAGGTGGTTAGCAACTTTCTCGCCCCGTGGGTCTCTGCTCCCACACACCACCGATGCATCTCTAACCAAGGGGAGCACACGCGTTGTCCCACAACGGAGTACGAATCTGGAATGTTCGCCTGAGCCAGTACAACCAGCCACGTGAAACTAGAGCCTTAACCCCTCCACCCCCGCAATGTATATGAAACCTCAGAACGTTTCACCTTTGCTGAACTTTCAAGCTGAAATACCTCATTACACTTGAGAGCGTAGCTGGCACGAGCAGCCTAGTTCTTCCCCACTTGCTTCATGAGGCCCGTTTGTAAAAAACATTATTAATGGTCAAGAGATTCCAACAGAATTTGCCTGCCAAGATTTATTTGGCAAAGATACTCCATCTCCTGAAACATAGGTTTAAAAAGTCCGTTCCAACCTTCGTTTTGCTAAACGTTGCGCCAACTCGCTTGAGACAAAAATCACAACTCTTGTGCAAACCCGCCTTTTCAAAATGAAATCCCAGCACCCAGTCTTCTCAGGCACTTACCCTCGGTACTGGACCCGATGATGTCTTCCACGCCTAGCACTTGCCTTCCGGGCCCCAGCGGTGGAGTGTGAGCTAGCACGGGGTAATTTAGAAGATCGGCCTGTCCTTCAGGGAGGGCTGGAGGGACATCTTCTGAAGGCAGGGATGCTCCCTCTGGGTGGGGAAGCAGGGCTCCCCGGGTCGGACCCAGCGAATCTCCTTCTATCTCCGAAGGAGCTGGGCTTCTGGTCCCCTGCTGTTCAGAAGATTCGACTGGGCCACTTAAATCTGGGGCACCCATCCCGCCCAGAGCTCTCCCCACTTTGGTTTGAGGGTCCAAGGTGGCCGATTCGGTTTCAGGGGGGAGGGGCTGATCGCTAGCTGTCAGCCGTGGCAAAGGGGAGGCCAGAACAGAATCTGGCGGAGATGCCCCACCTCCGAAAGGTCTCGACTCAGCTTTCGGCTGGAAGGACACGTCAATGCTGCTGTGGCCATTCCGTGTGTCCTCTCGCTCACTTGGGGGGTACTCCACTTCTCCCTCATTCTCATCATAATAATCCAGATTGTCCTCAGCGTAGTCACTCTCCGGAGCTGCCGTAGGGCCGAAGGACTGCTCCAGGGGAGGCGAAGGGTGGGCTTTGCTAAGGTCTCCTCCAACAGTGGCCGGCCTGATATTGTCCAGTGGGGAGGCGCTGCCTATATGAAAAGCCCACACTCCAGGAACCCCCAGGTTGCTCCGTCTAAATGAAAAGGAAACAGTGCATGACAAAAGTGTCCATTCACCCACCATTGCACAACAGTGAGCAATTTGTTTTAAAACTGGAAGACTACTGAGATCAGATTCAGAGTTCTCACTCGCATAAAACCAAATAAAACCAGGCCTGCATGCTAACTAAAAGGAATATGCTGGAATTTTGACATAAACTACCTCTTACTTAACATGAGGTTTCAGAAGACTAGACCATCAAGTCAGATATCTGCTCTAAAATTCACATGTTTTGTCTAAAATCTGGCTATTTGAAAACAAATAGGGAATGTGGGGATAATTTATACCTTCTCTACTTTCAACACACTCGGGAAAATGTATGATTAGAAATCTTTGCAAAGCACTTAAACAGTAATGACTAGTACATACTTTTGAGCCTTAGTCATGTACCAAATGCTTAATGTTCTTCAGTACAATCTGAAAGGTAAGGGCAGAGATCGTGCCCAATTTTGCGGAGGAGAAAATAGGTTTAGAGAGGCTAACTAATCTTTTTAAGGTCATACCACGAATAATTGGCAGAGCTTGGACTTGAATTCAGCACTACCGCCAAAGCCCGTGCTCTAAACCTCCACATTATGTCAGAAAACCAATATGCTACAGGCAGTCAGCAACTGAATTATCATTGGTCTATGGAATGTTACAGACATTTCCCTGTTTAATCACATGGATTAATCAATTAACTAACTGACATAGAATGGTCACTCTATGTAAAAAAACTCAAAGAAAAATAAATGCCCATGTCTAAAAAATGTTGAGCAAATGCAGAACAAAGTTAAGGGGAATATAAGAGAGTAGTTTAGTCAAAATGCCACGGGTTATAAGTGAGAGGTATTCAGAAACATCTGGAACCAGAGAGCTCACGCATTTTCTTTACTAGAAAAGAATATGGACCCCATTCAGTCTTCCAAACGTTCCAGTGGTGCATTATTTTAGCCAATGATACATTCTAAAGAGAACAACTACATATAAGATTTCTAAGAATTTTTAAAAAACAACTTTGAACAAACAAGGGTCTTGCTAGCTTGAATGTATCAGTTTTTATTCTTCTCTGGTCTATGTGAAAATACCAGGCTCAAAGTCCCCCATGCTATGGGATTGCCTCAGAAGTCAGTCAGTGAGGTATAAGAGTTAATCACTAATAAGATAATAAGAAATTATCAAATCATTATAACAACGAGAGACTTTTGCTGATTTGGGTAGGTACTGATCACATTCACATGGATTCCTATAGCAGTAATATTTTTCAATACCGTTCTGAGAATGTCTCTTTCTCTCCCCTCTTCCTCTTGAACTCTCCTTCTCCCGCATTTGTGTGTGTGCTCATGCACGCACACATGCACATGCACATACATAGCTGTTTCTGTTGTAATTATAGCTACTTTAGGGAAAGAGGAGCAGAGAAAGCAAAACTGTGATCCTTTGTGCAACATGCTCTGTATACTTGTTATGTTCTAAGATTTAATGTTGGTGTTTTTTGGCAAGCAAATAAGGAACGTTTTAGTAAGACGATAAGAGAGAATCCTGAAGATCTGAGGATGTGCATTTATTATCACATCAGAGGTGTTTCAGCTGTGAAATTTCTTCTTGAAGTTAGAGAAAACTATAAAAGCTTCAAGGAATAGGAAAATACAAATTATGGCAGAAAGAAGCTAAGTAAAATAACATCCTAATGAAATATAAATCACTATCTTGGCTTTTGTCATTGTGCATGATGGAAAAGTAACCAATTTGAGTTTATCCTAAAATCCGGGGTCATTTGGAAAGCTTAGTGATAGAATTTAATTTATTTTCTAGAAAGGAAAACAAGGCTACAAAATGGGATGACAGCGCCTTCCTCCCTGGATCGTTAAGAGGAAGAAGTAAGAAAACCACATAAAATGCCTAGCATGAGGCTCTGCACATAATTAGTGGTTAGTAAATACAATTTGTCTTCAAGGAGATAGAAAAGTATAATCTCAAAGAATACAAATGGGTGTATTCACATTTAAATTTCCAGAAGAGGAGTTATGCCAAATCTAGTATGAATTACATAATTTATTACCTTTAAGCTTATAATTATGAGACAAGTTTGAGGAAGACAAAGATTCTATTGACTAGGAAAATAACTTTATTCTTTAGAGATGCATACTGAAGTGTCTAGCATTTATTAGGAGCATGATGTTCGTAATTCAAAATTCTTAAGCAAAAAAAATGATGAATATTGGCAAAATGTCAACAACTTCTAAATCTAAATGATGAGCTTTTGGGTGTTCATTTAGCTATTCCCTCTACTCCTCTGTGTATTTTTGAAAACTTAAATAATGAAAAGTAGAAATAGAAGATTAAATTAAGGAACATTTCTACAATTTGGAGGTAGAGAAGAAGGCCTTTCCAAGAATAACAAAGACCTAAAATCATAAAAGAGCAATAACTTTGCCAACCCTAAATTTACAGCTTCTAGATGGTAACTTTATTTTTTCTTTTTTAAGATTTTATTTATTTATTTGACAGAGAGAGACACAACAAGAGAGGGAACACAAGCAGGAGCAGAGGGAGAGGGAGAAGCAAGGCTTCCGGCAAAGCAGGGAGCCAGATGCGGGGCTCAACCCGAGGACCCGGGGATCATGACCTGAGCCAAAAGCAGACGCTTAACCCACTGAGCTACCCAGGTGCCCCGGTAAGTAACTTTAAAGAGGAACAACTGGACAAAAATATTCACACTGTATAAGAGTATTAATTTCCTCACTATATTTTTCCTGATTTGTAAGAGCTCTCTGGACACACCCCAACAGAAAATAGCAAAACAGGGGCAGAGAAGTCACAAAGATAGATAAATGGTTATTACACATATGAAAAGCTATTTGATTTCACTAGTGATCAAAGAGATTAGAGTGAGGATATGAACATTTGACACTGACCAAATATTGAAAAGAAAAGAAGCTGCCGATCACAGCTCTCTCTTACTGGTCAGGACATAAACTGAACATTTTTTTCTTTTTAAAGATTTTATTTATTTGACAGAGAGAGATCACAAGTAGGCAGAGAGGCAGGCAGAGGGAGAGGGGGAAGCAGGCTCCCCACTGGGCAGAGAGCCTGATGTGGAGCTGGATCCCAGGACTCTGGGATCATGACCTGAGCTGAAGGTAGAGGCTTTAACCCACTGAGCCACCCAGGTGCCCTAAAGTGGACATTTCTGAAGGGCAGTGTGTTCATGTCCATCAAAATGTTTGACTGCTATACAGCTTTTCTCAGTAATTTTACTCTCAAGAAATTATCTTTAGTAAAAATAAGAATCTGAGCAATGTGTGTTATGCTGTTTACTGTAATGATACTTATAAAAAAGCAAGTTAAATGTTCATCAATAAGTTATCTTAATAGTATATAAATAGGACATGATGTTTTGTAATCTTAAAAGGATAAAACAAACATCTTCCTGAATGAGACCTATAAGACAGTGATAAATGGGAAAATGCCCATGGATACCAAAAGAACCATATTGGTTTTAAAAAGTTTTTGCTGAATGCCAAAGTCCTAGAATGATTGTCAATACTGGCTATCACTTGAAGTAGTGACAGCGGGTAACTTGTGCTTTTATTTCAGATTATTCTGCCTCGTTTGGGCTTCTTTTTTATGTTAAGCATGGGTTATACTAAGGAAAAATCCCTCTGTTGGTCCCGCATCTTCTGTCCTCATCAAGCCACTCGGGCATTTCTAGGAAGCATGAAAGATACAAACGAGGGCAGGCACGGAGGGAGGTAAATGGGAGCGCTGTGAGGGTGCGCGCGCAGGCCTGTGCGTGCACGCACGGGTGCGCATGCGTGCGTGCAAGGGTGCGCACGCGCATTAGTGCCATGGCGTCTTTATCACAGTAGTGGGGGAGCACAGCTGCTGTTTCTTACAGGGTTTTTGGCCCCTTGTACCCTTAGTATAGTTGGCACTCATTCCAATGCTCTGAAATCATTGATCCTTTCCTCTGTTGACCCTCCCAGAGTGCAGGCTGTTTGTGTGGGGGGCCTGTGCCTCAGACATCTTTGTATTTCAAGTGCTTGACCCATTGTGATCTCTCAGTAACGTCTGAGGAGCAGACAGTCTGGGGGCCCTAGAGTGGGAGAGGAAGGTGGAACCAGACGAGAGAAAGCAAAGCTAAGTTTTTTCATGTCTGGACTAAAAGGCAGCCTGGATGGAGACCTAAAGACGCCCAAGGTGGGTCCTAAGACTGGGAAAGGAGGCCAGGCTTCCGCACAAATGTAGTAGTTCGAGACTTCAGGCTTGTGCTTGAATTTTTGCCACTGAGTAACTTCGAGGTCACAGGCAACTTAACTTCCCTAAGCTCATTTGTCAAGTTGAGAAAACAGGAGAACTGTCCTCCTAGGATTCTTGGGAGTTTTAATCAGGGTAACTTCTGGAAAGTGTTTTACACAGTGTTTGGCAAAGAGTAAGCGCTCAATAAATGTCAGCTCTAGGTAACCATATTTGGTGGTAGGGCCTGCGCCCTGGCCGCTGAGCAAAGCAGATGGCACGCAAAAGTGTCAGGTCTTCCAGTGCCCGGGAATAATGTAATGGAAGGGAGACGCAGTTAAGGCTAAGAAACCGATGTATTCTGCCTGGCTTCTAGACCAGGATTTGGGAAAGGAATAAAAGCAATTTTTTCATGAGCCCTGAAATTAATATCAACTGGTGCTAATCCAGATATGGTGCTCTGTGGACTGACAAACAGCAAAAGGGGCTTATTATTACACTAGCCGAGTAAGCCTGTGATGGGTCTCAGGAATGTGCTGGCTACCTCATGGAAAACCAGCCAGTATGGTTTCAGTTAGTGAAGGCAGCGCAGAAGCCCTGAGACCTCTAACTGCTGCCGATGTGTCTGGTTTTCCCTCTTCCCCAAATTACACTATTCTTGATTTAACTTTTAACATGTATCTGTCCAAAAGACTAAATCACAACATCTCCTCCTTGTGAAATGATTAACCTGGAAAAATCTCACTCTGGGCAGTTATGTTACTGGACATTTTTATGTGGAGCAATGTTTTTCATAGCAAGCCTCAGTGACTGTGCAAACACATACACACTGTTCAGTTTCCGGTATCTATACCCAATAGGGCAGGAAGAATAAAGGGTCTTTTATATTTTGGTCAATTTGCTCTGCCCATGGTCTAATTAGTGTCTGGTTTTAACCTGATGCCTCCCTTAGAAGCCACCAAGATATTATTTAATGGTCTTAAGGCCACTCGAGTTTGGGTAGCTCCGAAGGGACCTGACGGGGAAGGGCTTACTTACTGGTAGAGATTTTTCACAGACTGTTCACTTCTGGTCAGGCTGAAATAGGGTCCCTCTCTCTTCAGGTCATCGACCTCCCCTCGGCAGAAGCCCACCCGGGCGGGAAGCTCAAGCTGGACGTTGTAAGACTCTTTGGGGCGGGTTCCCAAGAACTGAAGGCCATTGGCAGGGTAAAGAAAGAGGGCGTAGGTATCAG
This sequence comes from Procyon lotor, assembly GCA_028646535.1. Classification (NCBI taxonomy): domain Eukaryota; kingdom Metazoa; phylum Chordata; class Mammalia; order Carnivora; family Procyonidae; genus Procyon; species Procyon lotor. Next base: position 81,176,088 of record CM053609.1, read on the forward strand.
ACGCATCAGATGCCAAAACTGCCTGGAAAGTGTTCAGCTATGAAAAACAAAAAATAGGAAATATTCTTAATAAAACAAACAAGAAAAGAAAAACAAAACAGAATGTAAGCAAAGCATCATGAAGTACAAGGGTCTTCCCCCTTCTCAGGATTCCTCCAAATTGCTTTTATACAGTATAGTCTTTTCAGTTTCCTCTCCAAGCTGTAATTGTGTAAGCTATATTATTACCATAATCCTTTTTTATCATTTAGGTTAATACTTGAAAGATGCATAGGTAAGAACCACAATTTACAGAATGATGTTTTTAAGGTTTCAAACTTCTCTCATCCAAACCTCTTTAAGAGCTAAGAGCCAGTACCAAAATTAACCTGTATATTCTCACCGCCACTGCCCTGGTTTACTACACTGGGCCCTCATGTGGATCATTCATTCATTCATTCATTCATTCATTCATTCATTCATTCACCTGTTTACTGAACGCCTATTATGGGCAGGCACAGTGTTAGCCATTGGCTGATCAAAAGGCCTTACTGTTCCCACAGTTTCGCTCTCTTTTCTCTTTCATCTGCCTTTTCACACCAGCACCTGAGTTACCTGACCCTCCTTTCACAGACCAGGAAACAAGACATTGAAGCTCACAGATCTGCCTAAGGTAAGGTAGCCAGTACACGGTGGCAGGCCAGCCAGCTCCACAGGCCTTGCCCTGCACTGCTGGGCCACTACTAGGCCACTGTAGCTACTCCTTAGCATCCCATTCAAGGTGGTTTATAACTGCCCCAAATTCTTTCCCCAGGTTTAGATCCCCTGCATCTTCATCAGACTGTGTCTCCCCCTCTGTGCCGTGTACTTTAATGCTTCTCTATTTTTGTTCATGTTTCTCTGTGCCGGACAACCCTCCTAACCTTCTAATGCTGCCCTTCTGATGTTTTCTGTGATTCCTTGCAGATTCATTTCTGTTCTCTGACCATGCATAGCACCTGGTGTTTCTGGTTACCATTCGCCTCATTTTGCTGGTTAGCTGGTTTGAGTGTTTGGAAACTCCACTTATTAATAATTCACTTGCACCTTAATTCAGCCAAGTACCTACTAAGCTAGACATTATGCTTGGTGCTGAAGGAAAAGGGAGCAAAGGAAGGGAGACTCTGCCTGGGATAGTCTCACTCTTAGAAGGGAACAGCCATGGCTGGAATTCAGGAGAGTTACTGGAGAAGATAGTAGAGGCCAGAGGAGGGTGTGTGAGATGTCAGGCTTGGGCTGGGGAGGCGTCACAGAGGTGGCCTGTGAACATTCATAAACACAGGAGGAGCCAAAGCAGGCCAGAGTAAGAGACCAGGAGTCTGAATTAGCCACAAACTCAGCACCCAGGCCCTCGTAAAATCACTCCTTAAAGTTCAGTTTACTCTTGTATTTTCAGCCAGACACTTTTGCCTTTACCTAACACTAGCTCCACCCATAGCCTCACATGATCTGTTAGTGGTACTTCCTTATCTTAAAAAGGTATTATATTTAGGACTCTGAGAACTCTTCTCTCACTAAGCCCCTCTTTTTTTTAATTTAACAAAAAAAATTTTTAAGTCCCCCTCTTTTTTACAATTTGGTAGGGAACTGGGAGCTATTTATAAATACCACTACTTCCTAAATAATGTGACTCTTAGAAATGTTATTTCCTGGGAAGGGGTACTATTTCTCCATTTTGCTAGACAAACAAAAGTAGGCACAGAGAAGAACATCACATCTTACTAAATAAAATAGCAAACAACAGGAGGGTATCCTGCATTTTGTTCTGTCTTGGGCCCTTCCCCACATGGTGCTCAGACTCTTCCCAATGTTTATTCCTCCCCAGTGCTTAATTGCAAAGTATAGTTTTGACACTTTGCTGATAGGACAAATCAACTCAGGTGTTAAACGCTTTTCAAGAAAAAAAGAAGCACACAACCTTTCTTTTTGTTCTCTAACATAGACACACTTACCTTATTTTGCTTTCTTTTTTTTTAAGACTCATTTTTCAGTGATCTCTACACCCAACATGGGACTCAAACTTACAACTCTGAGATCAAGAATCTCATGCTCTACTGACAGCCCTACTGACAGCCAGCCAGGCACCCCAACTTACTTTAAGCTCGTATACTTAAAGATGGCAGACGTGGGGGGTGGTATATTTGTTATTTTTGCAGCTGTTGATTGTTTCATCGGCAAAGTTGACTGTTCCAGAAACAAAAGGCAAAGGATGCTTTCTAGAATTTCTCAAAACTAGGAAAACATAACTTCTGCCAAATGTAAACAAAGCCTATTCTGCATCATGTCCATATCTAACGTAGACCACCTCATCGGTAGACGTTTGATTCCATGACCACAGGGAACTCCTTTGGTCAGAATCAACAAAGTTCAGCTAGGAAAGAAAAGTACTTGAGGAAAGAGAAAGGATCCATTGTAACAAGCTAAGCTTTCAAAGCTCCTGGCATTGATTACTTACAACAAATGTAAGATAGGAAGAATTCTGGTTCTAAGTTTAGAGAAATTCTGTTAAGATAAGGAGGAGGGGGTGTCCCACAGATTGTGAGGGAACTGAAGAGGGTGGGGGGAGGGGAGGGAGAAAATAAACAGAGCTGTGAAAGGGAGGGTCTGGTTTTTACTGTGGAGTCTGGGAATTTAGCACTTTATTTTATTCATTCTGTCAGTCAGTCAATAAATCCATTTTGATGAAAATTTATTCAGTGCCTTTTATATGCCATCTCTGAACCAAGGACTTACACAGGTGGCAAGCCTTTATTTCATTTACTTGTCTCCACTGAAATAGGCAAAAAAGAAGATTTTAGATAGAATTTATGATCCCAAAGTACAGGCCAAAAGAGTTTGGCTGTCTAAAAACCACCCACACACCAAATGATCACTTTTAAAGTTCTCTCTCTTGGCTCTACAAAATTCTACATCTAACCGCTAAAGAGCACACTTCACGAAGTCCTGAAGGACTCCCTCCCGGAGCACTCCTCCATGAGCTTCCAGACCGGAAAGGTCTTCACATTCCTGGAGACGAGAGTGCCTTTGCAAGAACCACACATGCTCTGTCTCTGAAGATAAACCCTCAGATGGGCTGCCAAACCCCACAAAAGGGTCACAGGTTCCCAACTTCCTCAGGATCCCAGGGAGGAGAGAGCGGCCTCCATGGGAAGAGGAACAGCACAGAGAGGATTGGGGCCAGTGGCTGTCTGGCTTCAGGGTTTCTGCCATCCTGTTATCCGAAAGAGAGAAAAGCCAGAGTTGTCTGCAGAAACCAGGAAGGCTCTGACTCTCCCTTTCAGGTTCCTTTCAGGGACATCACCAAGCAATGCTGACTTGACACTCGGCAGAGCCAGGCTGATGGATACAAAACATACCTCTCTACAAGCTTCTAAATTTGCAATTCATTTAATTAATTTCAGCCATCTGGCGAAGCGACAGATGTCTTGTCCCAAACAGGTTTGCCTATAGTGGCTTACAAAAGTTACAGTGAAAATGAAGAAGTAGGGTGACTCCTACAGGCGTCACAAAGTTCTCTTTCCTGTCTTCTTTGGGGTCACATGCTCTCCACAGCGGTGCCATCACTGACTTCTGGTCTCCAGGGTTTGGGGTGAACACTAACTTCCACTCCTTAATAAATTTCTCCATCTCCCAGCACCTGGAGGTCACTGTCACAGGCATGACTTCCTCTCATTCAGTTGTATGCCCTAAACCCTACAGATCCTGTGCAAAATCCAAAGATCGATGCTCTAGTCTCTAAAGTGACACCTGTCCTGACATTTAGTCTTTAGCAAAACATAATGATTTCGTTAACCAATTTCCATGTATGTCTCTATGCAGTATATCTTCAGAGCTATATTTTAGCCTCAGGTTAAACATTTTTGGATAGACCCCAGAGCTCCCCTCTTCTGGACTTGAGCTCCAGAAGTCCAAAAGCTACAACAAAGTCCCCCTCTCACCTCTCATTCTCTCTGTGGATTCACCCCCCTCCATTAACAACAATCATCCTTTGAAACAAGTCAACACACTTTAGTCCCTACAGTGAGGCCTCTGATGGGCAACCTTCCGCTCACGTCATGTGACTTGCTCCACCACTCCCCTCATCCCTGTCTCCCGCCTCAGCTCTCTCAGCCTGTTCCCGGACAAGGCCTTGCCCGGAACAGTTTCTTCTGCCGCCTCATTCTCAGGATCCATTCTTTCAGCCCTTTTGGCTCAACTTAAATTCCAGGTCAACAAAACATCCCCCATATCACACAGATTTGTGTGGCCCCGTTCTCCACAACTCCCATCTGTCAAACAACAACAAAACAATTCTCCCCCTCCCCCCCAAAACCACAGCTGAAGTAAACACTAGTCCTCTTTATGTCTCTGTCAACAAGTTCTTTGGAGATCAACACCATGACTTCTTTGCCCTCTGGGCACCTATGATAGTTGAGAAATCTCAGATTCAATGAACTGATAAACACTATTTATTCTTTTTTTTTTAAGAGAGCGAGTGCACCAGCCCCCTTCCCTGGCCCCGACAAGCCAGCAGGAGGTAGAGAATCTTAAGCAGGCTCCACATCCAAGGCGCATAACATGGCAGATCATGAGACCAGGACCCAAGCCGAAATCAGGAATTGGACAAAACCAGCTCAGCCACTGAGGCACCCCATATTTCTTCACTCTTTGCCACAAAGAACTCACACAGCCCTTCAGGCAGATTACTGTTTGCCAAAATTTATCTCCAAAGAACTATTAAAATAAGAACTCAAATCAAATCACAGGGCTCTTTAAAGTATTCAGAAGAACCTTCAATGTGGGTAATTGAAAAAACATCCTCTCTCCAAACAGAACCCTTATCTCCTTTTGAAACGAAACAAATTCCGAAGCCAAGTCAGCATATGGCAATGTCTGAAGAATGATTTTAACTAGAAAAGTAAGAGATGGAATCTACAAATCTTCCTGTACTACCCACCCAAAAGAGACCAGACAGAAGCTGCAGTTCAGAAAACCTAGTATTTAAAGAGTCCTTATGCAAAGGCCTTACATCACAGTGTCCTTACAAGAGAGAGAAATTGAAAAACCAGAATCTATTCCTAGCGACCCAACACAGAGGTGCACAGATTGGCTGAGCAGCCACACCCACTAGGTCTAAAAGAAATGTCTAAATGACATTAAAAATGTCACCCTATTTAAAAATGCCACCTTAATGAAGAACTTCAATGTGAGACAGGACTCCATCAAAAGCCTTGAGGAGAACACAAATATAACCTTTTCAACCTCAGCAGCAGCAACTTCTTCCTGGAAACATCTCCAAAGGCAAGGGAAGCAAGGACAAAAATGAACTATTGGGACTTCATCAAGATCAAAAGCTTTTGCACAGCAAAGGAAACAGTCAACTAAACCAAAAGACAACTGACAGAATGGGAGAAGATATTCTCCAATGACATATCACATAAAGGGCTAGTATCCAAAATCTATCAAGAACTTCTCAAACTCAACACCCAA
>CM053609.1:81182074-81217693 GCA_028646535.1 Procyon lotor
ATGCGGAGAAAGGGGAACCCTCCTACACTGTTGGTGGGAATGCAAGTTAGTACAGCCACTCTGGAAAACAGTATGGAGGTTCCTCAAAAAGTTGAAAACAGAGCTACCCTACGACCCAGCAATCGCACTACTGGGTATTTACCCTAAAGATACAAATGTGATCCAAACGGGCACGTGCACCCGAATGTTTATAGCAGCAATGTCCACAATAGCCAAACTATGGAAAGACCGTAGATGTCCATCAACAGATGAATGGATAAAGAAGATGTGGTATATATATACAATGGAATACTATGCAGCCCTCAAGAGAAACGAAATCTGGCCATTTGCAAGGATATAATATGAAGAATCTGAGAGGCAGGGTGGGGAGTCATGGGGGAGAATGAAATAAGATGGGATAGGGAGGGAGACAAACCATAAGAGACTCTCAATCTAACAAAACAAACTGAGGGTTGCTGGGGGGTAGAGGGGTAGGAATAGGGTGGCTGGGTGATGGACATTGGGCAGGGTATGTGCTGTTAAGTGCTGTGAAATGTGTAAGCCTGATGATTCACAGACCTGTACCCCTGGGGCAAATAAAGAGTTTTCATGCTGACACAAGCAAAAAAAAAAAATGCCACCTTAGTTAATTCTGACAATAATCCTCTAAGGTAGGTGTTGCTTCCCCATTTTACAGGTTAGGAAATAAGAACGAGGCCGAGTCATTGCTTCCGAAGTCACCGGATAACCTTTCATAATGCATGTCCTTTCAAAATGTTTTTATGTTGTCATGGTCTTTACAACCATCCTGAAAAGTTGAGTGAAAGAGCGGTATTCCCATGTTACAGATGAAATTGAAACAAAAATTGACAAAGTCACCTTATCTGTATTATAATTTTTGGTTTCAAATAAGCTGTGAAAAAATGGAATCTTAAAGCTCTAGTGTGATTTCACCATCCCAGAACTTCTGTGCCACTCTTCATCTCCAATTCATCTCACTTAACTCAACTTCATCATTATTGTGTTGAAAAAGGGAGACATGGGTGCCTGGGTGGCTCAGTGGGTTAAAGCCTCTGCCTTCGGCTCAGGTCATGATCTCAGAGTCCTGGGATTGAGCCCCACATCGGGCTCTCTGCTCGGCGGGGAGCCTGCTTCCTCCTCTCTCTCTCTCTCTCTCTCTGCCTGCTTGTGATCTCTCTCTGTGTCAAATAAATAAATAAAATCTTAAAAAAAAAAAAAAAAAGATAAAATCTTTGGGGCACCTGGGTGGCTCAGTGGCTTAAAGCCTCTGCCTTCGGCTCAGGTCATGTTCTCAGGGTCCTGGGATCGAGTCTCACATCGGGCTCTCTGCTCAGCGGGGAGCCTACTTCCCCCTCTCTCTCTGCCTGCCTCTCTGCCTACTTGTGATCTCTCTGTCAAATAAATTAATTAATTATTTTTTTTAAAAAAAGAAAAAGTGTGACAGATGCAGATGAATTCTCTTCAGAGCACTGGAATACTAATTTGGAAGTAAAAAAGTATCAGCAGCATCCTTAACAGCCAATTCCATTGTAAGTTCACTCTTCCTTTGAATGAAGTATGATTCCTGGGCGCCTGGGTGGCTCAGTGGGTTAAAGCCTCTGCCTTCAGCTCAGGTCATGATCTCAGAGTCCTGGGATGGAGCCCCACATCGGGCTCTCTGCTCGGCGGGGAGCCTGCTTCCTCCTCTCTCTCTCTCTCTGCCTGCTTGTGATCTCTCTCTGTGTCAAATAAATAAATAAAATCTTAAAAAAAAAAAAAAAAGATAAAATCTTTGGGGCACCTGGGTGGCTCAGTGGGTCAAAGCCTCTGCCTTTGGCTCAGGTCATGATCTCAGGGTCCTGGGATCGAGCCCCGCATCGGGTTCTCTGCTCAGCGGGGAGCCTGCTTCCCACTCTCTCTCTGCCTGCCTCTTGGCCTACTTGTGATCTCTCTCTGTGTGTGTCAAATAAATAAATAAAAATAAAATCTGAAAAAAAATGTTATTATGAATGAAATTCATAATAGTCTTATGTATTCCAAGTACTCTTCTGGTACTAAGAGCAAATCAAGCTTTATTTATTGCAAGTCTTTGGAAGAAGCACAATTATTGTGTCCACCTACATCACTTGAGCCAAGGAAATGGGTCTGGCATGAAAAATCTGGGTTAAAAGCAGTGAAAACAAAAACAAAAAAGTTGGGGCACCTGGCTGGCTCAGTTCATAGAGCATGTGACTCTTGATCTTGGGGTTGTGAGTTCCAGCCCCACATTGGGTGTAGAGATTACTTAAAAATAAAGGCAATTTAAAAAACCCTAAGAATCAAGAAATGTGTACTCTAAACCTGCCTTTGCCTCACTAAGAGCAGAATTCTCAACAATTGCATTATCTTCTGTTTGCCATTATCTGTGAAATGCAAACAATAATCTTTGTTGTACTTATCTTGTAGGATTGTTGTGTTGATAAAATAATTTTATTTTAAGAATTACCTCGATAGCTTGAATAAACAACATATATAATAATTGTCTTAGTAGTCTTTCCTTTGAGTCCTTACCTTCTCAATAGAGACAAAAAGAACTCCTGGGGGAAAAAATTCAATCCCTTGCTTAAAATCCTACAAAACCTACCCCCTGCTAAAGAAACAAGTCCAGACTCCCAGCAGAGCAGGTTCTGTCCCCATCCCATGGCTTTTTCATCCTCATGTCCGACCACCCTTCCTATTTAGTAATAATGCACCACATGTAAGGCCCAAAACACATTCTACTTTACAGCACGTGGGTGATGCATCACATGCTATTTCTTCTGAGACTGGTCCACTGTGCTCAACTAGATTCAAGACTACTTCCTCATTAAAACTTTCCCAGATTGAGGGGCACCTGGGTGGTTCAGTAGGTTAAAACCTCTGCCTTCGGTTCAGGTTAGGATCTCAGGGTCCTGGGATCGAGCCCCACATCAGGCTCTCTGCTCAGCTGCGAGACTGCTTCCCACTCTCTCTCTGCCTGCCTCTCAGCCCACTTGTGATCTCCCTCTCTGTCAAATGAATAAATAAAATCTTAAAAAAAAAAACCCAACAAAAACTGTCCCAGATTGAGTCCCCTAAGTTAATCTTTTTTTTTTAATTAACATATGATGTATTATATGTTTCAGGGGTACAGGTCTGTGAATCATCAGTCTTACACAATTCACAGTGCTCACCATAGCACATACCCTCCCCAATGTCCAAGATACTACTACACTTAACATACTGAACATGATCAATGTCCCCACTAAACTATGAGGTCCTTGGGAGCAAAGAGTATTTCCTTTCACTGTGTTTATACCAGTTCTGAACTATGGTAAGTGTGCAAAAACAGTTTACTGGATGAATAAATCCTTACTACATTTAAATATAAATTGCTTATAACACACACTTATATGCATATGCCACATATTAAGATATACGTTTACAAAAAAAAAAAAGACTGGCAGAAAACACGATAAAGTATTAGCAGTGGTAACCTCTGGTTAGTGGAGTTATAATGTTTATAATTTTCTTTTTTATATTTTATATTTAATGTTTATATTTTATTTTCTAAGATTTTATTATTAGGTATATTATATTTAATTTTATTTTTTAAGATTTATTTGAGAGAGAGAGAGAGAGCACAAATGGAGGGAGGGTCGGGGGGTGGGGGGAAGCAGACTCCCTGCTGAGCAGGGAGCCTGACAACAGGCTGGATCAGGACCCTGAGATTATGACCTGAGGTAAAATCAAGAGTCGGCTGCTCAACCACTGAGCCACCCAGGTGCCCCTCTAATTTTAAATATGTTTTTAAACTTATATACAAAAATGAATGAACAAGTGAATGAATGAATGCAACATAATGATGAGGAGCCTTATCTTACTCATTTTTCTCCAACCCTCCACCTAGCCCAATGCCGTGCAAAAAGGAAGTACCCAATATATTTGTCCGAATCGACTATATTCTGTTGAAATGAATAACTGAAATATCAAAACCACATCTGTAAAGAAAAAAAATTACTCAATAAACAAAACTAAATGCTGCTTGACAAAAAAATGAATGTCAAAAAATCACAAATTGAAATATCTTGTATTTCTATATCTTCTTAGAATAGCCTTTTGGGGCTATTTCTCTTACAGAACACAAAGCAAGAATGGCCACCATCTTGAACTACTCAGTGAGAGCAGGCAAGCTGCTTAATCTTTCAGGGAGGATACGTACCATCTTTCTATAACTAAGAAACACTATGATGAGTTAAAATAGAGATAAACTGTAAGTGTTTCAGCCCTTCGAGTATGACGTTTTAGATTCAGGTCTTCTTTCACAGGAGGAAGCCCTTACCTATTCCAGGAATGAGGCAGTTGGCCATTTGCCAAGCCACCCTGGTCCCACCTGACGTCCTTTTGGAGTACTTTAAATGTTGCTGTCCAGCCTAAAGACTGGGAGCTTGGATTGTTTCACTTTCCTGTTAGACTATAAAACAAATGGAGGACAGTCCCCTGTAAACCAGGGAGCATGTAAACTGATGTCTTTAGAACAATTTGGCAAAAGCTATCAAGAATCTTATAAACTGGATCCTCTCTGGCCCACAAGTTCCACTTCCTGGAATACCAAGTAAGGACATGTGGAAAGATTTAGCTTAAAAAAAAAAGTGCTCTGCAAAATTATAAATTGGAAATAACCTTAATGACCACTGGACATATGGTAAATTCACTGGATGGAATATTATGCAGATACTATAAATGCTGTTGTAGAAACATATTTAGTGACAATGAAACATATTCACAACATACTACTGAGTGAAAAAATAGTTTACAAAATAGCATGTACAGTGTGAACCCATTAGTGTTAAAAGACAGTGACAGATAAATACAGACATTAATAGGAAAAAAACTTCTGGAAGATATAAATGAAAATGTTTAACTGATTATCTTTGAGCAGTAGGAAAATGAGTGGTTGTTTTTTTTTTTTTTTGTGGTTGTTCTTTTTTAAATTGCCTCTATTTGCTATGTTTTTCCTTCAATGAACATATAATTAGAAATAATTCTTATATACTTAGAGGTGATTCTAAAAATAAACAACCCAACAGTGAACTGCCTTGTGTTCTGAGGGCCTTCCACATCTGCACTGGGGCCCTCATACCCGATCCTTGCTAGAAGTAGCCACCTCTCAGATCCTTAGAGGACGCCTGGAGAAAACAGCCTTCTTCATTTCCAAGGCACTTTGGCCCCCGTGCCACCAAAGGATACATGAGGTTCAGCGCGAAAGCGGACTCAGAAGAAATTCCAAGCCAGTCCCTGAGTTCCAGCCCAGAATTCAAACCCATCCCTCCACTGGCTTGGCGGCCAAGCACCCTTGGTCAGTTACCTTTCCTGAGGGTGGCACCCGGCTGGTGACCTCCTCGTAGGCGCCCACCCGATCCCAGGTGGCCAAGAAAGTGTGGGTGGGGGTGAAGTGCGCCGCGGTGCGCGGGAAGCCTGCGCGCACATAGCGCGCGGCCAGACCCAGCACCTCCAGGGACGTGTCCTCCCGGTACAGGACCTGGCCCCTGCCGTGGCTCGTATCGATGTCCGCCAGGAAGGGGGCAATGGCCGGAAAGTCTGTGGGGAAAACATCGTCCACGTACTGGGTCTCCCTAGGGAAGTCCTGAGTGGAGATGATACCGTTGGTGCCCACCTGTTGGAAGAGAGGGACAAGAGGTGACCGTCGCATACGCGCCAGGAGCTCTCGGGCAGCCACTACAAGTCCACTGTGCGCGCGCCCACTCTGGCTACGTACGGGGGGAAGGGAACCGCCCGAGGCTTGAAGCTGCCCCTTCCCTAGCCTCTGGGAACGCGACTCCCGATTCAGGGTGACCAACGCAACTTGGTGCCGCCCGCCACCCCCACCCCACAGCACGGTGCGATAGGTCCAGGAGCCCTAAAACTCCTGGTTCACATATCTTCTCCCTTCCCGCACAATGCTGGAGAAAACGTCCGGGTGCGAGGAGGGAACGCACCAGCTCTGCAGCTGTACACAGCCTTCTCGCGGTCCTTACTGGAAAACCCACAGGCCGCCCCAGCATCCCCACCTCCTTTTCTGCCTGGGACGCTTCTGTAGCTGCGAATCTGTGGGTCTGAGTTCTTGGTCTTCCTCTCGAGGTAAAGAAAAGTCAGACAGCAGCATTGCTGCAGAGCCAGGTCCCCACCCCAGGGGCGCTCGGGGACAACCTGGCGTGCGGACTATTTCCTCCGCTTGGAAGGCAGGGGTTCGGCGAGAGCCGCACTACATTGACCCGTGGGAAGAAGCTGCGAGAAATCTGCCGGTTCCCACACCGAGCGAGGGCTGAACTTACGTAGAGGTAGCTGAACTGGGCTTCGTAGAATCGCAGGGGACTCGCCAGCTTCACCGGGGTGGAGCTTTCGTCGTCGCCTTCCTGCAGGAGCTGGTCCCCCCGCGACTGACCGTAGGGGAAGAGCTCGTCTGGGTGCAGCGCCCCGACCCGGGCCAGCAGCAGCAGCAGCAGCAGCGGTGGCGGCGGCAGGGATGGCAGCGCCAGTCGCCGGGCGGCCCGGTCCCCCCGCATGCTGGCTCCGCTCCTGGGCTGCCCCGCCGCAGTGCGTGTCCCGGCCCGGCCCGCCAGCCCACTAGCCGCGCCGCGCCAGCCTCCAACCTGGATCCCCCCGGGCGCCCGCCCCTCCCAGGGCGCTGACTGGCTGCGGCGCTCGGCCGGGGACCAATCATCCGCTCGGGGAAAGTTCGACAGCCGCTGCCACATCTGGTTCTTGTTAAGAGTTTTCTAAGGCAGCGGTCGCGGGAGCGGCGAGGCTGGCGAGGTAGAAGCCTCGGGCCAGGGCTACTCGGAGTGCTGCTCCGCCTCCGCAATCCGAGAACTGCCGGGCTCGCTCCCGCCCTGCTGCTCGGGACTGCTCCCCGGGGTCGGAGAGCCCCTCCCCCGAGACCAAATGGCCCGCGATGTCCGAGGGCAGCGGCGCAGCAGGAGAGGACCTCAGCGCCAAGGGGGAACCCCGCAGCGGTGTGTGCAGCTGCTGGCTGGCGTGACGCGCCCCACCAGGCTGGCAGAGCGGGGGTGTGGTGGTGGGGTCCCGGGCGCCCCTCGCTCTTGAAGCATTGTCGCAGCCGCACCTCCCCTTGCTCCACCCAGAGACGCCCTGCCGAGAAGCGCGCTTTTGCAGGAAGCCGGAATGAAACGGTGGTGGGGTGGGAGGGGGCAGTCTAATTCCTAAGTTCCGACCCCTTTCCAAAGGCTACAGCCTGGAAAGACTGGGCTACCCGCTGAAATGCCCACCGGTCTGGGTCTGGGGTCAAGAGAGCGCTTTGTACCTTTTCCAGGGAAAACGGGACCTGGAAAGGCAATGAAACACTCCTGTGTGTGATCGGCTCCATGTGGGGCATGGAATGAAGCATCCCATCTGGGCACCAAGCGGAAATGGGTGAGGCGCCAGGGCAGGGGTACCTTGCAGGCATCGATCGAGGCTGCCCTTGCAGTGGGCAAGGGAGTGGTAACCCGAGCCACTCCCTGGGACTGGAAACCAACTGCTAGATGTGGGGGAACCCCATCCACCACAAACAACCGCTCTGTGAAGGATCAGGAGCCAGACGAGATTTTATTACCACTTTTATTATCCAGAGCTTGAAATTTCCCAGATAGTCTGTTTTCTCTCTCTAGCCCCCATGGGGTCCTTGCAAGCAAAGGTATTTAAAAAGAAGGAAAAAAGCAAACCCTTGGAAATGCCTTAAGGGATGTTCAAAAGAAAATTTCTTTTTGTGGGTATTTATTCCAGTCATACAAATCTTTCTGGGCCCAAAGGGCCAAGCCCTGAAAACTTTGAAGCTATCAAACTGTGAGACTCACAGTATCAGCACAAAGTGGAAAACCGGCCCAAAGCAGTTTGCTTCCTCTGAATGTGAAGGGTTGTGCACTTGTTTTTACAGAAGTGTATTTCTGCTTGCACATATACGTTCTCATTTCTATGGGAGATAGGTATTTTCACTGTACTGAGGAGGAAATGAAAGCTTTTCAAAGACATGACATGTTGTGATTTGACCTAGCCAAGGTCACCTAAAGTTACTCTTTGATATAAAATCCTTCACCGGCTTTCTCGAGGTTTTCCAAAACTCTCAACTGAATACAATAATAATAATAAAAAAGCTGACATTTATTTGGTGGTAATGTAAGCTATCAGCTACTAACATAGGCTACCAGTTATAGGCTAGTGGCTTAAAATGACTCCCACAGCTCCCCATTTTGTGGTGTTCATTCCCTTGTATGACCCCCTTCCCTGGAGTGTGGGCTGGCCTGATGACTTTTACCCTACGGAATGTGGCAATAGTGACAAGAAGTCACTTCGCTGATTATGCTACATCCGTGTTGGTCACAGGCCCTCTGTCACTGATGATGCAAGCTGTTATGCTGGGGGGGCCCACATGGCAAGGAACTGAGGGCAGCCTCCGGCCAACGGCCATCAAAGCACCGAATTCTGCCAACAACCATGTACGTGAGCTTGGAAATGGATCCTTCTCCAGTCATGTCTTGAGATAATACCTCATCTCTGGCTGACACTTTGATTGCAGCCTTGTGGGAGACCTTGAAGCCTAAGACCAGATTCTGGACCTGTGAGAACTTAATAAATGTGCATTGTTTTAAGCTTTTATGATTTGGGATAATTTCTTATGCAAAAATAGATAAGTGATACAGCTAGACACTGCGCTAAGAAAACCAAGACTTCGAGGAATTAAAAAAAAAAAAAAATCAGTTATGTGGCTTGTAAGTACCAGAGCTGGGATTTGAACCCAGTTCTGTCTGATTTCTAAACCTCCACTCTGAAGCACTAAATCATGTTGCCACAAGGTTCTCTGCAAGGCTGTTCTAGCCTAGCTCTCTAACTTCAGCTCTAGGCATAGCTGCCATTTCAGCTGAGACTTTAGTTCTCAAAGCAATCTTCTATTTTATGGCGTGGAACACCTTCCCATGCCAGTCCCTCTACCTCTAATGCTTTTTCTTTTGTTTGTTTGGTTTTTTTTAAAGATTTTTATTCATTTATTTGGCACAGAGATCACAAGTAGGCAGAGAGGCAGGCAGAGAGAGAGGGGGAAGCAGGCTCCCTGCTGAGCAGAGAGCCCAATGCGGGGCTTGATCCCAGGACCCCAAGATCATGACCTAAGCCGAAGGCAGAGGCCCCAACCCACTGAGCCACCCAGGAGCCTCTCTAATGCTTTTTCTAATCAGTCTCCTCTAGCCAACACTCCTTCATCCTTGAACACATGAATAAAAATCCTTCTCTTTCCAGAAGCTTCCCTGGACACCACAGGGATTTAGAACAGCCATGTACCTGGTGCGTGCCATTATCACATTGCCCCATACTGACCCCCATACTGACCCCACCGTATCTCCTGGAATCCCTGATGCTCCATGTCTCCCTCACCCCTACGACCACACCTTGAGGGCACAGACTGTCTCATTCGGGGCCTGCCACAGCAATGCTTACCTGGCTCTTCTGGAGAAACTTAGAGAAATGTTTGTTGAATGAGTGAAAGCAAGCAAGCCAGCCTGGGGCTAAGATCCCTGTCTGTGAACACAAATGAAACATTCTTTCCCCTACACCACCTTTCCTGCTAATCTGACCTGAGTTTCGTAATCCTCTTTACCAGGCTCCAGAGCAGCGCACCTTCCAGTGTTTTCCAGCCTTTGTCATACTTTCATTCATCCATCCAACAACCATTTCCTGTGTTTACCAAGATAGCACAACTGGGCAAGACAGAATGGAGAATAACATGTGACCCCTGACTTCAAGAAACTCTTGATCTGGCGCAGCAGGGGAAGAATGAAGCATGAATACTAAAAAGCAGCAACATCACAACGTAGCACAGACTTAAGAGCAAAACAGGCAAAAAGAGCTGTGGCACTGCGAGGATGCTACCAGTTTCGAACCTGATGCTAAGCACAAGGAAGCAGATCCAAGAGGGCAGGGGCTGAAATGAGCAGCGCTGGCTCCCTGCTGCTTAAAGTGGCCGAATTCTTCTTGAAATACGAGGCTATAGACACTAGTGCTTGGGTGGACGTTCCTTTGAGCTCTTACTCTAATATTATTTTTAAAAAGCATGTGGCATCCAGTGGTTTTTCCTTTAAAATGTCACTCTGTGTCTTCAGGAAAAGAAAAAATCTGTCATCGTAATTTCCCTGGTCAAAGTAAATACCGAAGAAACACTTCTCTTGTATCCAGTCCTGGAGTAGAATTTCCGTGACTTGCCAGACTGGCTGACGAGGCAGAGGCCCCTTCCGGGATGGCAGTTATGAGAGGACCTCTACAGACATCTTAGTCGTCCTGGAGTCATCTGCATGGTGGCTTGGAGCATCACGTGAGAGGTAAGATGATTCGGGTGCAGAACTCTTTATCCCAAGCCAGGAATGGTACCAGACGCCCTGCCAACAGACCTCCACAGTTCTATTTGTGCGTGTGTGGTTATGTGTCTGTTCGAAATACCGAGACTTCAAGAATGATGGTACTTCCTGTTATTTTAATCAAGAGAATGAAAACACATTTGCTCCGCAGTGTGGCAAGCAGACGTGGGGATTCAAGACCAAGGTCTATGTATAGCCCTTACTGGTATGTGTGTGTGTTTGTACTGGAGGTGGGCTTGGCAGAAAATGTTCTGGCTCTTGTTGTGCACAGTGATTCTTTGCGTGACTTTACTATCCATTAAATTCCAGGGTGGGTATCTTAGCATGTAGGAAAAACAGGGCTGTGCAAATTAGCACGTCTCCGCAGACTTAGGCTTAATTGAAATTGTTAGGCCTAAGAGAAAGCGTGCACTGCTTACAAGTTCTGAGTAGTTCTTGGGATAGATTTGGTGGGGTCCCTACATTCTAATGACCTCCAGATAGGCCCCAAGCCCTAAGCTTTCACTTGGGTTTTTCGTTTATATCCTTCCCCAGGTGGGATGATACATCAAACCCACTTCTAGAATTAGATCCTCTACTCAGAGCTCTGAGTTTTCAGTTTTCATTAGTGACAGCAAGAGCTACTCCTTCTTGATTACCATGGCTGGTCTCCGGTCCCTGTCGGCTCTCACCCACTAGCTTTCGAGGCAGGAACGATAAGATAGCTGCCCAACCCGTATTCCCAATCTCCTCCCCTGTGTGAATCCACCACAGCCGGAAGGAGGGGAGTGCTCTCTCGGGCTCTCCCACAGTTAGAGTCACCATCTGGTTGAGTCCTCGCCAACCCGCGAGCAGTTGGCTGAAAGGCTGGTGACTCCTGGGAGGGCTCTTGCCTTGGTGATTCCTGGGGATAGTTGCATCTTTCTCCATTCTTGCTGCCTTACATGTGGATGTGTTGGTTTGAACTTGGACAACCATCTTCTGACCATAAACTGAACAACTACGAGGACGAAAGCATGGCAAGGTCAAAAGACAGATAGGAGAGGAGTGTCTTAGTCAGTGAGTAACTGTATACCCCCAGACCGTCTGTTCTGTGAGAAAACAAACCCGTGTTGCTGTAACCCCCCCTCACATGCCCCAGTACCTAATTCTGATACTTGGCTAGCTCCTTTCTCTACATCTGTCTGACACACAAATCTGACCACCACACACTCCTATCTAGGCCCCTTGGGTCACTCCTCCTTCACCTGCAGGCTGAACCTTGAGCTGGAAAGGCCCTGAGGTTTTGCCTCTGTCTGCCATCTCCCTTTCCTACCTAGACCCTTAGCAATACTGAACTATTGGTTGTTCCCCATCCCCACAGAGAGCTTGATTCGCGTGTGCCCCTGTTTATGCTGTTCCTTGCCTGGAACTCCCTTCTTATCTCCTGATGATCTCTCACCGCCTCCGGGAGTCAGTTCAGACACCACTTCACCTCAGCAGTCTCCCAGTTCCGGCAGCCTCTGAGGGACTGGGACACCTAGACACACTCCTTTCTCAGGGCCTCACAGAAATACCGCCGTGGTCTATTTCTGTCTGTCCCTTCAGCTGGTTAAAAGGGCCTTAGGGCTAGTTTCCATACAATGGCACGCTGTAGTCTTCTTTTGTTCTTATGCACTCTGATGGACTTGGTGAGTCTGTTTTAGGTTATTTTTACCACAAGCTGAGCACAACGAAAGAGACAGGCCTCGATAGGCCTCTAGAATGCGAACCAGCCCCCTGAAGGCAGGACCACATCTTCCTCATCCTCAACATCCCGGGCCTAGCAGAGTACCTGGTATAAACTTCTGGGCTGTTTAGTCAACCATTGTTGATTTGAATTGGGAAAGAGTATTGTAAAGAAATCTTCCCCCAGAATAAACAAACAAGTAAATAAATAGAAATTTTCCTTAACTTCCACATTTTTTCCTGAATAATCTACTCCCTGATTCTTCACATATTAGTTATATTTGGGATTGTTGTGGAATAAAAGGAATTGAAAGGTGTGGCTTTTATGGTGGTAGCCAGGATACCTTCACTACTAATTATATTTGAAGGTATTACAGCTAACGGCATTATTTTCCTCTGGAAAGAACAGTGCAGAAAGGCCCAAACCGTTCCCTCTCTCATTGCAACTCTACTGCAAGCACAGGCCAAACCTCACAAATTAGCCCTTACCATCAGCCTCCATCTTCTTCAAGAAGACTTCTCTCCCCACCCAGACTGCAAGTTCCTCAAAGGGTCTACTTTTCACTTCCTTTAAATACTCCCACCACTATCTGACACAGTGTTGAATAAATAGGGCTGGTCAACTTCTAATGAGTTGAGTGACTGCCCAAGGGTGAGCTCAGTGTGCGTTGTCTCCATTAGGTAGGGGCTGTGGTTGTGTTTCTAAAGGTTGTTGTCCTTGGCTTCATCTGTGCTTCTTTCCTAGACATCCTGTGCTTCTTACCAAATTGAGTCACCTTGTTTCTACTGCATGTGACCTGCTAGCCATTGTCCTTTCCTCTAGAAGTTAGTGCATGAGTCAGAACAATGCTAATAAAGCCAAAGATAATAATAGCAAGCCATAACTGAACCTTTATATTGTACCAGGTTCTTGTTAAGGACTGTATATACATTATTTCATTAATCTATATCCACTTTGCAGATGAAGAAACGAGCAGAGAGGGATTAAGCAACCTGATCAAAAACTCAGCCAGCAAGAATTAAAACCAGAATTCAAACTCAGGTGGTCTGACTCCAGGACCCAAACTTATAACCTCTGAAGACTGTGGATCTGATTCTCTGGGAGACCAGTTACTTTGCTCAGTAACGTGTTCATAGACAGTACCTTTAAGTCTGTAAGCCTGATAAAGGTAATTAGTTCTAATATTCCCTATCATTCATAAAGTTGGAATTATATTATCTTTATTGAAAACCATCTCATTCATGTTTAGGGAATTATAAATACCTAAACTTCATAAAGGGGCACCTGGGTGGCTCAGTGGATTAAAGCCTCTGCCTTCGGCTCAGGTCATGATCTCAGGGTCCTGGGATCGAGCCCCGCATTGGGCTCTCTGCTCAGTGGGGAGCCTGCTTCCCCCTCTCTCACTGCCTGCCTCTCTCTCCTCTCTGTCAAATAAATAAATAAAATTTAAAAAAAAAACTTCACAGAGAAAATATGACCCAATACCCTTAAGGAGTTTGCAACCTAGATTTGGAGATCATAATAGCTATAATTTATGGAGCATTTTAAAAAATTTCTCCTTTTTATGGCTTTTTAAAAAAGATTTTATTTATTTATTAGAGAGAGAGCATGCACACATACATGAGAGTGAGAGAGGGAGTGAGAGAGCAGGAGCAGGGGTAGAAGGAGAATCAGAGCCCCCGCTGAGCAGAGAGCCTGACGTGGGGCTCGATCCCAGGACCCCGAGATCACGACCCAAGCAGAAGGCAGATGCTTAACCGACTGAACCACCCAGGTGCCCCAATAATTTATGGAGAATTTATTATGCAACAGGCACTGTAATATATTATTTGCAATCCTTACAAAAACCCTACAGGATAAGGAAAATGAGAGTCTGGACTTTAACTGACTTGCTCATGCCCTACCAACTAGCCATAGCTGAGCTAGGATCTGATGGCCCCAGCAGTCACATCAAATGTAAATATGGTTGTATTTCATACATCCAGTGATAGCAACTTGGTACATACGTCATCCAGAATGACTGTGAGCACCAAAATGAGCCAGCAATCTTCCAAGCATACATCAGAAATAACAAAAACAACAAATAAAAGAAAAAGACAAAAATGTGAAGGCTACAGAATCTTCTCAGTGCTTGATTCCATTAATATATTGGTAGACTCCCCAAGCAGAGGCCTGTACATAACAGACACTACTCATGTTTTTTAATAATGTAATACTACTACCAAGGTTAGCACGTGTAAGAACAAACTCTCAAGTTCCAAATGAAGTACAATGGGCTATGTCCCATGGCTGCCCTCTTTCTTGTTGTTTTGTTTCTACCATGGACATGTAACCTGATAAAGATACTCCATGAATTGGCTAAGGTGCATTTCTACTGACCAAGTAAAGTACTTCAAAGTGAAAAGCACTATTTTAGCACACAGTCATGCTAAATAAGTATCTCTTTTTGGACCTTATTTTTCAGTCAGCTTATGTTGGCAAGGCCCTCTGGGATATGGTCTTACTCACTCCCAAATCCAGTGTTACACAGCTATAGTTCTCAACTTCTCAACAATGGCTGCTCATGAGAATTACCTCAGAATTTTTTTCTCTCTCAGAGACCACTTAAACCAGAGCCCCTGCGGTCAGACTCAGGTATCAGTATGTTTTAATGTTCTCAACATTAAATGTTGAGATTTAAAATATAATTCAAATAAATATAATTCATATTTAAAATATGATTCAAAATATAGCCAAGGTTGAAAACCACTGTTCTACAGACACCTTATAAATAGCTTGTTAGCCACTTTGACTTAAGGAAAACCTATTCATAAGACACTGATTATTTGAACCTGCCCTTAATATTTTTTTTTTTAAAGATTTTATTTATTTGACAGAGAGAAACACAGCGAGAGAGGGAACACAAGCAGAGGGGATGGTAGCGGGAGAAGCAGGGTTCCTGCCAAGCAGGGAGCCCGATGCGGGGCTCGATCCCAGGACCCTGGGATCATGACCTGAGCTGAAGGCAGACGCTTAACGACTGAGCCACCCAGGCGCCCCTGCCCTTAATATTTTTTCAAGATAAAATGGTCTCTCTTCTATAGCTATGGTACAAAGCAGTAAGGTTTAAACAACTCCTTTAGAAATATGAGCAGATTCACTTTACTTTTTTTTTGAGGAAACTATGATCTTACCATCTCTGTGGCCCACCTCTGTGAGGAAGTGGAATGATCTGGGAAAGAATAAAAAAGTAAGACTTCTAAATATCCCCAGCAGCATATCAACTCTGTCGGTATACATCTGTGGCTTACAGAGCTTTCTTTGATGAGCCACACCAAATATCGCTATTTTAGGTAGCAGGCATAGAATCTGGCCAGGAATTAACCAAAATCTAGCCCTTGGAGACAGTTTCCTCAACACATCTGATATATGAAATACAACCTACAGGACATAGTTTCTATATTCCATCCCTGCAATAACTTATATCATTAGAAATAAATGTACTGGGATTATTTTGTCTTGCTTCCTCCAAAAAATACCTTGACTGGGTTAAGACTTACTTTTACGCCTTTCAGCTTTTATAGAAGGTCTTTATGGGAAAAGTCAGCTTGACATATCTTTTAGTATCTTTTTATAAAACTATACTTACAGGTATTGTCTATATTAATGAATTTTCTCATATTAGGTTTACAAAAAAATGTCCCCTAAAATTTGGGACCGGGAATGAGTGTCTCTAGTCCAATCTGGATGTCTCTTTGATTAGACACTGAGGAACTGTACTACTCCACATAGATCACCTGGTGCCAGTCACAAAACTCAAGAGTTCATTTCATTCTAGGAAAGCATTTTAATTAGATATCAATTCTTCAAGTTCATTGTGCTGAGCACTGACTGTGGCACCTTGCATACCGAGCCAGTCCTCTTCTTGCCTTCCATTGCCATCAGTTGCACCAGCATTTCCCCAGATACGCAAAGTGGAAACCTCAGTCGCCTCTGTTGGATTCCCCCCTTTCCCTTCTCACTGACCTTCCATTAGCCAACAAATGGAACAGACCATAATGTCACAGAGATCAAGATACTGCCTATTCTACTCACTGATGTATCCCCTGGCACAACCCTGACACAGGGTAAATGTTCAACAAATAGTTATTGAATGAATAACGTTCTATAGCCTTGCCGGCTTTTCCTACTCTCTTTAGTCTTCACCTCCTCCTGCTCCTGCCTGCCATCATTCAAGTATAGGCTCTTCCTACCTTTCCTTGTCAGTAAAGAACACACCTCTGTTCTGACCCCTGTCTCTCAAATCAACCGTCGCTAGGCAAGCTTTCTAAAATGCCCGAATATGCCTCTTCCTTACTCAAAGGTTCCCCTTGACCTAGCATTCAAGACGAATGTTTGATATGATTCTTACATCTGCTTCCAATAATAACTATGCAATATGAGAGAAAAGGAGTGGGAGCAGCGGCCAGACCATGGCAGCTGTGAAGGAAGATGCCGATGAGAACGAAGCATGGGGTCAGGATAGGGACAAACAGCTTATGTGCCTTTCGCTGGGAACAGAAGGAAGTTGCATACGTGAACGCAGGGTAAAATGGTAAAGTGCCACAGACGGGTATGTTGTGTCAGTCATAGATGTTCGTGAAGAGAACCCTGAGTCATCAAAAAAACTCGCACATTCTTTCAATCTGTCTGAGAAAGACTTCTGTCCTAAGTTTTCATTCATAATCCTAGTGGCTCCTAGCAATCCTTGGATTTGCCCAGGATTTCACATGCGTTGCCTCACCTAGCTCCTTCCAACATCCTTGAGGGATAAGCATTAGAACCCTCACGGGGAGATGGAGGCTCGGAGAGGTTGGGGGACATAGCCACAGTCAACCAGCTAGGAAGTGGCAGAACATGCCTAATGTAATTTATACAGTGGAATTTGTTTGTGGGCACATTCTTGAGCTCTGTGTTATCTTGAACTAAAACCCAACTTTGGAGGCCAAGTCTGGCGCCTGAGTCAGTCCACCACAGCCACCCCTTCCCCCGCCATCCGCTGCTCCGTGGAGTTCTAGAGCGAGTCATTCACCAGAAACTGCACACAGCAGCAGCAGCAGAAGTGTTGTTGGTAATTGACTTCCAGTGTGTCACAATCCAGGCCAGCAGGCATTATTTTATTTAATCCTCAGAGCAACTCTCTGAGTATAATATTGTTATCACTTTTTACATCTGAGGAACAGAGGCCCAAAGAAACGTGGCTAAGGATACACAGCTACCGAGTACTGAGACCAACACTTGAACCCGGGCAGGCTGACTTGAAAACTTGAGTATCTAACATCACTATGCCAGTGCCTGAGAACTTTAGAAACACCTCCAATCTTTCCAGAGTGTCCTCTTCTCATAGTATCACTTGTCTCCCCCTGCCACCGCCTGACTTTGTATTCTGTATATTACACGAGTAGCATGTTGACATACAGGGGGGGTTATGATTCAGCAAGAATCCCAGGCCTTAGTTTTCCTTGAGCTCCCTTACTGATTTGTCCCCCCTTATTTCATAGACTCATGGCCTTTTAGAACTTGGCAGGGGCCCAGGAAACCCTGTCATCTACTCTCCTTGTTTTAGTGTGACAAAACTCTGACTCAGAACGTTACAGTCACTTGTCCACACGTCACTACAGCAGTAGGAACAAATCAAGCCTAGTTCCCAGGCTAGCAATCACTGAGCCGGAGCTCCAGGCCCTGCTTGTCCCAGCGCAGGCACGCCAAGGATAAACAGTCAGGATCAGGAGCACCCTCTCGCAGATAAGTTCCAAGCAGCGGTGAGACTCTCTTTCCTGAGCTTTCTGGCTGTTTGTTCCCCCATCAAAGACAAAGACAAAGTATATAGGAAGGGCTCAAGACTCGTTCACTTGACTGAGATGTGGAAGCGTTAACTTGATGCTCTGGGTTAAAAAGACCCCCTTGTAGCACCTACTTGAACGTGCTAAAGCAGCATGAAGCAGCTGGGAGCCACAGTAAACAGAATACCAGATAGAATCAAATAGGCAGCAGGCTAGTGTCCCACTGTTATTTTCTGATAAGGACAGGAGGAGATGTTCTAACAGAAGAAGGGAAAGAACATGACAGACAGGCATTTGGGGGAGGGCACTTTCTGCAGTGTAGACGCTTGGGCACGCTGTTATGTGAAGTGGTCACTTCATTAAGAACATCTGGTGCATCATAAGCATTACTTAGGGTGCCACTTTAAAGACTTATTTATATGGAACAATCTGTTTCGGCCTCTTCTATTAACAAACCCAAATTTGTCAAGCCTGACTCATTAATAAGCCATGTGGAAAGGAGAGGCTTCCTTTCTAGGTTGAGCTGGAAAATGTATGTGACCAAGAAAAGCTCAGGCTTCTAGCCTTAGGCCAGCAGATTTTGTTCTTTTGTTTCCTCCTTTTGCTTCTTTTTCCTCTTTTAAACATTTATTTGTTTCTTTTATTGCCCCTTCACAAGACACACAAATTTAAAGGGAAAATATAATTGGAAACAGTGCTTTTATTTTTCCAAATACCATGCTAACTGCTAACGATTATTCTAATTATTCCAAATTTGGAGTCCAAGCAGTATATGAATGTAGAGTCCACAAAACTGTTGGAGGAGAGAGAACCTTGCTTCCTCTGGCCCACAAGGGCCTTCTTTACTCAAGGTTTGAATAAAAGGAAGAAGTCTCATAGGAATGAGACAAATGTGATCAACCATTTTTTGCATCTACTTGATGGGTGGGCAAGGCAACCCTCTGGTGCAAAGGGGTTTAAAACCCTAACAAACAGCATCCCAGTCTGTGCAGTCTACTCCTGAATAACTGAGTATTGACCCACACTTCATACAGTTTGCACTGAAACAGAGAGTTTGCCAGCTATGGCTCTGGACTCCCAATCTCTCCTCAAGTAGCAAGGATATCGTAGTTAATTTACAAGTGGCAAGCACCTTGGTCCTTTTAAAAGCAGTCTCTCCTAACTCTACCCAGAAAATGTATAGGACCAATCAAGACTTGTGGACTTATAAAAATAAAACCTCTAGGAGATCTTTTTTAAATAGCATTTTTTAAGTATATTTTTTAATTTACATACAATAAAAGTCACTTTGTTGATGCAGAGTTTCGGAGTTTTGAAAATGCTTAGAGTTATATAATCGCCACTACAATGGAAATACAAAACAGTTCTATCACTCTAACACCCTCCTTCCCAGGGCTCCCATGTCCCTCACCCCACCCCTAATCCCCGTGTACCAACCGGCAGTAGTGCCTTTTCCAGAAGGTCCTAGAAATAGAATCACACAGCTCTTTGGGCTGGACTTCTCCCACTGGGCGGAATGCATTTGAGATTCACCTATGTTGTTGCATGTATTAATAGCTTGTTTGTTTCGACTGCTAAAGAGTAGCTCATTTTATTGGCGTGCCAGTTGATCACTCAACAGCTGAAAGACACTCAGTCATTTCAGATGATGATGATTATGAATAAGACAGCTACAAACATTCACGTACAGGTGTTTGCGTGAAATGAGTTTTTCTTTCTTTTGTCCTCAGAGTGGAACTACTGAGTCATATGCTAAGTGTAATTTTAATTTTATAAGAAATTGCCAAACTGTCTTCCAGAAGGGTTGTAATATTTTACATTCCCACCAGCAATTTATCTGTGATTTGTTTTTTGCTGCAGGCTCTCTAGCATTTGATTTTACCACGACTTCTCACTTTAGCCGTTATGACAGACATGTAGTGGTAGCTCATTGTGGTTTTAATTTGTATTTCTTTAACTGTGAATGATACTGAGCAGCTTTTCATATGCTTATTTGCCAGGTGTATATGTAGATTTTAAAAAACACTTTATCGGGGCACCTGGGTGGCTCAGTGGGTTAAAGCCTCTGCCTTCGGCTCTGGTCATGATCTCAGGGTCCTGAGATCGAGCTCCACATTGGGCTCTCTGCTCTGCAGGGAGCCTGCTTCCCTCTCTCTCTCTGACTATTTGTGACCTCTGTCAAATAAATAAATAAAATCTTTAAAAATAAATAAATAAAAAACACTTTATCTGATTTCAAACACGATATACATGCTTGTTATTAAAAAATTAAAATTTTCCAGAAATGTTATATTGAATACCAAAGTTTCCTTTAATAATTTTACTTCCTATTATAGCTATTATTAACAGCTTGGCTGTATATTCCTCCATATAATTTCCATGTATATGCTGTATTATGTATATAGTATAGTTTCATACAAGTGTAAAAACAGTGGCATTTTATATGTACAGTTTGAAAACTTGCTTTTATGACTTAACAATAATCTTGGCTAGCCTTCCACATCATGGTAGTCAGTTGTATGCTTTATTCAATCATCTAATGACCAAGAGATGTCAATGTCATATTTTCTAATAAAACAGAAACTTTCTGGGGTTTTTATGCTAAAAAATCACATTTTCACAATTCCATATGCTTTGATGCAATAGCCATTATATTTCTAGTATATTCGAGTAAACTTTAAAGTTGTACAAACTTCCTGATGAAATTATACACTGCACATTACCCAGGTTTGAACTGAGAGTTATGTTGCAGCAATAAGAACTGTTTCAGAAAGATGTGATGAGTTGAATTGTGTGGAAATACGAAACAAAGCCCAGTCAATTTCATGTTTATGTCTTAAGAAACTTGGCATATGAGTAGCTGCTGTATCATAAAGAATAGCAAGACTACAAAGAAATTTATTACACTGTATTATTGCTCACCAGTATTTTCCATAATAAACGAACTGGTTCTGGCATGTACATTTAATTATTTCATTTCAAGGCAATTACTTTCCGCATCAATCACTCCCACTAACTCATAATATTCTCATGGGGGTCAAATTACTAGCCTTTCATTGATGATCTCATGGAGAATAGATAATGGTGGCAAGGGAATGAAAATGATGTATTTCTTGAGACTTAACCTTAGACTTCTATGCTTTCTTAAGCTGAGAGAGATAAAGGGAAAATGCTGATAATACGGTCATTCTTAAGTAGAAGATTCTTTTGGTCTTTTTAACCACAGATAGGCAGGGGCATTATTTAAATCTAGAAGACTATACAGAAGTAGGAAAGAAAAAGGAAATATCAGAGACCTTCGTGGGTATTTCTTCTCTCTCTCTCCTAAGAGCATTTAATCTTTTGGTTTTTAAAGCAAATCTCTTGCAGCTGCTTAGTTCTCTGTTCGTGCCAAGGACCCTTTGTTTATACTAACTGCACCCAAAGAATTCTTCTTACACAAGTTGTACTATTTAAGCTCTTTTGCAAGGCTCAGACTTTATCACATCTATGGGGGAAAAGAGCTATAATTTTCTTTCTCAACATTCCTCCTGGTCAAAAAAGAATGTAGAGGATTTAATTCCTTAAGCATCTTGATACTGCCTGCGATTTGCATGTATCAATGTATGAGAAAACCTTCATAAGCCTGTGGCTAGATTCACCTACCATTTCTGTGCAAAGTGAATTTAGAGAGACAGCCTTAGAAGGGACCTGGGAACAGCAGTTTAGTCCATCTAGATTCAGGTCGTTTTTGATCCTAACCTTAAAATCAGCAAGAACCAAAAGGTCTAAGAAACAGAATAAAACTAGACCAAGTTCTCCTGGAGAAGACTGATTCCAGATATTCATCCATAAATTCATAGCTTTTTAGTTCCATGAAATACTCTTTTTGGACATATTCTTGAAAGCTCCTAAAGATTAAAAAATAATGTATCACGTTTTTCTATCATCAAAACCCAAATTACAGCATAATTGATCTAATTCTCAATTTGTTTTTTATGTTTAGTAGGCTCCATGCCTCATGTAGGGCTCAAACTCATGACGCTGAGATCAAGAGTTGCATGCTCTACCAACTGAGCCAGCCAGGTGCCCTTAATTCTCGATTTTTAACACTTTCCCTGAAAGATCCAAAGCTGTGAACAAAAGGAAGTTCCTTTTGTTCAGCCATGTATGTTCAATATCAAAACTTAATATTACATAAGTATTTGAATTAACCATTTAAATTGTCGCAGTTGATGCCTATTCAACTATTTTAGAGATGAGATCCTCAAAGCTAGGAAGGGTCAAGGGATACATCTGAGATCATATATCTATCCACTGACTGAAGTGAACTCAATCCAGACCCTTCGATTCCTTCACATTCTTTTCACTGTACCACAACTGTTTCTCCAAATTATTCAGACTTTTTAAATTAAAAAACACAGCTAATCATTTTGATATTTACTATCATCCAGATACAAGTGACTCAGAGGTTTTTTTGTTTTTGCGTGTGTGTGTGTGTGTGTGTGTGTTTTGTTTTGGTTTTTTTTTTTGCATGCTATAAACTTCACCTATGTAAAATCTTACTTGGCCAACATGACCCCTCTCTCACCTTTATTTTCCAGTTATTCCTGAAAAGTTCATCATATGTGGGATCCACAGACTCAAGTCTAGCCTTAGTCTAGATATGCTTCACTCACTTGTGAGCTGTGTGATTTTCACCAAAGTACTTAAACTCTTGCCTCTGTTTCCTCATTTTGAGAAAGAAGGAAAGCATTAACAGTCTCCTGCTACAGAGGAAAGCAGATGAGAAAATTGTGTGGGAAGCCTTTAATGGCAGTGTTTGGCCAAGTGAAGGGCCCAGGGGCAGTGCTCCAAGAAGGCATGCTACAAGAGTAAGTGTGTGGGAATATGAGGAGTAGTAAGATTGCAGACCTTACCGCTCAATGGTGAGTGACATTTGCTCCAGGCTCCAAATGTAGTTGATGACAATACATTCTACAAGGTAAGCTGTGGTGTGCTGGAGGCAGCTGATAGAGCCGAGAGCTGCGAGAGCTCGCTTTGTGTATTTCTTCCCCACTCTGTGTTCAGTGACGTCATGCTGGTGACTTGAATGTTTGGTGGTTGAATGTTTGGTAGTTGAATATTTATACTACTGGAAACTGGCAAGCGCTATAAAGCAGACCTCCCCTCCCTTACCAGAGAGCTGGATGTTGAACATTCATCAGCCACTGCTGGTAGAGACCAGGCTTGGAGGTCAAATCAATCTAGGCTGGCACCCAAACCTAAACTTTGACACTCACTAATGCACCCTGGGCAAGTTCTTGGGACCATGAGTCTCTGATTTCTGACCCTTAAGGTGAAGCTGATAATGCTACCGAGTTTAAAGACTATTGAGAAGATTAAGTGAGATAAGGTAATGTGAAACACTTCAAACAGGACCTAGGACCTAACATCAAATAGTAGATGGTGGTTGTTACCATTATCGTGAAAAATCTGTAGTGGTTTAAAACTTAGCCAAATTCTATACACATTTCATTTCTTTTGCATGATACTTAATAAAGACATGAATGTGATTTTAGAGTGAACTTGTCAGTCTAAGTCAGGAAAGCATTTGCTTCATGGAAAAAAATTCTATTCAAGTTCTTGTATTGTTTCTGTTTTAGAAAATATTTAAACAAATTTGAACATCTAAACAAAGAAAGTTTTAAAGCCAAACATCTAAGTGCTCTGAGTCTCCTCTGAGCATTTTTCAACAATGTTGGGCCCAAAGCCAGAATATGTTACAACCCTTTTGAACCCACCCCACCCTGCCCCAACAGCAGGCCTCCCCCAGAGAAAAGAATTTGATATAATGCCAACAAGAGAATCTTCCTCCTTAGAATATCTTAAAGCTTTCATCCTTTTTGTTATTCTTTAAAAAAAAAAAAGAGCTAAAAATTTGGGTGTAACAAGCTTCAAAATATCCAAATGCACAGAGCCCAGAGAAATAAATATTCAAAATATAAAAATCTTTGTCAGAGGCATGTAGATGAAGGGCCTGGGCCTGAGGTTCTCCTTGCCATACTGTAGAATGATCCAGACAACCACGGGGCTGGATTCCTGTCTACACCCAAGCCTTCCTCTCAGTTCCCATATCGTTAAAGGAGTAGCTTGTCACCCTCCTGTTGATGCCCTTTGGAGGAGGCACACTAGATCAAGGCAGTCCAGTTGGGCAGTTGGGTGAAGGGTCATCCATTCATTTTTCAGTCTGTTGCCAGGGCATGCCGGGGTGGGGCAGGAAAAGGAGAGAGCAGACATGACTTAAGAGCACTGATGGAGTTCCGGAAGCTACACCCTATAAGCTGGTGAAGGAAGGATGTGGGAAGGATGGTCCCTTGCAGGTCCTCCAGTGTTCTGGGGAAGTTCTTACCACTTCCTCTTTATCCCCACTATCCACCTCCTCCTTTTGCTGGAGACACTGTTGGGAACATGATATATATATGATATAATCTATAGTGGGGTAAAATCAAGATTTTTCTATGGACAGCTGCTTCTTTATTCTCAACTGTACCACCACTGCCCCATTACTATGGAAGCCAGAAAGACAAACAGGACTTTAGAATTACACATTGTTCTACTGACAGGACTCCAAGAGGTGATATTCTTTTTTTGAAGTTCACAGCTTATTAACTGTGTGCCTAGAACACAGATTTTTTTTTTTTTTAACTTTCCTCCAAGTGCAATTTCCCCAGGCTACACGGGACAGCAGCTTTTCACTGCCAAGACCTTAAACTTCAACTCTCTTTCTCTGAATTGACTTTCAGAATTCTGCTTCTTCAGGTTAACTTTGAGGCAAAGTCCTATAAAGTAATATCCCTTCTGGTTCATTTGCTTTGAACACCAACCTCCTTCTGGATTCACTTCTCCCCATGCAAAGGCTAGACCCCAGGGTCTGATTCATAACTTTCCCTATGTAATTGGCCTTGTCTGGGTCTCTTCAGTCCTCAGCTTTTCCCACTGTGATCTCAGGCTGCTGGGCCTGGCTGGGTTCACATAACTTTAGCTAGGTCCTAAGTGCTACTCCGAACCCTCTTGCTCATCGTTCTGTATGCTTACTTCAGCATTCACCATTGAGACTGGGCTTCCTGCCGGGTCCTCTTCACAATCCTCCCGCCTGCCCCCATTTCTCAAAAAGCCTACAGAACTGGGACCTCCTGGGTGGCTCAGTCAGTTAAGTGTCTGCCTTTGGCTTAGGTCATGATCTCAGGCCCCTGTGTGTGGGGCTCCCTGCTCAATTGGGATTCTGCTTCTACCTCTCCCTCTGCCCCTCCCCCAGCTTGTGCACACTTTCTCTGTCTCTCTCAAATGAGTAAATAAAAAAAAAATCTTAAAAAAAAAGCCTAGAGAACTGATTTACAGTATATTAAAATAGAACAAGTAAATCCATTAAAGATTATGTCATTCAATACTCTCATCCTACAGAGAAGGAATCAAGATCACTGATGCTCAGAAATTAATGAGTGATTCAATCCACCTGGCCTAGCCTTGCCTTCAGGTAGGTAAAATATTATGTCCATGTTAGAGACAAGGTACTAGATCTCCAAAGAAATAATGCCATTTGTTCAAGGCCACAGAGCCAGGCAGGCAGATTATAAAACAATACCCTCTTCCTAACTCCCTGTCTTCACGATACTCTCAAACCAGACATTCTTTTCACTTTCAAGTATCTTTTGTGCAACTTACAATTAATTTACACTGTTGAGCACACCAGAAAGGTACACTGCTTAAAATCATAATTTCTACAGGAATTTAAAGTTTTCTGTGACTTTGGTGGGACATTAAGATTATCTTCTTTAAAATTTTTCCAATCTAAAAATGATCTGTTCCATGCCACAGACATTCAGAATCCTGGAATCTTGACCGCTTATCTATAAGTTAGAGTGGACCCAGAATTGTTTCCTGAGGATGATTTCCATTCTGCCATGGTTCTGTCCAAACAACTGTCCTGGTCAGTCTCCTTAATTTTAGTAAGAGGATCATAATCTTACCCTTGACTCTAGTGCTTGTCAAAGTATTTGGATCTGGTTTTAATTAGCAAATCCAGAATGTCCCCACTCCATGTTTTGCTACATAATACAACTTTCAACTCTCTATGGTCCAAAATGGATCCAAAATTCAACTATAAAAATGGAAACTGGCAAAAAGCACATAATCCATCATTTTGCTGGAGATTAAAAATTTTGCCCTCAGCTCAAGCAGACTGTCCAGCAAACATGGCTGTGCTGTTAGGCCTCTTCTCCTCCCTTAAAGTCACATTTTGAAATTATATTTTCAATTGAAGAATCTCCAATCAACAGCCATCTAAATTTTATATTATATGTAACCCCACCGACACAATGGCCGAGAATCTGAGCAGAGTCCTAGTCAAAGAAACATAGCCTAGCAACCAAAAAGCAATTTTAAAATAATGCAGACTCTTAACTTGTGTTTCTTAAACACAGCAAAGTTAATACACAGTTTGTAGCAATATTTCTAACATGTTATCTATAAGTCGGTTGACCTTAAAAAAAAAGCCAGCTCTTTTAGCTGCAAAATGAGTTTATTTAGGAATACCAGAGAATTGCAATTTGGGACAAGCAAACTACAGCAAACCACAGGCAAGACTGGAAAACAGGGGAGACCAGCTTGCTTTTATAGAGGAAAGGGAGAAGTTAGGAGGGACTGCTTCCAAGAGTCCAGGTAATGGCTCTTCTTCACTGGCTGAGTGGAGCAATTTCTCATTGGCTGAACTGTTGCTGGACAAGGAGAAATCTTTCCCCTCTTCCTGCTGGAATATGACTGGTAGTATGTAAGAGCTCCCCCTTGAGAGCTTCCTGATTCCATTTTTAATCATTATGGTTCTCTTTATTTTCACAAGTTCATGATCTTGATGGTAATGATAATTTCATGACTCTCTACACAAAGCTAAACTCATCAAATGGTACACTTTAGATATGTACAGTTTATTGGGTGTCAATTATAACTCAATGAGGTTGTAGAAACTAATAAAGCTACTGGAAAAAATGCTGCCTGGGATCACCCATCTTACTCTATAGTTCCTACTTAGTCTTTTACTCCTAAATCTCTAGGAAAATTCCAGACTTGTCCTATCCTGCCTACCCACTGTCCTTTACTATTCTACCCCATTTCTTGTTGATTTTTCATCATGAAGCCTCAGAAGCACTGGTCTACTAAAGGCAGGACCCTGCTTGGACAACAGGATAGGAGGAAGGAAGCTCACTAGATAAAGCCAGAATCTTCTTTTGGGAACAACAGAAGCATGAAGGAAGAGAGGCTAGGAACCTTCATTTTTTGCAGCCCTCACTAAGAAATGTCCTATAATTAAATGTGCTACTGGAGCA
Organism: Procyon lotor; assembly: GCA_028646535.1. Lineage (NCBI taxonomy): Eukaryota > Metazoa > Chordata > Mammalia > Carnivora > Procyonidae > Procyon > Procyon lotor. The sequence continues at coordinate 81,209,283 of CM053609.1, forward strand.
ATCACAATCATGCAGAATGTGAATCTGGCCTATACATCTTCTTAGAGCTCTTTTTAAAAGGAGTCATTCACATATATTGACACAGAAAACAATTTCAAGTTGGTTATTTCTTGAGACTTCCTGTTTTGTTTTTATTTTATTTTTTAATTTCTTTTTTGAAGAAGATTTAGTTGAGAGAGAGAGAGAGAGCATGTGTGTGTGCGAGTTGCGGGGGTGGGGGGGGAGGCAGAAGGAGAGAATCTCAAACAGACTCTTCACTGAGCAGGGAGCCTAATCTGGGGCTCCATTTCACAACCCATGAGATCATGACCTGAGCCAGAATCACAAGTTGGACACTTATCCAGCTGAGCCACCCAGGCAGCCCTCATTTTATTTCTAATGAAACGACACTGGTTAAATGAACACACACACCAGTGTGATCAAACTGAATCAAGTCTTGTTTGGCTCCTGTTCCACGTTTTAAGACCACCTGTGCTCTTGGTCTAAGACCACATTCACCAGAGTGAAACTGTCTCTCAGCTCTTACCTGCGTTGGTGATTCTGGTTCAGCACTTCTCCCACCTGAAGCCCCCTGTAGATCCACACTGACACCATGACCCACATCCGTCAGTCTGAGTGGTGCCAACATCCACAGAAAAAGCTATAGCAACCAACTGAGATTTCTAAATGAAGCAATCTCTGACTACTATTTCTCAAACACTATGAGGGAGAAACATAACCAACTGCAATGTTTTTAAGAGCATTTTGCTCTTTGGGGTGCCTGGATGGCTCAATGGGTTAAGCATCCAAGCCTTGATTTCTGCTCAGGTCATGATCTCAGGGTTATGAAATCAAGCTCCTGGGCAGGCTCCACGCTCAGCAGGGAGTATGCTTCAGATTCTCTCCCTCTCCTTCTGCCCCTCCCTCCACTCTCTCACTCTCCCTTTCTCTGTCTCTAAAATAAATAAGTAAATCTTAAAAAAAAAAAAAAAAAGGCATTTTGTTCTCCTGTGTTTCTTTTACACCTCATGGTTTCTTCAAGCCGAAACTCCTCCATAACTCCTTAGAGGGTTTTTCTCCCAATCTAATTTCACACATATCTTGGCTCCCATCCTTCTCCCTTTCCTCTCAATAAGTCATCAACAAAATCCAGGGGGAAAAGGTTTGCAAAGGCAAAATTATCTTCAAATGGTGGAGGGGAAGCTTAGTGAGCAAAACCAAAATACTCTTAAGTAACAGGGAGGAGGGAAAGCCAGCACCATTCATATATTAATAAATTTGCACCATCATCAGTCCCTGTAGGGATTAAACAGGAGAAGATATCATCTACTAAATCACTGTGCTGCTTTCTGTGAACACAGGAAAATATTCATATGTCAGCATCACAAAAAACTGTGCTCCCACCAAACAATAGATTTGTCTTCATGGATACTGGAAATCCTCCAGTGGTAGAGCCTCTGTACGTGCACAGGTCCTTAAGAAGTCCATAGCAACATTTACACTATAATCCTGCAATGTAGTGCTTTAGCATGCAAACCTATGTGCTGATATCACATCTGATTGATATTTCCTGGGCCTATTTCTCTCACCCACTAATTCTCTTGTCTGTTTTATACTCTATGGAATTTTATAAGTGGTTTCACATCCATTGTGGAATGAGGTGATGTGTTGAATGAATGAATGAAAACACACATAACTTTCTTTCTATCTCCTCCTTTGCAAGGTTAAACATGCCTTTGCCTTTTAAATTTCAGCTCCAGTATACTTTAAACTCATTTCTGTCCTGGGTTCCCTTGTGTCTCCCAGTGACCCGGGATCAAAGTTAGACATCATCTTCAGCTTCTCCTGTGCCTTCTCTCTCAGGCAGTCACTAAGATCTACCATTTCATTCCCTGTTGCACATCATTCCCTTCCTTTCCATTCTCAAGGACAGATTCTTGTTCAGGTCCTCATTACCTCATACCTAGACTATTGCATTATTCCCCTAAATAATCTCTTTGGCTTCAGACCTTCACCACTCCAAATCATCCTACAGATGCTGCATCACTATTCCTAAATGCATAGAGACTTTTTAAATTTAGATTCAATTTGCCAACATATAATACATCATTAGTTTTTTTAATATAATTGAGACTCTTGTTTTTCCTAAATTTAAACCCCCAATTCAAATTTTATAAAAAAAAATTTATGAAGATTCTTTTACATCTGAACTATCTTTGAGGTTTTCTGGATGGTCCCTTGGTAACTAAAAGGATTTATCCCCTCACCTTATAAAAGAAGCAATGCTAAAATAATAAGGTATGTTTCATGCTCTTTATATTTTAATTAGCTCTATCAGCTGATAAATAATTGTGTCAGTGTTCACTTTCTGGATACAGAAACCAAATGAGCCTTTCCTTTCTTAAGTAAAAACTAGACTAACTCCCTACTTTAGACATTTTGACTTATACTAATCCCTTCAAACAATTTGTGCATAAAGGACAAGTTTATATTTTAAGGGTACTTATTCCAAACCAGGAGCTTATCATAAGCCCATTGCTTATGTTTTTCTTGACCCCTCATCTAAGGCTTATACACCTTGTTTATCTGCTGCAGGCAACCCAACAATAATCAACACTTTAGGCCAGCTGATTATCTATCACCTATTAAATTGCTGTGTTGTCTATTTCCAACACACTAGTTAAATGCTGCTTTGATCTAAACCCAGTAACCCTAACCTCTCTTCCTTTTTTTTTTTTTTAAGTTTTTTAAATTTTTTAAGTAATCTCTACACCCAACATGGGGCTCAAACTCACAATTCCGAGATAAAGAGCCGAATGCTCTACCAACTGAGTCAGCCAGAGGCCCCATGCTCTTCCTAATATAAGAGAATCTCATGACATCAAAGAGCTGCTCTAAGCATGTTCTGTTCTGATTTAACTGATGTTCAACCCTCAGGACAATAATATATTTGGTGATCACTCCCATCTTATGAATAATCAGTGTACACTTTGTGCTGCATGGGTTATAGATTCTAGATATTGTTATCAATAGCTCATCTTATCAATAGCTGTCAGATAGCTCTGACCTGAGTATGCCACAATTAAGGCAGGTCTAAGCTGATGTTTTGTATGATTTTGACATGTTATTCTAGAAAAGAGGGTTTTCCAACCTCTTTGGGAACTCCACTTAAAAACTTAAAAAACAAATTAATGCCTACATATTGGAATAATCTAATATCTAAAGGAAGTATCAGTAATTCAGACTGGTGCCCATTCTAAAAGAAAATAGACCAGCTTGTAGTTATACAAAACAAACACCCCTTGCTGGTGTTACTACCATTAAAATACAGTGGTTCAATCTGATTTCTGAATAAAATAAGACTTTCTCAAATAAGGAGGGCATGTGTTGTGATAAGCACTGGGCATTATACACAATTAAGGAACTGTTGAACACTACATTAAAAACTAATGATGTATTATAGGCTGGCTAACTAAACATAATTTTAAAAAAAGAAAAAAAAGAACAATTTTCTCCACAGAAAAGATACTATTTCAAAATTTTCTCACATCTTTTGATGTCTTTCCAAACCACATCTCTAAGATTTTATACTTACACATTAAAAAAAAAAAAAAGCAACCACAAGCTACAATGGCAGGGCCAAATTAGTTCAGACTTTACAAAATTGAGTGGGAAAAAATCTATCTGACAGACTCAATAGATGATCAAATCTTGCCATAGTTATCATAATCCAGGAAAAACTGAATGATTTTTAAAAATCTCCCTTTTCAATTAAAGTATTTGAAGAAATATTTAAAGAAATATATTATTGATATACCCTTCTTGAAACTCTATGAACATAAAATGAGCTAATGGTACTTAACAATAAAAAGTGTCCCAGTTTTCCATTTTAATGAGATCTGTCAAAACCTCCATAAACATGCATTGTAAAAAAAAAAATTGTAATAAAGTTGTTGCATAAAGCCCTGTGAGACTCAGTTTGACTCTCTCCCTGGAAGATTCTATTTGGTCTTGTCAGAAATGATCAGGTAGATATGTGGTCATAGGTCCAGATGTGAGCTGCCATTACAAAACATACATAGTTGAATTTATCACTATGTGAATAGATTTAGGAGACCAGGTATATTCAAACAGGCCCAATGAAAGTCAGCCTTAAAACTACATTGAGTTCAAGCCCCATATTGGGTGTAGAGCTTACTTATGAAAAAAAAAAAAAAAATGCAGGGCACCTGGGTGGTTCAGTTGGTTAAATGTCCAACTCTTGATCTCAGCTCAGGTCTTGATCTCAGGGTCATGAGCAATACATTTTCAGGTATCTGGCTGGTTCTGTTGGTAGAGCATGGAACTCTTAATCTCAGAGTCCTGAATTCAAGGCCCACATTCCAGCCTACTTAAAAAAAAAGGGCTATTTCAGGTACCCTTAGCCACAAATACTGTTCTTAAATTCCAAGACATATATCATAGTTATACATGTGCCAGTAAACATACTTAGGATCCGCCATCTGTATCCTAAAGTCAGACCACTGTATATCTGACTCAAGGCTCACTAAAAGTCCTTCAGGAGCAAGACAACTTCTGGAAGTCATCAGCTTACTTCCCAACTCTCTATGGATAGAAAAAGTGGCATTAAGTATAGACGGTTTGCTTTCAACACCTGTGGATGAACATCTGTGATTGGTCAAGGACTTATCATTGAACTTAAGATTTATTGTCTCTTCTTTATTTCTTTCCTTTTGTGTTAATTGCTTTTGCTCTCTTCTCAACCACTTCCTTTCCTATAGAATTCTCTGAACTAAATTTGCCTTTCTCAAAGAATTGCAGTGGCCACCAAACTTTCTAAATATTAAATTTAATCTATCAAAATTCACTAAAATATATATATTTTAACTTTGAAACATTTCTATATTTCAGCGGGATTCTAGATCTCCATCAATTAGCTGCTGTTACTGATATTTTTCAGAGCTTCAAAGGGATAGAAGGGCATTAAAAAATAAGGGGACATGTGACTAATTATGCAAATTGGTCCAAATTATTTTTCCATAAAACTATGTAAGAATCACTGCATGATTTTCTCTGAATTCTCCTAGGATTTTGTTCTCTACAATTAGACCAATTAATATCAGATTGCTATTAGTACATATTCTCATTAAAAAAACATCTCAATACTCTTAAATCTATTCTTCCTGAATAACAAAACAGCCCTCTTGTCCTTACCATACTAAAATATCATCTGTTTTTTGGACAAAATAATAGAGTCTTCCCAAACATTTAAAACCATTCTATCATTTACATTTTATTGAGAGCTTTATATAACTTACCAAGAGTTGTCTAATATAGATTTTGTTGGTTTACACAAAAATTCCTGAACTATAATGTAGGATTCATAATTTATGTCTGATGATGACCCTCAATATAAAATAAGAAAACTCAATCTTGAATTGCTTAAGAGGCTAGTGTAAATTTATTGGCTAAAATAGTCCTAAATAATAAAATTGCCCTGGTCTATTTCTTGGTCAGCCAAGATGCTGCCTGATAATATTTAATGCATTTTTCTGGAACTGGGTAAATCAATCAAAAAAGACAAAACAATTAATCAATCAAGAGGATAATAGTCACTTGGTTAATTAAAACCAAAAAATCAAACAAATCCTTTGAGACTTACTCTCTTGATTAGGCCTACACTGACTAAAAATTGAATGCAAAATAGGTTCAAATTTTTTTTTATATTTGAAATTATCCTCATGTATGTTTGCCTTGTTCTGCCCTGTACTGATGACACTGCACCAGAAAGACACTTAGAAAGTCTCGAGAAAACTGATTCTTTAGGAGTTTGCTTTGATAAGCTTGTGTCCTTGTTTGTTTATTGTCTTTCTCTTCCATTGGAAACTTAAGTTCCATGAGAAGAGGGACTCTGTCTTCTTCATCACTGTACCCTCGGTGCCTAGATGTAATAGTGCCTGGCATGTAAAAGATGGTCAATAAGAAATTGTTGAATAAATAGGGGTCCCTCTCCTGCACTGATGGAGGACAATATAGAAATATTCTTGACACTTGGAAGAAGACCCCAGCCACTTCTTGGTGGGGACCACATGTAGAGCCTGTCAGTGGCCATGCAGTGAGTAGTGCTCCCTTATTAGCAGAGATACCTCTGGGGGCTGTCAGAACTAGGAGCTCAGAACCTTGGCTTTGTCACCCACTGTTCCTTCAGTAAGCAAGACTGGGTCTTGGACACAAGTGTGCATTTCTGGCAATCCCAGGATTTATTTGGGGAGAAAGATACTGGAAGACACTGGATCTCTGGTAATCGACTGCCACCAAGATGTGGACATGTATGTCAATGGGATCACAGTTCTGTTTGCCAGCTTTAGACACTAAGATTATACCTACATTTTCCATTTTGAATATGTATAATCAGCCCCCTTGACTCATCTGTAAATTTCTCAAGGGCAGGCATTTAACATGAATGAGGAGTGAGGAATTGATGATGGAATGAAAATAAACCCTACAGATTTGAGTGTAGAGAAATGAAGAACAATTAAAAGCAGATGAAGATCTTCCTTTCTTATCCCACACTCTACGCATAAGCCCTTTGAAAATAATTTTTAAGACATGTGATATGGGAAAAGGCAGCAGCAAGGAGGTTGACTAGATTAATATAACATCCAATGTGATCTGGTGGTGGTATCTGCTTTCAGAATAGCCAAAAATAAGCTTCTTTTTTCCTGTTTTATTCAAAGACAATAGCCCAAAAAGAACCTGACAAGAGGAACGGATCAAATTTGATTTAGCTGATGACTTCTTGTATGATCCTGATTCCAATATTTAGCTTCTTTCCAAATGTGTTTCCTCTTTTGCTAAACAAGGATCATATCTGTGTCATAGAGAGTTTTTATAAAAGATTATATAATTATAGAAAGGCACTTAGAATGTAAATGATTCTATATCAAAAGTGTGCTGGGGCACCTGGGTGGCTCAGTGGGTTAAAGCCTCTGCCTTCAACTCAGGTCATGATCTCGGGGTCCTGGGATAGAGCCCTGCATTGGGCTCGCTGCTCAGCAGGGAGCCTGCTTCCTCCTCTCTCTCCACCTGCCTCTCTGCCTACTTGTGATCTCCCTCTGTGAAATAAATACATAAAATCTTTAAAAAAAAAAAAAGTGTTCTAGCAACCCTTTAGTCCCTGAATGCATTTTAAGTAGTATTATGCTGTAGGCCATTTGCTATCACTGAAAAAACATGGTCCTCTATGGTACAAATTTATGCGGATGACAAGTCATTGTTTTGCAAAAATATATTGAAAGCAAAGAGTCTTCTGCATAAAGATGCAGAAAGATTCAGCTACAATTTCCTCAGGATTTCCAAACGTGGGAGAGAAATAAAGTATGCCGGGATCACTGTAAACTACATCTGGCTCAGGCAGTTTACCTGTTTGTTTTATTTTGACTCCTGGCTCAGAGCAGACAGTATTATTGCTGCTGATGCCTACAGACGATATTGCTCACTGTTACCCTCAGCTTCTCACTAATGCAGAAGCATCATACGGGAAACATCTCTACAAAACAGGTTAAACACTGAATGAATTAATCAATAAATGTCAGAAAAATTTTGTAAATAAGACAAATGCACAGGGCATATTTATAAAGATTCCAAAAAAGTTTCAAATATTTTCTGCTTTCCTTATTATCATCATACAGTATAGTCATGCTGTTTGATAAATGCAAATCTCATTAAGAAAAAGACACAATTTGATTTTCTGGTGAGTGAAGCGCAGGGAAGGCACAAGGCAGGTTCCATGCCTTTTAATCTCAGGATAAGGTGAGAATCAGAGAACCAGGAGTATCAGGCAGATGTTAAATGGCAAACATTTGGAAGGTTTTCTATTTTCTCTTAAAAGATTTTGCAATGATGAATATTCTATTCTCATCTCACATGGTCTAATGTTTGAGCTCTTAATTTAGATCAACGGACAGGTTCTTTGCCTGGTTGAGCTCTTTGATGCTGCAAGTTTCATCTCTTCAGGAGATGAAAACCAACTATTTAGCATGATCCCCTTGACTACTGTCAGAATATACAGTGTTACTGTATATCTATATATCAATATGTAAAAACTACACCTTCATGAGAATGAATGAGGAAAGATATATCCCCTGCATGGGTGCATATATTCTGGTGAGCAGAAGATGCCACGGTATGAGAAAAAGGTGCTCCTCTTACTGATGAATACTGCCTGAGCCAGAGCAGTCTGGCCAGCTCCCATTGGCTTCCATGGCTGCTTCCCTTTGTGTAGTGTGCAAACCTTACAACTGTATAGAATAATTCATCAGTACTCCAGGATAGTCTTTATCACAGCCTGGCTTCCTAGCAGTAACACTGTGTTTTAGAATTTATAAAGTCCTTTTAATATTATCTTCCTTCATTCCTTCAAGAATCACTTA
>CM053609.1:81217793-81242928 GCA_028646535.1 Procyon lotor
GATGTGGGGCTCGATCCCAGGACCCTGGGATCATGACCTGAGCCGAAGGCAGACGCTTAACGACTGAGCCACCCAGGTGCCCCTGTCCATTTTTCATACAACTTTAAAATCATCTTTGTAGAACCCTCAGCCCACGTCAATCCGACATTGACACCCTAACATAGATCAAGTCATGTGTCAATAGACTTTACGGACTGAGTGTGTTGTGAGGGGAACCAAAGCACTAGAAAGTGCAGCCCCAGGGCTTGAGTCGAGTATTGATCTCAAATTGATAAGCACGTCATTGCTATTAAACTTTACCTGTGTTTGCTTCCCTTGAGAATGTGGCATTACTACTTAACACTATAATTTGACAACATTCACCAAATTATTAATGCCATATCCTCAGGTTTTCCTTATTTTGTACCTGTAGCATTTCATTTTGGATCATAAATAGCCACTTCAACTGAATCATTTATATTTATTTTTAATACTTTTTCTGATATTTGACTAACAATTCTTTCCTCCTTCTGCCTGATTTAGCAAGACTACGAATTAAGCCAATACTTGATTAGTTCAATAATTGATTTCAAGTCATGTGGGACATCTCTCTTATATCTTCTACTATTGACAGAACCCCTTAAAAGGGTATTCAATTGTGTAAGGCTATGTCTCTAAATGCATTAGAGCAGAAGTCCACAAACTTTATCAGCAAAGAGCCTGAGAATGAATATTTTCAGTTTTGGAAGCCATACAGTCTCTATGGCAATGACTCTTCTCTATACCATTATAGCACAAAAGCAGCCATACACAATATATAAGCAAATGGGCATGACTGTGTTCCAGTACAGCTTATTTATGGACATTAAAAAGGACATATGAAAAAGGAAGATGCACTCCTTTTAGGGAATTAACACTTTGGTGGAAGAAGCTTACATTAAAAATAAATATAATCCCCCCCCCAAAAAAAAAAATATATATATATATTAAAGTATATATATATATATATCTCAAAAAGGATAGGAGGGGCAGAGGCACTATTGGGAACCAAACTCCTGACAAGACTAATCACCAACAGGAAAGACTCCATAAGAAGGGAGAAGAGCAGACCCCACACCAGGCACCCTAGGCTCGCACACTAGACTCAGGGGACCTGCACTGAGAAGTCCCCGTAACATTTTGCCTTTGAAAACCAGTGGGGTTGATTGTAAAACCAGTGAGTTTTTACAATCAGTGGGGCTTAATTCTGGGTACTTTCAATGTCAGCAAGCTTAGCTTAGGGAGAGCCAGAGGGTGATAGAAAACTGAGTCCCCACCTTAAACAGCATAGAAGCAGCAGTTGGAAAAGTGCCTGGGGTATATGAGAAGATTTATTTACTCTCTCAGAACAGAAACTGGAGGGGTGGGAATATTTAGGAGATTCTTCCAAGAACAAAAGTAATGGCCGGTGTCACTTCCCTTCATATCCCCACCAACCACCTCCCACCCCCAACCAGACTAGATAGCAGGACACTTAGGAGAAACAGTGTGATCACTCTTCACCTATCTCGATAACACCAGGCAACCTGCCCCCACATTCTCCGGCAGATCCACTCCGTCCAACCTGCCCCACTAGTAGGCATCCCTCCAAATCAACTCCTACCCCAACACACCCTTCAAGCAACCCCAGCAGGGACCTGTGCCACTCTATAGTGATTCTTGCACCGGAGAGGGAAAGATAACCACATGCACCAATGCACCCGGTCCCAAGAGCTGAACCTTATAATAACCTGCAGTACAGCCAGAAAACTCTGCAGGTCAGTGCAGCTTGCAGTCCTGGATTGGGGGGGTAAGGATTCGGTCTGACTGCCAGCCCACCCACCAGTGAGAGCCTCTCCAAGGACAACACACAGAGTGCCCCACAGGTTGGTGTGACTACAGCTTCAGCTAATGGGCTGAGGGAAGGTTTCTGCTCTGATGGCGGAGAGGTCCCAACTACAAACCCACAGTAGTTCCAGACTGGTACCTTACCAACACAGGGACCAACCTTCCTGATGTACCCACAGCAGGCAAAGTGGACTGTGGCAGATGGCTGGACTGAAGGTAAATGCAACTCACACACAACAGTAAGGCACAGGCAGCCTACATAGGAAACACCCCTGAAGTGCCTGGTCCTGGTGAACAGGGGGCCTTGTGCTGCAGGGCCTTCTTTTTCATAAGGCCACCACTTGCAAGTACGGGAGACATAGCTGACTTTCCTCATACACAAACACAGGTTTAGACAAAATGAGGAGACAGAGGAATGTGTCCCAGTTGAAAGAACAGAACAAAATGTCAGCAAAATAGCTAAATGAAATGGAGATAGGCAATATTCCTGATAAAGAATTCAAAGTAAAGATTATACAGACATTCAGTGGACTTGAGAAAAAAGAAGTGGAAGAGCTCAGTGAGACCCACAACTAAGATACAAAAAATAAAAAAGCAGCAGTGAGGAGGAAGAACTTAATAATTAAAATAAAAAAATACATGAGAAGGAATCCATAGCAGATTAGAGGAGGCAAAACAACAGATTAGCAACTTGGAAGACAGGGTAATGAAAGGAAGCCCAGATAAACAGCAAAATAAATAAGTAAATAAAACAAAAAGTGAGACTAGGTTAAGGGAACTCAACAGCATCATCAAGCATAATAATATTCACATTATAGGGATCCCAGAAGGAAAAAAGAGAGAGAAGGGGGCAGAAATTTATCTGAAGAAATAATAGCTGAAAATTTCCCAAATCTGGGGAAGGAAAACAGACATCCAGATCCAGGAGGCACAGAGAACTCCTAGCAAAATCAACCTAACAAGGTCCACACCAAGACACGTAGTAATTAATATGGTAAATGGCAATGAAAATAGTTTTAAAGGCAGCAAGAGAAAATAAAAGATTTATATACAAAATAAACCCGTAAGATAATCAGTAAGTTTTTAGCAGAAATTTTGCAGGCCAGAAGGGAGGGTCATGATATATTCAAAGTGCTCAAAAAAAAAAAAACCAAAAAAAAACCACACCTGCAACTACAAATACTCTATACAGCAAGGTTATCATTCAGGATAGAAGGAGAGATCAATGGTTCCCCAGACAAACAAAATAAAAGGACTTCATTATCACTAAACCAGCCTTAGAAGAAATGTTAAAGGGAATTCTCTGAATGGAAAGGCCATAATCAGGAGTAAGAAAATTAGGAAAGGGATAAAATTTCACAGCAAGTATATAACAAAAGTAGTAATCACTTGTAAAACCAGTGTGGGAGTTAAAGCACAAAAGCAGTAAATCAATTATATCTATGAAATTCAGTTAAGGTGTTCACAAAATAAAATAATGTAAAGTTTGAAATCCTATACATAAAATATGGGGGGTAGAATACAAAGTTTGTGCTTTTTAGAATGGGTTCAAACTTAAGCGAACATCAACTTAATATAGATTGCTATATGCATAACATGTTAAATATGAACATACGACAACCACAAATCAAAAACTATAATAGATACACAAAAAAATAAAAAGAAGGAATCCGGGCATAATAGTCAAGAAAGCCATAAAAAAGCAAGGGAAGAGAGCAAGAGAAAAAAGGAACAGAGAACTCCAAAACAACTGTAAAACAACTAACAAATGACAATAAGTACATACCTATCAATAATTACTTTTGATGTAAATGGACTAAACGCTCCAATCAAAAGACACACAGTGGGGTGCTGGGTGGCTCAGTGGGTTAAAGTCTCTGCCTTCGGCTCAGGTCATGATCTCAGGGTCCTGGGATCAAGCCCCGCCTGCTTCTCCCTCTCCCTCTGCCTGCCTCTCTGCCTACTTGTCATCTCTCTGTCAAACAAATAAAATCTTTAAAAAAAAAAAAGACACACAGTGATGGAATGAATAAAAAAACTAAGACCCATCTATACACTACCTACAAGAGACTCACTTCAGACCTAAAGACACATGCAGACTGAAAGTGAAGGGATAGAAAAACATTTACCGTTAGCAAATGAATGTGAAAAGAAAGCCATGGTACTAAGGTAGCAAAACTTTGGCCAGACTCAACAGACTTTACAACAAAGACTTTAACAAGAGACAAAGAAAGACACTATACAATGATAAACAATATAACAATTGTAAATATCTATGCACCCACCACAGGAGCAAAAAGGAAGAAAAAGTATATAAAAGGAAGGAAAAATATATAAAACCACTATTAACAGATATATGGAAGAAACATACAGTAATACAATACTAGCTGGGGACTCTAACACCCCACTTCCATCAATGGAGACATCATCCAGAGAGAAAATCAACAAGGAAATACTGGCTTTGAATGACACATTAGATCAGATGGACCTAACAGATATTTTCAGGACATTTTATCCAAAGAATGGAATACACGTTCTTTTCAAGCGTGCATGGAATATTCTCCAAAATAAATCACATGTTCAGCCATAAAACAAGTTTCAATAAGTTTGAAAATGTTGAAATCATATCATGCATCTTTTCCAACCACAACAGTATGAAACTAGAAATCAATCACAAGAAAAATCTGGAAAAAAACGTAAATACGAAAACAAAAAACAAAAAAAGTGTAAATACATAGAGGCTAAAGAACATGATACTAAACAATGAGTGGGCAAGCCAATAAATCAAAGGGGAAATTAAAAAAATACATGGAAACAAATTAAAAATGAAAACACAACAGTCTAAAATCTTTGGGATGCAATAAAGCTGTTCGAAGAGGATAGTTTATAGCAATATAGGCCTACCTCAAGAAAAAAGAAAAATCTCAAACAACCTAAACTTACACATAAAGGAGCTAAATAAAAGAATAAACAAAGCCCAAATCCAGTGGAAGGAAGGAAATAATAAAGAACAGAGCAGAAATAAGTGAAATAGAGACTAAAATAACATTAGGACTAATCAGTAAAACCAGGAACTGTTTCTCTGAAAGATCAGGAAAATTGATAAACCTTTGGCCAGACTCATTGAGGAAAAAAAAAGAGAGAACTCAAATAAACAAAATCAGAAATGCAGGAGAAATAACTGACATCACAAAAATACAAAGGATTGTAACAGAATATTATGGAAAAATTATATGCCAGCAAGTGGACAACCTACGAAAACATGGATAACTTCCTAGCAACATACAACTTTCCAAAACTGAATCAGGGGGAAACAGAAAATTTGAACAGACTGACTACTAGCAATGAAATTGAATCAGTAATCACAAAAACTCCAACAAGGAGCACTCCGGTGGCTCATTTAAGCTGGTTAGGTGTCTGACTTCAGCTCGGGTCATGATCTTGGGGACCTGGGATTGAGCCTTGCATCTGGCTCCCTGCTCAATGGGGAGTCTGCTTCTTCTTTTCTCTCTCCCTCTGTTCCTCCCTCTACTCATGCTCGCTCTCTCTCTCTCTCTCTCAAATAAATAAAAAAAATCATTTTAAAAACCCCAACAATGCACAAAGAGAAGTTCAGGACCAGATGGTTTCATAGGTGAATGCAACCAAACAATTATAGAAGAATTAATATCTATTTTTCTTAAACAACTCCAAAAAATAGAAAGGGAGGGAAAGCTTCTAAATTCATTCTATGAGATCAGCATTCTGATACTGAAACCAGATAAAGACACTGCAAAAAAAGAAAACTGCCAATATCTCTGATGAGTGTCAATGTAAAAATCCTCAACAAAATATCAGCAAACTGAATTCAACACTACTTTAAAAAAATCATTCACCATGATCAAGGGGGATTTATTCCAGGGATGCAAGGGTGGTTCAATATTATAAATCAATCAATATGATATATTGCATTAACAAGAGAAAGCATAAAAACCATATGATTATCTCAATAGATGTAGAAAAAAGCATTTGACAAGGTACAATATTCATTCATGATGAAAATTGATAACAAAGTAGGTTTGGAGGAAACATACCTCAACAGAATAAAGGCCATATGTGAAAATCCACAGCTAACATACTCAGTGGTGAAAAACTGAGAGCTTTTCCTCTAAGATCAGGAACAAGACAACCAGTCCACTCTTACCACTTTTATTCAACACAGTACTGGAAGTCCTAGCCACAGCAATCCAACAACCAAAAGAAATAAAAGGCATCGAACTTGGTAAGGAAGAAGTAAAACTTCTGCTGTTAGAAGATGACATGATACTATATATAGAAGATCCTAAAGAATCTATCAAAAAAACTTCTAGAACTAGTAAATAAATTCAGTAATGCCAGAGGATACAAAATTAATATACAGAAATCTGTTGCATATCTTTAATAATGAAGTAGCCAAAAGAGAAATCAAGAAAACAATCCCATTTACAATTGCACCAAAAAATAATAAAATATCTAGAAATAACCTTAACCAAGAAGGTAAAAGACCTGTGCTCTGAAAACTATAAAATACCAATGAAAGAAATTATAGATGACACAAACAAATGGAAAGATAGTCCATGCTCATGATTGGAAGAATTAGTATCGTTAAAAAGTCCACACCACCAAAAAAACATGTCCACACTACCCAAGATAATCTACAGATTCAATGCAATCCCTATCAAAATACCAACAGAAATTTTCATAGAACTAAAACAATCCTAAAATTTGTATGGAACCACGAAAGGTCCCAAATAGCCAAAGCAATCTTGAGAAAGAAAAACAAAACTGGAGATATCACAATCCCAGATTTTACAATATCCTACAAAGCTGTAGTAACCAAATCAGCATGGTACTGGCACAAAAATAAACTCACAGATTGATAGAACAGAAGGGAGCCCAGAAATAAAACTAAACATATATTCAATTAATTTATGACAAAGGAAGCAAGAATAAGCAATGGGGAAAACACAGTCTCTTCAATAAAAGGTCTTGGGAAAAGTGGACAGCTATATGCAAAAGAATGAAACTGAACCACTTACACCACACATAAGAAATAAACACAGGAAGGACTAAAGACCTACATGTGAGACCCGAAGCCATAAACTCCTAGAAAAAAAGCCTAGGCAGTAATTTATTTGACATCAACTATGGAAACATTTTTCTAGATGTCTCCTCAGGCAAAGGAATCAAGAGCAAAATAAAACTACTGGAACCACACCAAAATAACAAACATTTGCACAGCAAAGGAAACAATCAATGAAACAACAAGGCAACCTACTGAATGGGAGAAGATATTTGCAAAAGACATATATATCTGATAAGGGGTTAGTATCTAAAATATATAAAGATCTTACATAACTCAACACCAAAAAACCCCCAAATATTCTGATTTAAAAATGTGCAGAGGGGAAGGCACCTGGGTGGCTCAGTCGTTAAGCGTCTGCCTTGGGCCCAGGTCAGATCCCAGGGGCCTGGGATCGAGACCCTCATCGGGCTCTCCGCTCTGGGGGAAGCCTGCTTCTCCCGCTACCATTCCCTCTGCTTGTGTTCCCTCTCTCGCTGTGTTTCTCTCTGTCAAATAAATAAAATCTTAAAAAAAAACCTTTAAAAAAATGTGCAGAGGGGAAATAAATAATTAATTAAAAATGTGCAGAGGACCTTAACAGACGTTTATCCAAAGAAGACATACAAATGACCAACATGAAAAGATGGCCAACAGCACTAATTGTCAGGGAAATGCAAATTCAAACCTCGATGAGATATCACTTTACACCTGTCAGAATGGCTAAATACAAAAGCATTAGAAACAAGTGTTGACAAAGACGTGAAGTAAAAGGAACCCTCGTGCACTGCTGGGAATGCAAATTGGTGCAGCCACTGTGAAAACAGTATGGCGTGTCCTCAAAGAATTAAAAATAGAATTACCATATGATCTAGTAATTCTCCCACTGGATAATTACCCCATCAAAATGAAAATACTATTTTGAAATGACAGATGCACCCCTATGTTTACAGCAGCATTACTTACAATAGCCAAGATATGAAAGCAACCCAAAGGTGCCTCCATAGACGAATAAAGATGTTCTGTGTATATAAAGTGATGGAGATACAAATATAGATAATGAAATATTATACAACCATAAAAAAAGAATGAGATCTTGCCTTTTGCAACTACACGTATGGATCTAGAGGGCATAATGTTATGTGGAATAAGTCAGACTGATAAGGACAAAAACCGTATGATTTCACTCACATGTGGAATTCAAGAAACCAAACAAATAAGCAGCCAAAGAAGAAAAGATACAAAAGAATGCAGGCTGTTAAACACAGAGAATAAAAGGTTGCCAAGAAAAAGGTGGGTGGGGGATGGGTGAAACAGATTAAGTAGATTGAGAGTATTCTTATCATGATGAGCACTGAGAAATGCAGAGAATTGCTGAGTCACTATATTGCACAGCTGAAACTAATATAACATTATATGTTAACTAAAAATAAATAAGGGGTGCTGGGTGGCTCAGTCAGGCTAAGGTCGTGATCCCAAGGTCGTAAGCCCCTCATTGGGTTCTGGGCTCAGCACAGAATCTGCTTGTCTCTCTCCCTCTCTTTCCCAAATAAATAAATGAATAAAATCTTTAAAAATAAGTAAATAAATAATAAAAATAAATAAAATACAAATAAAAAGTATTCTTAGCTCACAAGTTGTACAAAAGCAGGCCAGAATTTGGCAAGGTTGGTTGGCCCTGATGTGGAGATCAATGTTTTTATCAACATTTTGTGAGCTAGCGACACCTATAACTTTAACACTCCCTACTCTCAGCTTCCCAGGCAGTGAAGTCACTAGAATTAAATCCTAAGGACTAGAGATAAAAACTAATCAAAATGCCTTTGATGAAATAAATTTGAAATGAAAATCTAGAAAAAAATGTTACCTTCAAGTTTAATTCCATATTACTGTAGCTAAGAATATTCATTTATTTCTATAAGGTTTCATATTTTCATATTTCCCCTTTCCCTTCAAACTTCAGCTTTATGAAATGTTCACAGAAAAAAATATATGAAAAGATTTTTGACTCCACATTAATAATAAATAGTTCCAGGCAGTGAACGTTGGCTCCTCCTGATGTTACCCTTGGCTCCAAAGTCTGATTGGCCAAGTTGACTTCTCCTTCCTGTCTTGAGTGATTTTAATTCAGGCCCCACAGTCCAGATCCAGGGTACTTGATTTCTAATTTAGTTACATTCTTCTGTAAAGTTAAATAAATGATTTGGATTCAGGACAGTAGGTTCTGGAAAAATCTTTTCTCAGGAAGAATTTCAAGCTGACAGGATGAACTGGAAAAAAGATAAAGAAATGGAGAAATTACCTGTGGTGAAAACTATAAAGTGGCCTCCCAGACTACTGGCCTCATTAGAACTTTGGACCTAAAAACACTACTCACTACAAGACAAAAAAATCTGTTTCCTGTCGATTTAGCTATTTTGGGCTTTAGCTATGAGGTCTGGATCATAGACTGCTGTCTAAACCTTCCTGGTTTTTGCAAGGCCGACTCTTGTGGTCTCTACTCTTTTGCCTCATTCTGCTCTCAGGTGCCTCTGCTCCTGGCTTCTTCTACCTTGGCTGGGAATTTCTAGGTCTCTGCCCCTAACACTCACTTCCACCTCCCTTACTGCGTTCCCATGGCTGTCCCTTTGAATTAGGGAGACGCTTTCCTTGGTGTTCTGTTCTTTTCACAGGGCAAGGTTGGGTTCTTGGGGACAAGAAGAACGCAAATTAAAAATAGAAGGTGGGGTGCCTGGGTGGCTCAGTGGGTTAAAGCCTCTGCCTTCAGCTCAGGTCATGATCTCAGGGTCCTGGGATCAAGCCCCGCATTGGGCTCTCTGCTCAGCAGGGAGCCTGCTTCCCCCTCTCCCTCTGCCTTCCTCTCTGCCTACTTGTGATTTCTCTCCTCTCTGTCAAATAAATAAATAAAATCTTTAAAAAAAAAAAATAGAAGGTACTATGTTTCTGTATCAATAGTGAATATATAATATAAACATAAATATATATAATTATATATATTACATATATATATTTGGTGCTGCTAAAGGTGTCAGGAAGCATATTCTCACATAATGCAGGTATATGTGGAAATCAGAACACTTGGATAGCCTTGTTGGGATACAATTTGATGACATACATCAAGACCCTTTAAATTGTTTCTATCCTTTAATTGCATAGCCCATTTCTAGGAATATATCCTTTCTAGGAAGAATCCTCAATACAGAAAAAAGCTGCCAGCAGAAAGATATTCACTGTAACGTAATTATGACAGAAAAAGGAAAACCTAAATGTCCAACCATGGAGTAAGACTATTGTTAACTCAGCTGCATATGGCTGATGACGAGTGTTAGTGTTTATAATACAAGAAAAGGTGAAAAATCTGGATACAAAATTGTAGGTACAGTATGATTGCCACTATTTATAAGGATATTTGCATAGGTAAAAAAAGAAGAATTCCAAATAATAGTTAATTTCCTCTTCATACTTTAACGTACTTGGTATTTCCTACTGTATATACACTAGTATAATCAGGGAGAAAACTTGTATGGTGGGACATATTATGTAACACTGTATGTACACCGTGTATCAGGGAGAAAGGTTAGTGATAAACTGCTTACGGAAAAGAGCTGAACATAAATTGCATATGCAAAATGAATGCAATGATTAAAAAAACACTCTACATTAAGGGCATCAAACTTAAATACTGACAGGTGCGAAATAGGCAGCACAAACAAAAAAAAAAAAGAAAGAAAAAACTGCATTGGGACAATGGCACATTGGCAAGCATGTGTTCCTTTTGAAGGTGACTCTCTCCTCAGCTCCTGCCATTTGAAAAATACACGTTCAATATTTCTTTTTTCTTTTTTTTAAGATTTATTTATTTATTTGAGAGAGAGGAGGGGGGAGGGGCAGAGAGAGGAGGAGAGAAGCAGACTCCTCACTGAGTGCAGAGCCCAACACAGGGCTCAATCCACGACCCTGAGATCATGACCTGAGCTGAAATCAAGAGTTGGACGTGTAACCCACTGAGCCACCCAGGCACCCCCAGGTTCAATTTTTCAAGAAAAAGGCTAAATCTGGATTTAATGTAAAAATCTCTTCATTTTTACAGGTTAAAATCTAACTTAAATTATAAATATATTGATGAGCCAGATAAGACATATCAGATTTTTTTTATCCAAAAGGCATATAGGCATATAGGCATCTTCTGCTCTATATCTGAACACACACACACACACACACACACACACACACACACACAGACGTTAGGGAGAATCCAACCAAAATGGGAGCAGTCATCATGGCTGGAAGATGGGACTCCAGTGATTCCTACTATTTTCTATGCTTTCATATATCCTAAATTTTCTTTAATATGAACAGACGCTCTTATAATAGAAATTTCAAAGCATTATTTTTCAATGTAGTACAGACAAAGCTTATCTTTTTTGAAGATTTTTCAGGATCTGGAGCTGCTTTTTCTCTTTCCTTTCTACATGTTATAGCCATTAAATCAAGCTTTTAATTGTTCTTAAAGGGATTTTTATCAACAGCACCAACAGATAAAAGACATAAATAATGACACCATGTCAAGTGGACAGTAAAACAAGATGCCATTTTGATGTCACTGCCTAGTCTCCCTCTCCCCACCCTCTTGGCCTTGTCCCACTGAAACCCAATCAAAAGGAATCACGTCCCTCCAGCCTGCTTTTATTCCAACAGCACAGCTGAGGAGGAGGACGGGAGAGGCAACAGCTAAAGGTTATGAGGACTTAGGAAATGCAGGAAAGGTTGATGGCTTGGAAAAAGTGAAAGATTTTACATCTGACCCCAAATTATTTTAATAATTCTGCCTTGAAAGCTGAGCCATTTCTCTAGACATTAAAGAAAAAAAAGGGAACAAAAGACCATCTCCAATTCTACGTGGGACAGAGCTGCAGATGGAGAAAAAGTAGAAAGGAAGTTAGATTTGCCCTTCTACAAGTCAACTATCATAAAGGCCTTTTTAATTTCCTTTATATTTTCCCTGTAACTTCAAAGGGACCTTTCAAGATTCATTCTGTGCTTAGAGGTGGCAAGCCCGGGGTGTGGCAAGAGTCATATTTTCATTCATTCTTTTGCTTCTCCTTGAGAATGTGCCCTGTTTTCAGGCCTGTTCTAAGAGCACTGGGGGGCTTAGGCATAACAAGACAGGATTTGGGAAGGTGAGTTTTGGGGGGAGTGGTGGGGCACTGCCGTGGGCAAGGGTCATGAGGTCAAGTAGTTGGGAGAAGTGCAACTGCTTGATCAAAGAGTTCCAGAGTTTTATCTATTTTTGACTGGGGTGTCAAGCTGAAGTTGTAGATTGGCGGGTAAGAGAAGTCCCATGGGCTGCTTTTGGAAGCAGTTTAATTGAAATGACCAAAATGATATTATAGAGAGGAGAAACAATGAAATAACTTGTACTTGAAATTATAGCTGAAGGGAGGTGGGAGAAAGGAGGCACGTCCTCAAACCAGAAATGGATTTCCTTTAAAGGGGAAAGCATGCTAAATTAGGCACCTAGAAAGATGATAGAGTGGGGTGTGCAGTCATGGATCTTGGATGTTTGAGCTTTAGGACCAAGCTCAGCTGCTGGCTGAGAGAGAAACAATGTTGGCTCTGCTGTTCAGATGGGGACTGTATTGGTTGGCTCGCGGGGCAGCTCCAGTGTGTTTCAGACAACCCCCAACTCAGTGGCTCAGATAATAAATGTTTCTCACTCACGGTCTGCAGGTCAGGGGCAGCAGCTCCTCCAACGGCTAAACGTGGGATTCAGGAGGACAGGGGTCTCTCCGTGTATCTTCTTGCAAGACCCATGCTGAAAGACCACCGGCTTCCAGAACGTAATCTAATAGGGCTTCTGGTGCTCAGATCTGGCATGTGGACGTCTGTCGACACCCTATTGGCCAAAGCGAGTCACATGACCAAGCCCACGAAAGGAAGTGGCGGGGCGCGGAAGTAGACTCTGCCCCAGAAGGAAGGGGAACCTAGAAGTAAATATTTGCTTAACAATGGTCAGATAGTCACAGCAACCCTTCAAGGTATTGCATATTTAATGAAGTAATAAGGTATTGTAGTACAATACCTTGTAATGGGTATTACAATACCTTGTAATAAGGTATTGCCTGAGCTAGTTTTTCCTGAAAGTGTTCCTGAGCTGAGAAAGAAAAGAATGGAAAGAAGGTGGAAAGCAACAAAATGAGCAACTTACTACATCACTCCCTAGTACGAAGTCTTTCACACAGGCTCCTGGCCACCTTGAGGTAGTACTACCAAAAAGAAAAAAAAAAAAAGAAAAAAAAGTGAAGGCGTTAAAAGTATTCTTAACGGCAAGGAGGATCCTGATTTTGAGGGGCTTACAGTTTATTTAGGGGCTTTGAGAAAAGAAATCAAAATTACAAATGTAAATTTATATTTAAAAGTGTTAAAAAACATGTTTTGAAAAAAATCGATCAACAAAAATGTACCAAAATCCAAAGAAAAAATAAAATAAAGTATTTTAATTAACTAACTACCTGACACACCTCTATAGATCTTTCTACATTTTCTGGCTGCACAAATTTTGAAAACTTCTTTATTTGATAATAATTTTCTAATATCACTTCTATATGGAGAAGAGATCGATTTAGTCATTCCTCTAATATGATAGCTTCTGATTGTATATTTCAGTGTTTCTCCTCCATAGCCCTCCACACTTCCAACATCAGGCACCCTTCCATCTCCATAGTGTAAGATCACCACTGGCCCTGGACCTTCATGTTAGCTGAGTTCACACCTTGGTAAGGAGAAGCATAACTGGAAATAGCCGAAATGGCTACCAACTGATGAATGGATGAACAAAATGGAGTATTATTTAGTCACAAAAATGAATATAGTACTGATTCATGCTATAACATGAATGAACCTTGAAAACACTGTGCTAAGTTAAAAAAAAAAAAGGTCAGACACAAAAGACCACACATATTGTATGATTTCATGTATAGGGAATGTCCAGAATAAGCAAATTCATAGAGATAGAAAGTAGATTTTGAGGGGATTAAGAGATCAGGAGCTGGTTGGCAGTGGGGGAAGGAGAGAATGGAGAGTGACTAATGGGGTTTCTTTGGGGGGATGGGGTGTGAAAATGTCCCAGGATCAAATAGTTCTGACAGTTGCACAGCCTTGTGAATATATTAAAATAACTGAATTATATGCTTTAAAAGATTCAATTTTATGCTAATAGGAGTTATATCTTAATTAAAATTTTAAAAAAGCATTCCCGAAAGCCATTCCTATCAACAACTGGAAAGAATTATACCTGGAGGTGCCTGCGAACTATGTACATTCATTACAGTGAACCAAACTCACTGTATCTTTGCTTTGATACTCTTTTAGTCAGATCCTGAAATACCCTTAGCGGCCACATGATATGAAAGGATGGTGATGGAGGGAAGTCAGGGTAGAAGGAGACACTGGTTTTACTTTTGCAAATTTCACAAAACCATATGACCAAGTGAACACATTGTCAGGGCCCTGAAAGGGTTCCTTGCCTGTGAGAGCCCTGAAGTTCAAGCACCTCACTTAATACTTACATGGCCAGTCCCCCCTTGCTCCACCACATCCTCCTCCCACGCTTTGCAGATCACACTCATTTAAATTTTAGAATATGGTCAGGTGGTCCTGAATCTTTTTATCCAGTTTCTTGAAGGGAAACAAAAGCAAGGATTTCTTAACTAACTTATTAAATCCTGTTTCTGTTTACATTGTACCTGAATAGACTAAAACACTTCTAAATAAACAAATAAGCAAATGAATACCTTTTTTTTTCTTTGTTCAGACTTTGCAATTTTTCCCCACTTTTCCACGAAATACAGAGTAGCCTCTGATGGGAATTTCTTTCAACAAGGTCTGCCCCTTCCCAGAGGATCAAAGCCAAAATTTCATTTCACCACCAACGCCTAACCAGAATTCCAGAGCCCTTGGAATCCTCTCTGTACTGATGACTCAGCCCCTGAGGCTGACCCTCCCCCTCATGGAATCCCCTCTCTCCAACTGTAGTCCTAATTTTGTAGTGCACCTGGCTGGCTCCTTCCCAGGCTTCTCTCCCGCTCAGCTGGATTGGATTCAGATGTCCATAAATTCTCCAGCTGCCAGGAACCAAACCATTTCTCAGCCCAGAGGAGGCAGCTCTGTCAGCTCCAGGGGCTTGAAATTCACTCATTTAGAGAGTATATGATTCCAAACCCCAAAAGGCAAATAGAGATATTTTTCTGACATTATGTTTCTGACTTTGAGTGATCTATTTCCCAATAAGCAAAAAATACTGTTGTGGATACAAACTTCTGACTCCCTATTCAGGTATTAATAAGAAATTGGCTTTAACAAAATACATTGTTCCTGCTTTCTAACCACATTTCCATGTCCTCTGCTCATTTCAGCAAAGATGGGTGAATAAATACAAATCCTAGTGACCGTCAAAGATTGGCTCAAACCGTCAAAGAGATACATGGGTGGTTTAGCCAGAGAAGAGACTTCCATTTCAAAATGGTGGGCCAAGTACAAGTTGCAGTTTCTTCCAACTTCCTAGAAATAATTGTGTTTAAAAATGAGATAAGACTTTGATCACAAATAACTTAAAGAATAAAAATTGAGGGACCCTGGGTGGCTCATTCAGGAGAACATGGGACCCTTGATCTCAGGATTGTAAGATGGAGCCCCACGTTGGTGTAGAGATTTAAAAATTAAAAATTCCAGAAGATTGGATTAAAAGGGAAATCTATGGTCAAGACTCATCTGAGACTGCTAAGAAAAGCTGAATCCCACTAAGGGGGTATACACATGAGGGACATGGTGTCTAAACTTGAGGCAGAAGGGGGTCCTGGGCAGGAAACAGGGTAGAGATGTCATAGTGACAGAAGCCAAGCAGCAGGGATGGAGTGTCAGAGACGGGGCAGCAGGTGGCCGATGACCTTCATGGGGAGTGGTGAGTACTAACATCTAACAAACCAGTAAGGTGCCCTGCCAGGGGACACATCCTGTCCTCCCTCTTCCTGAAAGCAGACCAGAATGCAATCAGAATGCAAGCACGTCACCAGGACAACTCTTGCCTCTCTTGCAAGCAGACCCTGCAAATAGATGAGACAGAGAAATTGACTGGGAATCTCAACCACACAGACAAGCCCACAGCCTATAGGAAGTACTCAAGAAACTCAACCTTCATGAAGGAGACAAAGAACTAAGAAGTAGAGGACTGTATGTAGGAGGAAACAAAGTTAGCAGAACGATGAAAGCAGCACTTACGGACCAGAACCCAGCTTCCTCATTCTTGGGCCACCAACTGGTCTTTCCCCTTCTTCACACTGCCCTCTGTTCCTAAACTGGCACGCCCTATACAGTAGGAACATTTTTGAGACATTTCTTTATTCTCCTAAGTAAAAGCAATTTGGGGAAAACACATTAGAATGGGGAAAGGCCACACAGATAGGTAACTACTTCATTTCCTTATTTCCTATTTTGAAGAAGGGCCTCCCCATTCATCCAGAAATGTTTGTATCATGCCCTCCCCCACACCCTATCCATCTATAGGCAAGGTCGCCATCACTAGAGGGGCCTCTGGGGGGTCTCAGTCTTCTTAGTGTCTGACTTTTGATTTGTTTGGCCCAGGTCATGATCTCAGGGTTGTGAGATAGAGCCCTGCACCTTGGCACTGGGCATGAAGGCTGCTTAAGATTTGATTCTTTCTCTCCCTCTCCCTCTGCCCCTACCTCCCCACCCTGCCCCCACTCACTCATGCTCTCTCTCTCTCTCTCAAAAAAAAAAAAAAGGCTGCACAGATTTGTCACTTTGCTGTCTCAAGGATCCACTGTTGCCACTCTCCCATTCATTCTCCTCACTTTAGCCAGATAGGACTTCCTAAAATGCAAAATCTGAGTATGTCATTCTGGATGCTCCAGAACTTTTCAAGGTCTTCTCTTAGCTTTTTTTTTTTTTTTTTTTAAGATTTTATTTATTTGACAGAGAGAGAGACAGCAAGAGAGAGAACACAAGCAGGGGGAATGAGAGAGGGAGAAGCAGGCGTCCCACTGAGCAGGGAGCCAGATGCGGAGCTTAAATCCCAGGACCCTGGGATCATGACCTGAGCCGAAGGCAGATGCTTAATGACTGAGCCATCCAGGCGCCCCTTCTCTTAGCTTTTTATATTGAGTTTACATTCCTTAAATCAGCCTACAATATTCTGCAGGATCTGTTCTTGTCCAGTCTTATCTCTTGACCCTTCACAACCACCCTGCCAGATCCCCTTTGTTCTAGGACCCATCCTCGGCAAACTTCTTCCATTTGTTCCTCTCTTCTCCAAGCCCCTTTCTCTGCTTGAAATGGTCTTACTTCCCTTTTCACTAGGCAAACGCCTATTTATCCTTCAGCTATCAGCTCTGGGAAGCCTTCCTGGGCCTCCAGAGTCAGTGGTGCCTCTTCTGACCTCCCGTGACACTATGTACCTCATTCTGCATTTATCTCTTCAGACCATGTGTTTTCTTGCCTATACCTCCTCTACCATATAAGCCCCAGGGAGTAGAGACTTCTTTGTTCTCTATTTTATTCACACATGAAGCATGGGAAGCATACAATGACAATCTTTTGCATAGATGAACTGTGTGATGCCTTTATCTGTACTTTTGCAGTACAGATGTGAACAGATTTAGAGCCCAAGAGAAACATGGTCGTTTTCTTTGACAGAATGGATTTGCAGGCTGTTCTCAGACCTCCCTTGACTTATAGATCATCTATTGACTCCATAAGTTAATTCAACAAATCCGATGAAGGGCCAGGAACATGCTATAGGCTAGGTACAGCAACAAACAGAGCAGACACAAATCTTGTAGAATCTATTTTATAGGCCATTGCATGACCACCAGCCTCCTCTTTTCCACCAACCCTCCCCAAGACCATTGGACAGTCTGCTAGAATCCTCCCCTACAGTTGATGAGTCCTGTTTGTAGAGGACATCATGTTTCAAAACCTAACTCCTAGCTTCTATTTCATTTTTATTTTTAAACTTTTTATAATGGAAGATTTCAACCATATATGAAAGTGCAGAGAATAGGTTAGCGAACCCCTGTATATCTAACACGGCGACCTGTGTCCAGGTTATCTCATTTATACCTCCCCACACTTTCCCATTGCCCACTGGATTATTTTAAAGCCAAACCAGGCATCTAGTCATTTCATCCACAAATCCCTTCTGAAGTAAGAGGGTTTTCACAGGGACTTGGAGAATGGATAGGTCACAAATCAGTGGCGAGGAAGCAGTGTGGCATCCGAAGTGAGGATGAGATAAGGAAAGGTTTGGACAGGAAACAAGGTGTACACACATGCAGGAGGGGTTGGTAGAAATGGTGAGGAGGGATGGGTGAGGATGCATTTCAAAGATTTAGAGAATAACGATGTAAGGAAAGAACAAGGAGAGACGGGTATGAGGCTCCCCATCTGGACAACTTGGAGACCAGAAGTGTCACTCACAAAGTGAAAGAAAATGGGAGGGAGAATCTCTTTGGGAGATTCTAAGTTTTATTTTGGATTTAGTAACGGGATCTCCAAATATAAATATCAATTAGTCTGTTGGAGATGCAGGATTGGAATGTGGGTGAAAGTGATAGAGAAGGTTTCAATTTACCCACCTAAAACAGAACGTTGAGGTCAGGTGTCTTTATTAGTTTTATGCATGAAGCATGGAAAGGGCGACAGGGAGAGGAAGGGAAAAAGGTGGGAAGGGACAGCAGGGGAAGTCGGGGAGAGGAAAAGAAAGGAAAGGACAGAAAAAGGAGCCCAGAATTGAAGAGGGGAGAGGGGAAAAAGGAGAGCAAGTCAGAAGGAAGAAGAATCATGGCCATGACAGAAAAGAGAGAGAGAGAGAGAGAGAGAGAGAGAGAGAAAACAGCACCAGGATAGTAAAATAACCTCAAAAGTCAGAGGAGAGTCTTTTTAAAAAGAGAGTTGGTCATGAGTGGGACTCTGTCGGTTGGAAAAGCCCACTGAATATGCATGATGTCATGTACTGTACATTCACGACACACACAAGGCCACATTCAATCTGTTGACCTTAAGGGCAGAACACAAGGCTCATTTGTTCCCCGACCCTACCCCACCCCTAGCACTTGCGTCTGAGAAAAAGAGAAGTCTGTACTGGAGAGTTCTCATTCTTCAGTTAGCCTAGTTAGAGGTGTTGTGAAAAAAGCTCGTTTTCAGAAATCAAAAATTCATTTCTGCTTAAAGTCACTATAGTAAGTAAACGGTGGGTAATAGGCTCGGCAGAAAAAGAGGCCCCAAATTTTGTGTCAGGGAAGCAGTGACAAAGTTAAGATTCACCACTGGAGAAGAGCCAACCTAGCTTAGAAGGAGTGAGCTGTGCCCCAACCTGTACTATGATCCAAACAGGATTTCCTTGTGCAATTTGGGTGCCTCTGTTAGTGACTGCAGGAAAAATAAATCTAACCCATAACCACAGAAGACAAACTGAAGTCCTACAAATCATATTAATCATAGGAAATTGCACCACGGCATGGATTACATGGCATTACAAATACAGACAAAAGGGAGATAGTTTTAGGAAAAAAGAGTCAGAAAAATTGGAATTTGTGTGTTAACAGAATCATATGGAAGAGAGGGAGGTGAGATCTAGAACACTGGTAGTGAATATAGAAATCAAGCAAGAGATGGTTAGTTTGTCAGACTATTTTGTTTATTTAAATTTTCTTTTGGAAATATCCAGTTTTCTTTTTTTGTCCATTCTATGTTAACCAAGATTTGTTTTTCCTATTGTTTTTAAAACTATTCTTATTTAGAAATAACTTAGATTTCAGCTATTCAGCAAGAACATTTCTTTTTCTTCTTAAAAAAAACCTAAATGATAGAAAATTTTGAACTTAGAAGTAGAAAGAACAGTATGAGGAACTCACATGTACCTACTACCTAGTTTCACCAATTTTTAAACCCATCTAGAAATACTTCACTATAATTTGAGAGGCAGGGCAGGGGGTCGTGGAGAGTGGGGGAGGGAAATGAAACAAGATGGGATCAGGAAGGAGACAAACCATAAGAGACTCCTAAACTCATGAAACAAACTGAGGGTGGCTGG
This sequence comes from Procyon lotor, assembly GCA_028646535.1. NCBI lineage: Eukaryota > Metazoa > Chordata > Mammalia > Carnivora > Procyonidae > Procyon > Procyon lotor. Next base: position 81,237,827 of record CM053609.1, read on the forward strand.
GGGCAGGGGAGGTGCCTGGGTTATAGACAGGGTGTCTATATAGACAGATAGATAGGGTGGCTGGGTTATAGACATTGGGGAGGGTATATACTATGGTAAGTGCTGTGAAATGTGTAAGCCTGAAGATTCACAGACATGTACCCTGGGGCAAATAATACATTATATGTTAAGAAAAAAATTTTTTTAAATGCAAAAAAAAGAAGAAATACTTCAATATGCATCTATCTTTTGCTAATTAAAACTTTTAAAAATGGCACTTATGCCATTATAATACAACTTTAAAAAATTCCTTTATATAATTGAGTGCTAAGCCTATATTCAAATTTCCCTTATTATCTCAAAGATGTATTTTATAGTGAGTTTGTTCAAAGCATGATCCAAACAAGGTCCATACATTGCATTTGGTTGTTGTATCTCATAAATATCTTTTTTTCTCTAACAGTTTATACCTCTATTTTTTATGCCATTATTTTATAGAGAAACTAGCTCATCTGACTTATAGAATATCTCATTCAGGATTTTCCTAAGTGGTGTCATGTTTTTCCTACTATAGGACATCATTAAATAGTCTAATTGTTTTAATAATGCCAAGATGGATCAGTGGGTTCAGATGACATTTCCATTATGAAGTTCTTCGTCAACTTTTAACCTAATTAGTTTAGCAAAACTGATCAATGATCATTGCCTAGATCATTGGGGGGTGCAAAATGATGCTTTTTGAATTTTGTCATTTTTTTTGCATTCACTGGTTGGAATTACTCTACAAAGACTTTTCCACATCAAAAATTTGTTACGCTGAAATATAGTACATACAGGAAAGGCAGGAGAAATCTTTCATATTTTCCTTCTCAATACATTTTTGAGTAATGACGTGGTACCCTAGCAACCTCCAAAGATGACCAATGAAATATTTCTGAAAACCATTATAAACTCAGGAATTTGTATATATCAGATTCTTTTTCATGCTCAAATTGCCTCATCTTTGGCAAATGGGAGTCTCAAAGGTGGCTTTTGTGTCCTTTTGATGTGATTCCATTTGTTTTGAAAGGCTTCTTTATTTCTTCCTTGACATAAAAATGATGTCCCAGACTTACCTGTTAATTTCCTGCCCTGGACTTGGAATCAGGCACTTTTTCAAAGAGTTCTGGTTTCTCTTAGTGGGAAATGGTGTTTAGAGACCAGAATCTGAATGCTTTTTGTGCATATTACTACAGAATTATTGTTGCCTCTAAGCCTTTTTAAGGACAGAGCAATGAAATATGTATTTTTTATTTATTTTAAGGAAAAAATTATTTCATACTGATATTTCCTATTCAAATGGAACATTATGAGATTTTTACTTAATTTCTTTGATTTTATACTCTTATTTTAGTAATCTTACTGTTATTAGTAATATTGATGTTTTAGTATCTCTTATTTTTGAATCAACAGCCAAGATTCATCAGGTATTTAAGAAAATCTAGGTAGTGAAAACAAAACAGTAAAGGGAATAAAGAAAACACTAATGCAAAAAAGGAACTATAATTGATACCCTCAGAGACATAAAAGATAATACTGCTCCCATGGAATTACTGCAAGAAATCTTAACCTATGTTAAACATGTTGTGAACTAGAGTTAATTAGTAATTATATTAATATCATAGAAGCCAAGTTTTTCAGCAAAGGAGAAATGAGATACAAATATAAAATCAAGTAAGTTAAGTAAAAACCCTGCAACCATGACTTCAAATTGGAAATATTAGAAACTTAGTTTTTCTCATTTTCAAAAATAAATACTTTCTTGCTATTTGCTCTGAAAAATCCATAAAACAATGACAATTCATTGGCAAAGAATATCCCTTATGCCCAGATGGTAGTCTCTAAATAACATTTCCTAATGAAAAGGAAGTAGGGATCCTGGGAAAAATACCACAAGGATGCAATGAGCCAAATCTAGGATGTGGAAAATTCTATAGACACTTATGACCCAGCTTCTCCTACAAATAAATGCCATAAAAAAAAAAGAAAGAGGAACCAATATATATTATGTGTGGATCTTGTTTGGATTCTGTGGTATAATAAGAAATATATTTGGTCTTTGTCTATGATTATATGATATTGAAAAATTACTAATTTTATTATATATATGATAGTAGCATTGTTATGTTAAAAAAAGAATCTTTATCTAGGGTCCCTGGTTGACTCAGTTAGTAGAGCATGTGACTCTTGATTTCAGGGTCTTGATTTCAAGACCCATGTTGGGCCTACACTTACTTAAAAAAAAGTCCTTATCTACTAGCAATACATTCCGAAATTTTTATAATTGAAATGATATATTTGGTATTTGCTTTAATACCATATACTCTAGATAAAAAAAGTGGAGGAGACATAAATGAAACAAATTTGGCAAAATATTGATAAATACTGAAACTAGATGGTACAGGTTCAATATCCTATCCTCTCTATTTTTTTGTATGTTTGAAAATGCCATTAATAAAAAAGGCTTCAAAAAAGACATTAAAGAAAGAAACACTAAAGAAGCCTGAAATATATGGAGAGATAGAAGGATGCTTAAAAAGTAACTCATTTAATTAATTAAGGAAACACAAGAAGCAAGCGAAAATCCAGCCCAAATCCCCTGCCTCAGGGTCCAGCAAGTAGCAGAATGTGTCTGAAATTCTTCCAAAGTCCCAGTTCAGAGGCTGGACTCAGGCTCCAGATGTCCCTTGACCCCTGGGCCTCCCTTGCCTAGGGGAGCAATTTGTGTTCCCAGCCTGCTGGTTGGAGACCCTTTGTGTAGCAGGCTACACGTGCAGCCTGATAATGCACAGAGCACCTTCTGGACACGCGTGAATAGTTGGGTTGCATTCTCTGCATTTTTATGCAGATGACATTGCACAGGGAGGAGATTGGGGCCTGGGGCAGGGGACTAAGAAATCACCAGAGGCAACTCAAGGATTTAAAAAACAAAACAAAAACAAGAACCCTCCCTTAGGGACACCACAGGAAACCAGTATGATCTCACAAGCCTTTGGGTTTGTTCCTTTAAGGTGGTTGCTGGGTGCAAGCCTCAGGCCTGCTGCCCTGTCCCTTTCTCCAGCTTCCATCTCCCCCACCAGCTGCTATTTCCCTTCACTCCCTTTCCCAAGGTACAGGAGGACCTCATTCCATTTAGAGAACTCCTAGTGTTTCCTGGCGGCCAGTGATGATTCATTTTTATTCCCTTGAATCTTCTCCATGGCCAGAGCATTGTTTTCCATATCCTTCCCATCCCCCAGGAGAGAACAAAAGGCCACATTTGGTCTTCTGGCTGGAGTTTACGCTAGATAGACCATGACATCCTACACCTTGGGCTGAGGGTTCCTCCAGCTCCCTTAGATTTCACAAAACATGTTGAGATAAACTCTTAACAGTAGGATACATTCAATTTCCGGCTGAAGCGATGTATTATGTGATTCATCTGTTCCCTAATATTTCCAGTCATCATCATGAAATTTGGCCTCTACCCCTGATGCAAACCCTTGTGTTTATAAGAAGTAACCTAAGTAACCTACCACATTTTCAAAGTTGAAATCTGCTTCCTGTCCCATGTGCTTGTAAACTCAGCAAGACAAAATTTTCTCTGTTGTAAATCAACCCTACTTGAAAGGTTGATATAGTTGAAATAAGTTCTAAATAAGGCAGTTTTGAATAAAAATTTCATCTTCACACTTCTACCCCAAACTATGGCCAGATCAATGGGCCCTTCAGTTGTATTTTTTTTAACTTTGTGATCCCAAATGGAGCCACAATCATGTTAGCATAACTGAAGGATTAAAAAGTGACCCAGGTCATCCAGGGTTAGGTTTGCAGCAGAGGACACATCAGATCCCTAGCATCACAGAAAGTTTGCAGTAGACAGACTTTAGCCAGCCTTGACCCTCTCTTCACAGATGAGAAAATTGAAGTCCCAAGAGAGTTACATTTTCTCTAAGGTAAGACAGGTAGCAAATTGAAACCAGGTTCAAAACCAAGTTTACCACAAAAGACTCAAAATTCATTCTCTCACTCATGTCAACTCCTCCTAGCTGGTCTCTTCCTGTCCCTTCCACCTACCCTCCATACTACCACCCACCACAGCCACCTTCTCTATAGCTCACCTCTGATCATGTCTCTCCTGGCCCAGAACTGTCCCATCATTCTTGACTGTTCCACTGACCTTTCAGTGGTATCTCACATTGCATGTGTGTGCCCTTCCCAGGCCACATGGAAAAGTAACTTGAGGACAAAGTATCTGGGCTTACCTGCATCTTTTTCCCATGTAGTTCTCTCTGATCAGAAGATTCTTCCTCTTTACCACATCCTCCACAAATCTTTCATTAATGCTGTTAAGTGAAACTTCTTTCCTCTGGCTCCCTGCTCTGTCCAGTTTGGAGCTCCATGTCAGTACAAAGCACATTCCATCTGGTGTAACACTGGAGTTAATTATGAACATTCCGCTTTTTCCCACTAAACTATACATTCCTTTAAGTCAAAGACCAGACCTTATTTATAGCCTCGGCAGAGATATTTCTCACAGTGAACATCAAAATGTTTTTTATTAAATCGTGTTGAAACCCACTATCTTTAGAGCCCAACAGCATTTAATTTAGACATGCTATTCTCAAGAGCTGAAATTAAGTATTTTATATGTTTCTATCCTTGATGTTGTCAAGTATAACGAAGGATATTTCTATCTCCCACAAGGTATCATGAATAAAAATAAGAAGGATTCTTTCTCCTTTCCTATTTCTTTAGATCACCATCAGCCAAAAGTTCAACTAAATATATATTTATTGAGTACTTTGTAACAATTGCCAATCATCCATGTCTGCTAGTACAGAAAGTTACAAAAGACTAATAGCCTTAGAAACTACCCTTGATTAGGAATCAAAAGACCTTGCCACTTCAGACTATACCAAGTCTCTACCAATGTGACCTTGGACAAATCACTAATCCCTACTCATCTTCCTCAGCCATAAAAAGGGCCATTCATAAAAGGCAGGTCCCTTCATGGACATGGATGCCACCCATCCTGCAACAAGGTTGACCAATTCTGCAAATGTATATGGTGTGAGTTGAAGCAAGGATTCTCAAAGTGTCAC
>CM053609.1:81243428-81259994 GCA_028646535.1 Procyon lotor
GCTGTGAAATGTGTAAGCCTGACGATTCACAGACATGTACCCTGGGGCAAATAATACATTATATGTTCATAAAAATTAAAAAATAAATAAAATAAAATAAAATACCCACATTGGTAAGGTGCCTGGCTGGCTCAGTCAGAAGAACATGTGACTCTTAATCTCAGGGTCATGAGTTCAAGCCCCACATTGGGTGTAGAGATTCCTAAAAAAATAAAATACATTTTAAAAATAATAATAAAATACGAGCATTGGCAGATAAGCAATAATAGAGCAATTTTTATAAAATTCTGAGTGGAAAATTATATTCAACTATTAATCAAATGTAAAGGTAAAATAAAGTTTTTTTATTATGAGAAATTCAAAATATCACCTGTCAGTGCTCTTTCTCAGGAAGCTGATGGAGGAAGTGGTCAGGATGGGAGGAGTGAGTTTACAAGACCTAGAATAGTCTCAGCAGTTTCCCAAGGAAGTGGGGGGCTATGATCTCATGAAGACTGTAATTGGTACATCTAGTCCACTATCCTTTAGTTTAGATCATTGCTTTCTAGTAGAAATATAATGTGAGCAATATAATTTAAATTTTCTAGGGGGTATATTTTAAAAAGGATAAAGAAATGGGTGAAATTAATTTTTTTTTTTAAAGATTTTATTTATTTGACAGAGAGAAACACAGTGAGAGAGGGAACACAAGCAGAGGGAATGGTAGCGGGAGAAGCAGGCTCCCTGCCGAGCAGAGAGCCCGATGCGGGGCTCGATCCCAGGACCCTGGGATCATGACCTGAGCCGAAGGCAGACGCTTAACGACTGAGCCACACAGGCGCCCCGGGGTGAAATTAATTTTAATAATATAGTTTATTTAAACCTGTATATCCAAAACATTATCATTTCAGCATTAATCAATATATAACTAATGAGTTATTTTACACTTTTTCATACTAAAGCCTCAAATTTGGTATTCATTTCACACTTAACAGCACTCCTCAATTCAGACTAGCCACATTTCAAGTGTTCCATAGTCACATGTAGCCAGTAGCTACCATATTGGACAATATGTCTTAGGATACTTTATTTTTTTTTATTTTATTTTTTTTAGGATACTTTATGTTTTAGCTGATTGACATCATGTGAAGCATGGCAAAATAGTCTTTGAGAGACTAGGACATGACAGGCAGATAATAATAGAAAAGTCAGAAAAATGGTGTGCCCAGATAGGGTGCCAAATATGGAGGCCTGGAAATGGAGATGGATTCAGATTGGTGGCACCAACTACTGAGAAAGGGCGTAGGGAAAGAGAGGGTCCTTCCTCCCGGTCAAGGTGAGTACTTTCTTTCATACTATCGGCTCCAACTCCTGTATCTTCTTTTTTTTTTTTTCCTGTATCTTCTCAGGAACATTTTCCCACCATTTTTTCTCTCTTCTGTATCTTCAGCTTCATCCTCTTTTTGGCATCCACATCTCCCCCATTCCTTGTTCATGACCAAGCCTTCTGTAGCTGCTGTCTCTCCTTAGGGACCCACTCAGTTTCAACTGGGAATCACCCTTTTCTCTTCATTTCCCCAAATTCCATTGACAACAGATTATTACCCACCATAGACAATGTCAGAAATAATAAGGTGATGTAGGTTAATTACATCTCAACAAAGGAAACAATTGGACATCAGGCATTCCTATGTAAACATTTTTTTTATTGATCTACCGTCCCAGCTCCAGGAAATTTCCCTTTGGTCCTATTTACTCTCTTCTGGATGTCACTTGAACTGCTCCCTCCATTTTCTCCCCAGTTATCTGAGGATACTCCCCAATTCATGTGAAGCTCTAGAGCTCTCTCCCACCATTCCAAATGAGGTTGTGTCCTGACTTTGCATATATAAGAATTCACTTTTGGCTCAGCTAAACAAGGAATTATTTGCTTTATGTCTTTATCGTGAAAAAATACAAAGAACTGGCAAAAGCTTTGAAACCACAGTTGTTCTTTATTATAATCCAGGATCAAATTCTTAGGCACAAATATTACCCACAGAGACCCCAGGGGTGCAGGCTGTTTCCTTCTTATATGATGATCTTGCAAACTTTAGAAGTTATTGTAATTATGTTTGCTCAGCTGTTCCTGAGGCTTTTACCAGTACACCACTGCTGACAGGCTAAAGGGAAGCCTTTCTGTGGATTCCATAGCATTTTTGGGTAAGCTTAGATTTTAAGTGCTTATAGAGCTTTTATGTCCCCAAATAGGTGGATTTTCCAAAATTAACAGTCTCCTCTACTGTAGACTGTCAGCCTCAAAATTCCATCATCCTTTGGCCAAGAGCTGCTGGAGGTCTGCCCGGATATCTCCCCATCCCTAAAGTGGTAAGGCAATGAGGCCTCCTTATCATGTGTTAAAGGGGTCTCCGAGATGACCTAGACCCACCTTTTACTTCACCGATGAGAAACTGAGGCCTATGAAGACAGTTAGTTGGAGATGGATCCAGAACTAAGCCCAGAGTTCCTAGCCTGAATTTCATTATTCTTTCCACTCTACAGAATATATGAGTGGGAGGAGAGTCAGAGAGGTAGGGGATATCCTTAAAGGCTGCCAAAAAGCATGGTTCTGGGTGAGAAGGGCAGCAAATCCAGAGGACTCTGAAAGGCCACTGGTTTAAGAGTTGCCAGACAGATTCCTGCCGTGGAAATGAGAGTGCCCCTGGGAGCCTGGTAACTTGTCTGCAGAGTATCCCAAGAGCAACGTTTCCTGAGCAGTCCAGCCACCATTAGTTCCCTAGGGCCAGACATAACTTCTGGGCAAAGAGGGTGATTCTGAAGGAGGGGCTCTCTCCTCCAACAGAGCTAGGATGCAGAAGTCAATGAAGCAAAGAGCCAGGACTGAAACAGGACATTCCCCCAGGTAGTCAGGAGGGGGAGGGGGAGCTTACAGAGGAGATGCAGCAGCCCTAGAGAGGCAAGATTGGAACCAGGACAGGGCTGAGTGTGGGAACCTCAAACATGCCAAATTCTGCAGGAATCAGAGGTACAGGCTGTGGAGGATCGGAAAAGGTTGTTTATCCAATTTGTTGTGATGAGAGTAGAGCCAGATTGTGAGGGAAGAAGTGAGGGGCTTGTGAGGGGGTGGGGCAGCAAGAATTTATTACTTTAAGAAGCTGGTTGCAGCATTATTTATCATACCCAAGACATGGAGCAACCTAAGTGTCTATCGACAGATGAATGATTGAAAAACATGTGGCATATATATGATATGAATATATGTGGCATATGTATATGAATATATGTGACATATATATATATCACATTAAAATAGAATATTATTTAGCCACAAAAAGGAGGCAATCTTGCCATTTGGACAACATGGACAGACCTTCAGGGCATTATGCTAAGTGAAATAAGTCCGTCAAAGACAAATAGTATAATCTTACTTATATGTGGAATCTAAAAACAAACAAAACCAAAAAAACAAAGCTCATAGATACAGAGAACAAATTGGTGGTTTCCAGAGGCAGGAGGCTGGGGGTGGGCAAAATAGGTGAAGGGGGTCAAAAGGTACAAACTAACTAACTAGAAATGTAATGTATAGCGTGATGACTGCAGTTGACGATTTTGCTTTGTATACTTGAAAGTGGCTAAGCGCGTGGATCTTAAAAGTTCTCATTATAAGAATTCAAAATTGAAACTGCATGTGGTGATGATGTTACCTCGACTTACTGTGGTGATCATTTGATAACATATACAAATAACAGATTGTTGTACACCTGAAACTACTATAATGTTACGTGTTAATTATATCTCGATTGCAAAAAAATCAGCCTGCTGTTGAGAGGAGATGACATCTAAGGACTAAGAGATGATCTTAGTATTTACCAATAACAGTTCAATATATGATTTTGAGACTTACATGATACAAGGGCTGGGGAAGCTTCTCCCTACAAGGAAGGGGCTTGGAGAAAATTTGCCTTCTTTCCTCAGGAGCTGCAGAAGATCTAAGAGAGTAGGGGATCTTTGGTAGCCCTAGTTATACTTTCAGGCCAACCTACCTTTTGCCTCTGGCAGAGGATAGGCAACTGCCCTTTTGTTTCCGTAAGGAAATGAATGAATGAATAAATGAATGAATGAATGAATGAATGAATGAATGAATACTTGGAATGACATTTCTGAAGGATTACTGACTCCTGATGTAAATCGTGTAAGGAACAGTCAGAGACTGAAAGCCCAGTGTCAAAGCAGAAGAGGTGTGGGGGTGTGGGGGTATGGGGGAATTGAGGGCTTGTCTCTCAGCTCTCACAAGGCCCCAGAAATGAAAGGAGGGGAGTTGAATTCCCCACTGGCGGTGGCCTCTGAATTCCCCGCCTTGGGATTCCATGAAGAATGTGCTTTTGTTTCTATCACAGCTTACTAATTGTGTCTTAAAGTATGCCCAGCAAAGCATGGGAATGTTGCCTATGAAAACATTCTGCTGCTATTTGAGCTTTTAATTCAACAGATGGAAACTTGGAGAAATTAGATGGTTCTGTTAACAGGGGACATTTTCAGCTGTTTGATTATGTGCTGTCTTTTGCTGCTCATTCTACTAGGACCAAGCAATGGGTACAAGCAGAACTAGAGTGTTCTGAGTGAAGACTCATGTCTCTTTTTCTCTGAGGCAGGACAGATGGGACCAGAAAGAGCTGGGCTACTTGCCTGATGGTCAAAGGACAACTGTTTGATCTTTGGGGAGGTGGTAGGAGATGGAGCCAGGTCAGCCATAGAGTAGCCTAAAAGATTGCCAGGAGGTCTTTAGTCTTCCGTTATATGTCCCTCTGGTGGTGCAGCATGAATTCAAAGCTCGGATCTGACATGAGCTGTGCATTGTAGAATTTCCTGGATATCCCAGCTGTTGGCTTCCTTGGAGGTATCCTGACCCAACTCTTATCTCCAAATGGCCGTGGAGTATATCAAGTGTACAGAGTGTACAGAGTCTAATCACTCTAGGGAGTGATAGACCTGGGTTCTCATTCCAGCAGGGCCATTTACTAGCTATGGCACCTTGGGAGGAATCCCAGACCCCACCCCCAGACCTGCTGAACCAGAATCTATGGGAGTAGAGCCTACGTCATCAGTAAGCTTTCCAGATTTCTTAGGCATTCTAAACTGTGAGACCATTGTCTCAATGTTTCCCCTTTTTCCATCCTTTTCTACCCATGATCTTAACCTCAGTTTCTTGCAATAAATTATTTTTTTTAAAGATTTTATTTATTTATTTGATAGTGAGAGAGAGCACAAGCAGGGGAATCATCAGACAGAGGGAGAGGGAGAAGCAGACTTCCTGCTGAGCAGGGAGCCCCATGCAGGGTTCCATCCCAGGACTCTAGGACCATGACCTGAGCCGAAGGCAGACACTTAACCGAATGAGCCACCCAGGTGCCCCTCTTGCAGTAAATTCTTAATTTAAGCTCTTAGAGCAAGTGGTTTTTGTTTGCTTGTTTTTAGCCTAGGGAGCTGGACTCTTTAGAGAGAAGAAGTCAAAGGTTGCTGATCTGGGATAAGAAAAAAAAAATACTAATTTTCAGTGACCTCAAGCTGAAATTAAGCATTTCGTTCCATTAGGAGCATAGGCAACACACTCCAGCCGAGCAGCAGCCATGCCTCTGACTTTCACACTATGGGAGACACAAATATCTTCAGAGCACATTACAGTTGTTGCAGACATCTTTAAAGATCATAAACTCTTGGGGCGCCTGGGTGGCTCAGAGGGTTAAGTCTCTGCCTTCTGCTCAGGTCATGATCTCAGGGTCCTGGGATCGAGGCCCGTAACAGGCTCTCTGCCCGGCAGGGAGCCTGCTTCCGCCTCTCTCTCTGCCTGCCTCTCTGCCTACTTGTGATCTCTCTCTGTCAAATAAATAAAATCTTTAAAAAAAAATCATAAGCTCTCATCAGAACTTAGACATAATGGTAGCTATGAGTTAATAAAGAAGCACATATATTGTACCACAATTTTAAAAATTACTTTAATAATTATATTTCAATATCATTGGTTTCCTTTGTAATTTGTTTTAAAACATGCATTTAAAAATATTATTCAGAGAAGGGGTCCACAGATGTCCTCAGACTGTCAGAAGGGCCAGGGCACAAGGAACTTAAGAATCCTTGACCTAGACAGATCCTTGACTAGACTCCCAGTGCCGCTCTAAGACTAGCTAACTCCACTTACCTAGCTGTCCTTCTCACTAACTGAAATAAACCAGTAATGGATAGAATTTCCAGCAGCATGAGGGGCATATCAGAAATGGGAATGGCAATGAGGGCAGGAGCTTTCTCTCAAATCTCACTTACAGCTTCTGACCTGCACTGGCCAGCTCCGGAAGGCTGTAGGAGAAAAGAACACCATTCACACATTTACTTAAGCTAGACCGGACTCCCCTACTCTTGGGTTTGGTCCTTCGGAAACACCCATTGGGCATCTGCTGGAGCACCCCGGCTGTGGAGAAACTCCTCCGTGAAAACAGAAAAGGAAGACTAGACGTCGGGGTGTCCCTCTTGTCATCGACCCATGGGTCTGCGGAGGGATTCGGTGCACGCAGACACCTTGTCCTATCCAAGTCCTCCATCCCCAGGAGAGCCAGACACAAACACAATTGATTAGCCTGACAAGGAAAGCAGCAGCAGCAGCTTTGTAAATATCGCCTCATTTAAGTCTTGGAGCACCCAACAACATGCATGACATCAGTGCCATTTTACAATCATAGGAGGGGACATGATAAAAAGTAGTTCACCGCCACTTGCATTATCTCTCTAATAACAGATATTAATATAATATCCGCTCTGCTCAGTAACTGCTGGATGCTGGAAACCAGAGGGTAAAGAACTCCATGCAGTAAGTTACAGATGGTGGAAAGAGAAACGTGGTCAGGTGCAGGTGTTGCGCTTGTCAGGCGCGCAAACTCCTGTGCGGGAATCCCCCGTGCGGGGTTTTCTGACCTGTGCGGGGTCAGAATTGTCTCCACCCCCTTGGCCAATGACTTTTCTGTGCCTCTGTCATCATCTGAATCAAGGAGATAACCATGCCTTCCTCACTGGGAAGTGGGGAGGAGATAATCTTTGAAAGCATTCAGCACAGCACTGCACATATTAAGTTCACCATATGTCAGTCATTACCGTAATTCATAATTATGCATTTGTTAGGAAAGGCATCAGGAAGTTGATTATCTCCAAAATCTTTGGAGATAAGAAGGTAGAACATTCTGGGCATGCCTTTTAAAAAAAAGAACAACTGAAACGTAAGTAATTCAAACTAGTTTCAGTGTGCGTCTCTTGGGTTTGCCTATGCAGGACATGCTCTCTTCCCCTGGTAAAGCACCTAGCTTTGCTTTGGGAAATGGCCCTTCCCCAGGCCATGGGGTTCTGATTTGGTGCCTCCTCATCTCAGGCCACAGGGACCCAGTTCTGCTTCCCTCTGGATTTGCTAAATTCGTGGGGTGAGCCACTGGACTGTTGACAATCCTTTTACCCACACTATGGAGAGAGTCTGCTTAAGGCGTGGAAAGTGAGACAGAGCTGCGAGATCATTTGAACCTCTGGACCCATATGTCCCTGAAACTGGACACACACCAGAGGCCCCTGACTTGTTGTTGTTTTAAATGAAGAGAATTTCCTTATTCGGGTGTGACAAGATTCAGTGCTGTTCAAATATCAACTTTCCCCATTTGATCTATTCGATTCAATCTCTCTCAAAATCTCGGCCTATATCTTTGGTAGAAAGTGACCAGGTGATTTTAAAATTCATGTAAGAGTTTAAATGACCTAATATGGCCAAACACTTGTGAAACAAAGAACCAAGTTTGAGGGTTAGCTGTACCCGAATTGAAGAACTATTCTGAAGTTATTATAATCAAAACAGATTGGTATTGGCATATGACAGGTAAGTAGATCAATGAAATGGGTTACAGAATCGAAAAATAAACTAGTACCTATATGGAGAACAGATTTTTGACAAATGTGAGGAGCACAGTATTATAAAAGGTACAATCTTTTGGAGCACCTGGGTGGCTCAGTTGGTCAAACCTCTGAATCTTGATTTTGGCTCATGTCATGATCTCAGGGTCCTTGGGATCTAGCCCTGCATCAGGCTCCATGCTCAGCAGGGGGTCTCCTTGGGATTCTCTCTCTCTCTTCCTCTGCCCCCACCAAAATAAATAAATATACCTTTTAAAAAAGTATAATCTTTCAACAAGTGGTAAAGTGTAATCTTTTCAACACATGAATATGGATATGACATATGTATAAGCATATGAAAATAAACACATAAAATTGGTTCCATAACTCACAACATACAGAAATTAGCCTAATATAGAGCATGCAGAAGGCTCCTGACTTGTGATTGAACAGTTCTCTTTTCTGCTTATCCTATTTGAATTCAGTTTCCATCTTTGTCATTGAATGAGGATTCCAAGTACAGTTATATATCCTTAAGTTCTGGGTATACTTCAGTTATATATTTTATTACTTACAGAATATTTTTGTCTGCTCACTGCCTACAAATAATAATAATAAAAATAATAATAGTAATTCCTATACCCGATCTCTCTGCCAGCCTAACAACAATTATTAGGTTAAATAATTTGTTTAAAGAATAAGGAACAGAGGTGGGATTTAGACTCAAGTTTGTCTGACTGTAAATCTGAGAGTTTCCAACTACAGCGAGCCTCCTCTTCATCTTGAGGTAAAAATGTTTTCCATCTGAATGCATCTGTGACATTAGGATGAAAGTCAGTGAATAAACAGGTTAATTTAGCAAAATTCACTTTAATTTTTTTAATCAAATCCTTTTTGATAATTGTAACTGGAAATGGTGCTTTATAGTACATCATTCAAGTCCAACCTGCCAGTCACAACAAAGTCCTTGTTTCCAAGAGAAAAACATGAAATTAGTGCATATTTTACAATGACTTCTATACAAGGTAAACTGGCAGAGAATAGGGATGGGAGCATCCTTTGCCTTTGAGTAGCTTGACCTCCAGTGGGGAAAATTCACATACAATAAACTGCATCTCTTGTGGGCCAGTTAGATAGATGCTACCATTAGCACAAATAATGGGCTCTAGCCACAGAGAAAGAAGCAAGTATTAGTAGGAAAGGATACCTCAGGGAAGGAAGACTTCAAGGAGGGGGAGCTGTTGAGCTATGTCTTCAAGCATGAGAATTCCTCAGAAGTATGTGTACTCAAGTGATCTGAGAGTTCAAAGTCAAAGCCAGATCCATAAGAGACTCCTAAACTCATGAAACAAACTGAGGGTGGCTGGGGGGTAGGGAGGTAGGGATAGGGTCGCTGGGTTATGGACATTGAGGAGGGTATGTGCTATGGTAAGTGCTGTGAAATGTGTAAGCCTGATGATTCACAGACATGTACCCTGGGGCAAATAATACATTATATTTTAATTTTAAAAAAAGAGAGAGAGAGAGAGAGAGAAAAGCTGGATCCTAGAGCACTCTAAGTTTTCACTGTGGGCCTCCCATCTTCAAACACTTCGCTGGGAGCAGAAAGACCACAAGAATGTGGACAGTCCCAGCCTCGCAGCACTGAGTTTGGTGGAGACAGATCAACAAGGGTATGCAGCATAAAGCTATGAGTGTGAAACTAGGGGTAGGTGTTGGGTACCACAGTGGGAGTGTGTGGCCCTGTCTCAGGGCAGTCAGGACATCTCAGATGGCATCTGATGGGTGAGTGCAGAGAGCGCCAAAGGGGACACTTTACAGAGACTGTGGAGCCATGGAAGACAGTCAGGAAAACTAGCGGTAACACAGCTACTTGGAGGAATGATCAGTTGTTTGCTAGAGCATTTCTAGGTGATCTGGATCCAGAAGAGGCAGTGGGAGAATATGCAGGGCCCAAAAGGAGCCGTGGACTGAGGAGCATAGGAAGGATTTGGGGTTGCCTCAATTCCTCCCCTGCCTTTGACATTAGCATAAATGTGAGGAATTTCCTTTCTGTGAAATGGATTAGAGATTTGGGCAAAGGACTCCAGTTGGCTCTCATTTCTTTTTTTTTTTTTTATGTTAGTCACCATACAGTATATCATTAGTTTTTGATGTAGTGTTCCATGATTCATTATTTGCATATAACACCCAGTGTTCATTATAACACATGCCCTCAAAACCCATCACAGGGCTGACCCATCCCCCTACCACCTTCCCTCTGAAACCCGGAGATTGTTTCCCGAAGTCAATAGTCTCTCATGGTTCATCTCCCCCTCTGATTTTCTTTTTCAGTTTTCCCTTCCTTCACCTAATATCCTCCGTGCTATTCCTTATGTTCCATATATGAGTGAAATCATATGATAATTGTCTTTCTCTGCTTGACTTATTTCACTTAGCATAATCCCCTCCAGTTCCATTCATGTTGATGCAAATGGTGTGTATTCATCCTTTCTGAAGGCTGGGTAATATTCCACTGTATATGTGAACCACATCTTCTTTATCCATTCATTTGGTGAAAGGCATCTTGGCTCCCTCCACACTTTGGCTATGTGGACATTGTTGCTATGAACATTGGGGTGCATGTGGCCCTTCTTTTCACTACATTTGTATCTTTGGGGTAAATACCCAGGAGTTCAATTGCTGGGTCGTAAAATAGCTCTGTTTTTAATTTTTTGAGGAACTTCCATACTGTTTTTCAAAGTGGCTGTAGCAGCTTGCATTCCCACCAACAGTGTAAGAGGGTTCCTCTTTTTCCACATCCTCACCAACATCTGTTGTTTCCTGCCTTGTTAATTATTGCCTTTCTAACTGGTATAACGTGGTACCTCATGAGGTTTTGATTTGAATTTCCCTGATGGCTAACGATGGTGAACATTTTTTCATGTGTCTGTTAGCCATTTGCATGTCTTCTTTGGACAAGTGTCTGTTCGTGTCCTCTGCCCATTTCTTGATTGATTATTTGTTTTTTGGGTGTTAAGTTTGATAAGTTCTTTATAGATCATGGATACCAGCCCTTTATCTGTAGTGTCATTTGCAAATATCTTCTTCCATTCCATGGGCTGCCTCTTAGTTTTGTTGACTATTTCTTTTGCTGTGCAGAATTTTTTTTTATCTCGATGAAGTCCCAAAAGTTCATTTTTGCTCTTTTTTCCCTTGCCTTTGGAGACATGTTTTGCAAGAAGTTGCTGTGGCCAATGTTGAAAAGGTTACTGCCTATGCTCTCCTCTAGGATTTTGATGGATTCCTGTCTCACATTGAGGTCTTTCATCCATTTAGAGTTTATCTTTGTGTATGGCATAAGAGAATGGTTGAGTTTCATTCTTCTGTATATAGCTGTCCAATTTTCCCAGCACAATTTATTGAAGATTGTCTTTTTGCCATTGGATATTTTTTCCTGATTTGTCAAAGATTAGTTGGCCATGGAGTTGAGGGTCCATTTCTGGGCTCTCTATTGTTCCATTGAACTGTGTGTCTATTTTTGTGCCAATATCATGCTGTCTTGGTGATCACAGATTTGTAATATACCATGAAATCAGGCAACGTGATGTCCCCAGCTTTGTTTTTCTTTTTCAACATTTCCTTGGCAATTCAGGGTCTTTTCTCATTCCGTACAAATTTTAAGTTTGTTTGTTCCAGGCCTTTGAAAAAGGCCATTGGCATTTTGATACAGATGGTGTTGAAAGTATAGATTGCTCTGGGCAGCATAGACATTTTTCACAATGTTTATTCTTCCGATCCATAAGCATGGAATGTTTCCCCACCCTTTTGTGCCTTCTTCAATTTTTTCATAAGTGTTCTGTAGTTTCTAGAGTACAGATCCTTTACCTCTTTGGGTAGGTTTATTCCTAGCTATCTTATGGGTTTTGGTGCTATTGTAAATGGAATCGATTCCCTAATTTCTCTTTTGACACTTACATTGTTAGTGTATAGAAAAGCAACAGATTTCTGGGCATTGATATTGTATCCTGCCACATTACTGAATTGCTGTACAGCTCTCACTTCTTATTTATCCCCTCCTCTCGCAGCTCAGCCTTGAAGAATTCTGAATTCCCATCTCCACCCTTGCAGTTTGTTACTCATGTTCCCCAGCTTGCCTTCAGCTTGGCACCCTAGTTACCTATGAGTAACCCAGCTTCGTGGGCTCCTGGAGACCAGAAGCACATGGCTTCCCTCCTCCCATCCCTACTTCCCACCCCAACCCCACGGTGTATCTTCCCTTTTCTCTCTCCCCATCTTCTCTGGACTGTGCACAACAGCTTTCCTCAGCCCTGGAGGTGCTTTTCTTTAGCTCTCGCCTCAGCACAGGTAGTTTGGCAAGAGGGGAAAAGAGAGGGATGTGGATAAGGTAAATCCCAAGGTCTCTGCTGCTCTCTTTGCCTGTGGCCCCTGCCCCAGGTCCTGCTTCTCCTCCTCTGTCCCTCATTTCACCTCAGGTCTCCACCTCAGCACCAGCTTCGGTGATACATGGACACCTCTGGTAACCTTGGTCTTCAGGTTTCTCTCAAATATCTACATCTGCCAATTCACCATGAAGTGTGAAGAGGGCAGGTAATAGAATATCTGTGTGTGGATTTTGTCCTTCTCCATGAGATCTCACTGAAAACAGAATGAGGCACAGAGGACAGCTTTTTTAATCCTGGGTCAGCCTCCCCTTTATTACTACACAGGAAAACACTTAGAATTTTTCTTTTTTTTCTTTTTCCTTTTTTTTTACTTTGGACATAGAAAAATCAGGAAAAACTCTAGACTATAGTTTGTTCCTCAATGAAAAAGTAACAAAGGTTTTCACAGATGCAAGTAGCCAAGCCCTGAAGCCACTGGGAGAAAAGGGATGGCAGGGGTCAGTTCTCTGAGAGTTAAGTAGACCAGTTATTTTCACCAGAGTTCCTATCCTCAGCCTTTATCGGGATGGCTATGTATTCTCCTGGGTTTTAGGTACTAAAGGATAAAACACACTTGGATCTAGAAGTGAATGCGTGAAGTATGGCTGTGAAATATTCCCCCTGCCACAGCAAGGAGGAAACCATTCTCCTTTGTCTTACATAGAATAGTCCTAGGGGTAACCAACTGTTGTATTGATGATTGACCACCAGGGGGCAGAAGAAGCTAAAAGTTCACTCAGAAAGCTCCTTGTGTTTTGGAGTATTGACCTCCCCAATTCCTTTCCAGCTTTCTGTCTGTGTATGGTCTGTTTCAGGCTAACTCCCTTAGGAGAAGTTTTAGAGGAAATTGTAGTGCAACCTTTGAAGCAGGAGGGTTGAGCAATGATTCTCAAGGTGTGTTTCCCAGATTCTTGGGGGTCACTGAGACGCTTTCAGGGAGGCCATGGAATCAAAGCATTTTAACACCAATATCAAGACATTATTTGCCTCTTTCACAAATATCTGCACCTACAGTACAGAAATGATGATGGTTAAAAATGCAGGCACGTTAACATGACTCAAGATACTGGCACCAAGCTCTTAGTAATTAGTGGATTCTTCACCATCACACATTTGCAAAAAGGAGGGGAGGAGGGGGGAACCAATTTTGCCTAAGAATGGCCTTAACCAAGCAGTGAAATTACTAATTTTATCAAATGTTGACCCATGAATTCATGTCCTTTTAATATTCAGTGTGACAAAATGGGAGTACACATAAAGCAGTCTTGTTGAGTTTCAAAGTAGAATGATCATCTTGAAGAAAAATGCTCCTGCATTTTTTAAATTTTAAAATTTTTTAAATTAAAAAAATAATTAAAAGGTCTGGCAAACATATTATGGTTTTTCAAACTTCAGTATTTGGCAGATATTTTCTCAAAAATAAAGTATATTCTTTTAAAGACTACAACTAACAGTATTTGTGAAAGTATTTGTGATTAAATTTGAACTTTCAAGTGAAAATTAGAAATCCAGAAAACTTGCATCTATTACAGTGAGTTTCACGGAGTCTCCATATTTGAAGATTCTTCTGAGATTAATTTGATGATGGTGGCAATACTAATGAATTTGATGTTTTATATTGTGTAATTAAATGTGTCAAAAATTTGAAGATCTGTATAACACAGTGAACCACTATATTACCTTATGCATGGGTTAAAGGTCTATTCAAAGTGCAAGATAGCTCAATGGATTTCAGTGTAACAGAGTACAAAAAGTTCATTGATATGGTTTCAGACTCTATATTGTTACTAATCTTTAAGAAACTAACATTTGGCAGTTAGGTGTAGTATAAGAGATCAAGAGCCATAGACAGGGTGCCTGGCTGGCTCAGTCAGAAGAACATGTGTCTCTTGATCTTGGGGGTGTGAGTTTGAGCCCCAGGTTGGGTGTAGAGATTACTGAAAATAAATAAATAAACTAAAAAAAAAAAAAAAAGAAAAGAAACAAACATATACCAAAAAAAAAAAAAAAAAGAAGAAGAAGAAGAAAGAAAAAAAGAGACACAAGCAAGTATGAGAAGCTGTTGAAATACCTCTTACTTTTCCAACTACTAATCTGGGTGAGGCTGGATTTTTTCCTTGTGCTTCAACCTAAACAATAGAGCACAAACAGACTGAATGTAGCAGACAAATGAGACTTTGATAACCAATAACCACTAACTCGACCATGTTTTGAATAGACATTCAAGGGATAGGATATCTTGATTTGTTCCCTGTCATTTAATTACTACAGATAAGGTTGGCTTCCTTCTTTGTCCACAAACTTTCCTCTTTAGAAAACAAAATACCTTGGTCAAGATAATTTTACTTGGCTTTGCTATCAGCAGTATGAGTCTATCACCTTACATTGTAAATATTTTGTCGTTTATAAATACCATACACTCAAATACCAACACAGTCCACTCAGATACCCTAAGGAAAATGAGGTCAAGATGGGATTTACCCTTAGTCATACAGCAACTAGCCGGAGCCTAACTAAAACCTCAGCTTTATGATTCAAGGTTATTTGCTGCCTCATTACACTGCTTAGTCTGTAAAGTAGTTCTCTACAGGCAGTTTGTCAGAGGAGGGAGGGGAGAAATGAAAGAAGCCAGTTGATTCTGCATTTGAGAAAGACCAAATGTATCACATACCCATAGGCAGGACTGAAGAGAGCGGGACTCTTGGGTGAGGTAGGTGATGGGTCCAAACTACACGCAAACAGTTCCGATTCTTCATTCAAGTGACTTGGAATTGTGAAGATAGGGAGAAAATCCTATTTGCTTCATATTCAGAGATAGTGTCCCTTTTCATTGAGCCCTCAAGAGGGCACTGGAGTTTTTAATCTCTGCAAAGTAAGAAGAGTAGCCTGATAACTGGTCTTGAGTACTGGGCTTCCTTTAATTTTTTGTTTCTATTTTTCTATTTGTTAGAGATTTTTATTCTCAAGTAATCTCTACACCCAACATGGGCTCAAACTCACAATCCCAAGATCAAGAGTCTCATGCTCTACCAACTGAGCCAGCCAGGCATGTCTGGGCTTCCATTTAAATTTCTTGGTCTTCACTCTAACCATTTGGTATAGCTTTGTTCCAGGTATAAACAGACAAGCAGAGTAAAATCAAGGAAGGGAAGCTATGTACACAATCAGAATGAAGATTTTTTTTCTAGAAGCTGAGAGTAATTTATTCTTCCATTTATTCTGTTTTCCTCCTTTATATGATTTCTCGGTAAAGACTTGGCAACTTGAAGGGTGCCTAGGTGGCTCAGTCCTCAAGCGTCTGCCTTCAGTTCAGGTCATGATCCCAGGGTCCTGGGATCAAGCCCCACATCGGGCTCCCTGCTTGGCAGGAAGCCTGCTTCTCCCGCTACCATTCCCTCTGTGTGTGTTCTCTCTCGCTGTGTTTCTGTCAAATAAATAAAATCTTTTTTTTTTAATAATTCTTTTTTTTTAAAGATTTTATTTATTTATTTGACAGAGGAGAGAGACCACAAGTAGGCAGAGAGGCAGGCAGAGATGAGAGGGGGAAGCAGGCTCCCTGCTGAGCAGAGAGCCCGATGCGGGGCTCGATCCCAGGACCCTGAGATCATGACCTGAGCCGAAGGCAGAGGCTTTAACCCACTGAGCCACCCAAGCGCCCCTAAGTAAAATCTTTAAAGAAAAAAAAAAAAGACTTGGCAACTTGAACAATATTTACATATGTATTGCTCCTCTCAGTTTTCAGAGTAGTTTCATAACATTTGTCCCCTGAGCCTCAGAGGCTTAGGTCTACAAGGAAGGTAGGCTAGGTATTCTTGGCCTATGGTGTCTCTGGTAAGCAGAATTGTTTAAAAGGGAGGTAGAAGGTCCCTCTAGACTGCCTGCACAATGAGCTGGTGGGATGGAGAGGAACTACCCTCTCCAGCCCCCCACAGGTCCAGTACCACCGTCCCCTTGGAGAAGAGAAAGCACCAGAACTCAGTGTTTGTCAGACCAAGGAACTAGTGTTTCGGATTCAGTTCTTTCAGGGTATAGCTTGAGAATGTGCCTTTTTTTTTTTTTTTTTTAATTTTTATTAACATATAATGTATTATTTGCCCCAGGGTACATGTCTGTGAATCTTCGGGCTTACACATTTCACAGCACTTAATAGCACATACCCTCCCCATTGTCCACAACCCAGCCACCCTATCCCTACCCCACCACCCCCCCCGGCCACCCTTAGTTCATTTCTTGAGTCTAGGAGTCT
>CM053609.1:81260494-81298001 GCA_028646535.1 Procyon lotor
ATCAAAATATACCCCAAATCTAGCACATGGCTTTGTTCTAGTCTCCAGCCTGAGAGCATTCTTTCCTCTTTTTTTCTTTTTTCAACCAACTTCTTATCAATCCCTTTTTTAGAATCTTTTAAAAATTTTCATCTTTATACTCATATTCCATCCCTTCATAGTGTTTACCCTTATTTTTGTATAATTTTTCTTTAAAATTCCCCAAAAAGTTGAAAACAGAGCTACCCTACGACCTAGCAATCACACTACTGAGTATTTACCCTAAAGATACAAATGTAGTGATCTGAAGGGGCACATGCATCTGAATGTTTATAGCAGCAATGTCCCTAATAGCCAAACTACGGAAAGAATCTAGATGTCCATCAAAAGATGAATGGATAAAGAAGATGTGGCATGTATACACACACACACACACACACACACACACACACACACACTGGAATACTATGCAGCCATCAAGAGAAACGATATCTTGCCATTTGTAACAATGTGGATGGACCTAGAGGGTATTATGCTAAGTGAAATAAGTCAATCAGAGAACAACAATTATCATATGGTCTCTCTGATATGAAGAATTTGAGAGGCAGGGCAAGGGTTGTGGGTGTGGGGGAGAAATGAAAAAAGATGGGATCAGGAGGGAGACAAACCATAAGAGACTATTAAACTCACGAAACAAACTGAAGGTTGCTGGGGGATAGGGGGTAGGCTGGGTTATGGACATTGGGGAGGGTATGTGCTATGTTAAGTGCTGTGAAATGTGTAAGCCTGATGATTCACAGACAAGTACCCCTGGGGCAAATAACACATTATATGTTAATAAAAACAAAAACACTGATTTTACCTATCTTGATGTGATTTTATGGTTAGCCATTTATACATGTAAACATGCTATAGTTAATTCTATTTACTGTCTTGTAGATAGAAGAATGAAAGACTTGTTTACCAACTACTTCCCATCCTCTTAAATAAACAGAATTGAACTAAAACCCAAACTCCTGATATCCTTTATCTTTTCTCTCAATGTGCCTATAAGCATATTCTATTTTCTCTATCCTGATGATTCCTGGGGTAGTTTGGAGTGAGAGATTTAACTCTACCATTATAACAGGTGCCCTAACTGGAGAAGCAGCTAGGACACAAACTCACCAGGACCTGGAAATTGGTAACACCTTTGTGTGCATCTGGCCTGGACAGAAGTTGTTCACAAACATCCTCTTTTAGTTTCTCAGCCTTTTTTCTTACACCCTAGGGAAAATGAGGATTGACCTGGTTTGGTCAGTTGTCAAAGCACTGTTTTGATCTAGTTTTCTTTCCTTTTCTTTTTTTAAGTTTATTTATTTAAGTAATCTCTATACCCAATGTGTGTCTCAGAATCATGGCCCTGAGATCAAGAGTCACATGCTAGGTGCCCTTGACCCAGTTTTCTAATGGGTATAGCCACAAGGTTTAAAAGTGATATAGGGTATGGCTCTCTTTCTTTCAACTCCTTTTTCCTCTTGTCTGGAGCCCTAAGTCAGAGTCTGTTCCCACATGGCAGGAAATCAACTTCTCTCCCTCTACTCCATCCTTCATATGGTTAGGCCAGGACTAGGCCCAAGCTGTGGCTTTGCTCAGCTCCACACTATGGGGAAGCACATGGATGCCATTTTCTCTGTGGTGTCATGTGGTCAGGTGTTGGCAGATGTGTGTTGGATTAGTCTCCAAGATACCCAAGGGTGTTATAGGGGACGGTAGAGAAGGATATAATGGGTGAAGGAAAGAAAAGGCTCAAAGCTTCTTTGGTCTGAGACCATACTGCCTAATAACTTATATAAAAGGAGAGTCTCACAAAGCAGCCCACTTTACCAAAATTCTCTAAAACAGGGACTAGAATCTAAGACATAAAAATTAAAGTGTGACTCTCTTTTTCTTGCTATTTTTCCTTGTACATGTACTGCCTTTAGAGACCACAAGAGAAGGGTAGCTGTGGTCAAGGGAAGATTTGGGTAGCTCTAGATTTCATGGTCATCGTGACCTTTAATGAAACACGCCTTAGTGGCCACGAGATATTCAAAAGGCTTAAACAGGAATCTAATCCTTCCTCTAATTTCTCTAGAGCCTAGAAGTCCTACTGCAAGAGAATCTGATCTGTCTCCACAATTAGACTATCAGAATTCCCATAATATATAGGTGTACTAGGTATAGTTGATTGGGATTGGAAGGGGCTACAGAAGCCAAGTCACAGAGGAGAAAACAGGTGGGTGTTTTGTTTTGTTTTTAAGTGAGAAGGACAATCTAACCCAGCGAACATTGCCAGATTTGAATGTTCAACAAACAAGGTATCTGGGGGCCACAGGAATTCAGTCTTGAACTGTTCTAGCTCACCTTCACCAGAGTGCCAGTGCATTCTGAGAAAGAAAAGGTTGCATAATATAATGGGAAGACCGAAGACAGTCTTCTGTGGAATCCACCCTCTTTTAGAAAGGAGTTTTAATTGCAAAAAGCTGAAAGCAACTCTGATCTGTTTACATGTAAAATAATTTATTAAAGGATTTTAAGTTTCTTTGATAGCCAGAGAAACAGGATTTGGAAGCAACCTCACCAGGAATCATGCCCCAAATCACACTATAGATCTCACCACTGATGCTGCCACCCTGGGCTAGACAAGGCAGCTTGCATCACCAAGACTTTTGATGTTAGACAACGGGCCTAGATACCACGTTAGAACCTGAAATGTCACCCCCTCTGAAAACAGGTTATAACCTCTCCCAAACTTGCCAGAATGAACACCTCCATTCTTTTAGGGTTCAAGCTCTGGTATCTGACTGGTGGATCTCATGACTATGCTCCAGCTTCTGTAGGGGAAGATAGGGAATCAAATGGGGAATACCCTGCCTAAACATTGAGAAAGATGTTCAAGGGGCACCTGAGTGGCTCAGTCATTAAGCATCTGCCTTTGGCACAGGTCATGATCCCAAGGTCCCAGGATCGAGCCTCACATCAGGCTGCCTGCTTGGTGGGAAGCTTCCTTCTCCCTCTCCCACTTCCCCTGCTTATGTTCCCTCTCTGGTTGTCTCTCTCTCTGTCAATAAATAAATAAAATCTTAAAAAAAAAAGAGAAAAATGTTCTCCCTTTTTTGTTTCTTGATCTAAAAAAGGAATGTGTTTAACTTTTCTTCATTTAGAAAATTGGTCTCCATTAGTTTTTGATGTATAGACCTCATGAAATTAAGGTAGCTCTCATTTACTCCTAGTTTCCTTAGGGTTTATTTTTAAATTATTTCAGGTATTGAACCTATCAAATGCTCTTTCTACATCTATTGAAAGGGTCATGTCGGGGCGCCTGGGTGGCTCAGTCGTTAAGCATCTGACTTTGGCTCAGGTCATGATCCCAGGGTCCTGGGATCAAGCCCCACATCAGGCTCCCTGCTCGGCAGGAAGCCTGCTTCTCCCGCTACCATTCCCTCTGCTTGTGTTCCCTCTCTCACTGTGTTTCTCTCTGTCAAATAAATAAAATCTTTAAAAAAAAAAAAAGGGTCATGTCATTTTTCTCTTTTATTTCACTAAAGTAATGAGTTATATTAATAGATTTCTCAGATTTTAGAATCTTGAATCTTTGGCATTCTTGAAAGAAGTTACTTGATCGTAATATATTTTAATATGCTATTTGATTTATTTAACTAATAGTTTACTTATAATTTTATGTCTTTGTTAATAAGTGGAAAATGGGCCTATAATTTTCTTTCCTTTTCCTTTCCTTATTCAATTTTGGAAACAAGGTTAAACTAACCTCATGAAAAGAAAAAGAGTTGGGTATCTTTTTCTATTTATTAGAAACAACTTGTATTAAACAAGTATTATCTATTCCCCAAAAGCTTTGTGGAATTCAACAATAATACACCCTCCGAGTCTGGAGCTTTTAGGGTGATTGGGGGAGATCTCTGATGACTACTATTTTCATTTATTTTGTGATTATTATTAGCCTGTTCAAGTTCTGTTTTTGTGACAATATTAGTATTTTCTATTTTTACCAGAAATTCACTTTTATAGGTTTCAAATGTATTATTAGCATCTAGTTGTAAAAATATTCTGTGTCATATGGACTCAATTAGCTACAAAGAAGGCTGAGAAACATAGTTTTTATTCTGGGTAATCATGTGTTGGGCTAAAAATGGATCATTTTTCTTAACTTAGGAAAAATTAAAAAGGAATATTGGTAGACAAGTTATAGTCATCATCATAGCTTCCATGATTAGCAACATGCTTCAGGAGATGGGCTGATGCCAGGGACTTAGTTTATGTCCTCCTGGTAGGTTTAAGAGGCAAAGTTTAGAAGTAGTTAAAGAGGTAGGTTTAAGGGCAGATGCCAGAGCCTATGGTGACATAGATTGGAATTATCATTCCTATGTTTCTCTTCACAAGCCAATTGGGTCCCTCAGGAACCCTCACTTAGTCTTCTACTCCAAGGCTGTTCTATTTAAAGTTTTCTTCCTTGTTCTATTTCCCTGGGTCTCAAGGAATCGAAGGAGAGGAGAAATATTCAGGAGTTAGAGGTCTGCCTATCACTAACCAGGCTTTCTTTTCTTATTCCCCACATACCAGGCTACATTACCCTTATAACTGCCCTTGAAGGTTTCACTCAAATTTTCCCTTACTTTATTCACTTATTCATTTTCTGGTAATTTACTATTTTATTCATTTATTTTTATTTACTTTACTTATTTATTATTTTATTTACTTTTTCTCAGCTCCATACACTTTCCTCTTCCTGAGGCCTCCTGTCAGGTTTGGAGGATACCAGCAGCCTCAGCTAATCTCCTACTTGTCAAGAATCAGAGGTGCCTTATTTGTGTTTCAATTTGGGCTCTGGAGGCTCCAGAGAAAGCCATTTATGTCCCTCTCTGAGGAGAGGGGTTGTGGGCAGAGGGGCATGAGGAGCTGTTTCCCCTCCCAAAAGGAGATAAGAATTCAACCAGTGGCTGAAGGGGGACATGTCAAAGGGACATGACTGGAGATGCACTGTTTCTGAAGAGAGCCTGGAGCCAGGCTGCTTCCTGTGTAGACGGAGCCCCAATGTTGTAGGGTCAATGAGATCTCTCTGATGAGTTTGGGGGCCTCCAGAAAACTGGAGGAGTTTCTGCCTCCCTCCAGAGGAGTTTTGTGCCTCCTTTCCCAGATGTGGTCTGAGGAAACTGAGAGAAGGACCGTAGAGGAGCCCCAAGTCCAGCCTGACTCAAGGCAATGAATTAGCAATGCTGAGGGCAGTGTCTGGGTAAGCAGACCTGACGGCAGCCCCACAGAGGCCCATGCATTCCCAGGCAGCACAGAAAAGCCTCTGCAATTGTCACTTTCCCTGAAGAAGAACACAGAGGTAGGCTACAGAAGGAAGACATTCACAACTGGAATAAAGAAGAAGCAATGTGTGTGGGCTCGCTGACTGCGAGCTATAGTGGAAGATATCAGTGAGGGAGTTGGGTGGACATAGCACATGGCTGAGCCCAAAGGTCAGAGGCCAGTGAGGACCACCCCTAGGTGTTCCACCCCCTGGGTCAGGATACCATGACAGCCCCTGGAGTCTCAGGCTACCCCAGGGAGAAGGCAAGCAAAAGAGGGAGAGGGAAAATGCCAAATGAACAGAGCCATTAGACAAAAGTGGTTATGTTTTAAAATAGAAGGTAGTAAGTCAAAGCAAACTGACAAGTTTAAGTTTTCTACCATTAGCAAAACCTGAACTGAGCCAAAGAGATATAAGGAAAAGCACCCCCCTTTTAGCATACCCAAATTGAAATAGTGAATTTCATACTTGAGACAAATCTCATTTTGACTTTTATCTGAATGGTTTAAGTATCTTTTTTATCATTTAAACTTTCTTGTTCTACCTGTTTTCTTGTTTATTGATCACTAAATTATTTCTTTTTAAGCTTTTCTGCTTTTTCTTCTATGTTCTCTATTTTATTGATTCATCTTTATCATTGAGTCATCTTTATTTTATCTTCCTTTTTATTAAATGTTTTTAAAAATACCACCTACTTATCTCTTTTGAGTTACATATATTTGCAATATATGAATATATGAATAGCAAATACTACATAGCTAAATCTGTAAGGTAACGTCTTCAACCACCAATTCAACACTTTAAAAAAGGAAATGGTGTAACAATTATTTAAAATGGAAGATAAGGCAATTTAATATAGATCTGTATAATTTAACTTAATCTGTATAACTGTGTAAGTATATAAACTTGTAGCTTAACTCCATTAAAGATGAAGTCTGTAAATGATGTTCATCCTTTCTGATGGCTGAATAATATTCCATTGTATATGTGGACCACATCTTCTTTATCCATTCATTTGTTGAAGGGCATCTCGGCTCCTTCCACAGTTTGGCTATCGTGGACATTGCTGCTATGAACCTTGGGGTATATGTGGCCCTTCTTTTCACTACATCTGTATTTTTAGGGTAAATACCTAGTAGTGCAATTGCTGGGTCATAGGGTAGCTCTATTTTTAACATCTTGAGGAACATCCATACTGTTTTGCAGAGTGGCTGTACCAGCTTGCATTCCCACCAACAGTGTAAGAGGGTTCCCTTTTCTCCACATCCTTGCCAACATTTGTTGTTTCCCATTTCATTAATTTTTGCCATTTTAACTGGTTTAAGAGGGGATTATGCTAAGTGAAGTAAGTCAAGCAGAGAATGACAATTATCATACGGTTTCACTCATATATGGAACAATAGCACAGAGGATGATAGGGAAAGGGAGGGAAATCTGAAGGGGAAGAAATCAGAGAGGGATAGGAACCACGTGAGACTATGGAACCCAGAGAACAAATGGAGGGTTTCAGAATGGAGGAGAGAGGGAGGAGGGGGGAGGGGGTAACAGGGTGATGGTATTAAGGAGGGCACAAGTTGTGATGAGCACTGGGTGTTATATGTAACCAATGAATCATTGAACACTACATCAAAAACTAATGATGTACTATATAGTGGCTAACTGAACAAAAACAACAAAAAAAGGATGTAGTCTGGAAGCCCTGAAAGGGGAGCTCTCACACACCACCTTTTGCCATAAGAGAATACCTCACATTCTCCAACAGCAGGAAGCTTACTTAACAGACCACAGCATATAGAAAGAAGAATCTCTCCTTGCCTAGCAACAGCTCAGCCAATGAGAATGCAACAAAACAGACCCTGCCAGCTCTTTTGTCCTATAAAAGCAAGCCCCTCTCTTCTATTCTCTAGATTTGTCTATAATTTGTTATAGTTTGCTTGTGGAAATTCCTCTGTTATTCCTGAGAAAGTTCATTTTGCTGGTGAAATAACTAGCTCTTCTGTTTTTAAGGTAAACATCACACGGCAACCACAAAGGTACTTGAAGGAGATAAACCCCTATGAGACTATCAACCCCCAGAACTGTGAGGTACTCACCTAAGCTCCTTTGCTTTCTCTCTCTGCTTCCGTGGGTCACCTCTTCCCATTTGGTTCAGTGAGTTGAGTCTCCTCTTAGATCTGAGCTCCCTCCTTTTGGTTGACTTTTTGTCTGACTTTACTCAGGATCTGGTTTTTTGTTGTCATTTTTATGAAGGCATTGTTCTTCCTGGTGAGTAGTCTTCTGCTTCCTGAACCTCTGGTTTTGAGTAATGGTATCCTAATCTGTTAAAATTTCTCAGGATCATCCTTCTTCTGGGACCCTTGCTGGTTTTACATTTAAAAATTACAGTTCCTTCTCATGTACATTTTTAAGTAATTGGACCAATGTAACAATTTAGACCATTTAGACAGTTTCTAATGTTCTAACAATCTAACATTCTAACAATGTAACAATTTCTAATAATTTAGAACTCCAGTGACCAGTATGGGGGATTTTTGATCTCCTCAAACCTGTTTTTCTTAGAACCAAGTTAGAAGGCCATGACTGTAAAAACACACTGAGCAGGATGCCTACTTCAATTGGTATCTTGAGGCTTCCAAGAATATTCAGGACTTCAAAATCACCTCTTTACAAAGTACCATTTCTAAACTAATCAAGGCACACAAACAAAAGAAATTTAAGAACGTTTTGAGCCCTTTCCCCCTTCTCCCATCCCCATTGTCTTTGCCTCTTTTATACCGTCTAATTCCTCATTCCAATTCTCTCACTGAACTTCCCTTTTTCTTAGAATCTCTCCCTGCTCCTCCAAGCCCATTAGAACCTGACCTTTCAAAATTAAATCCTCTGAGGATTCTCATGCTCAGCCCCTAATTTCCTATGTCCCCTGGACGAAAGCCATACTATAAGACATAGTCAAAGATTTTCCTAGATTTACTGAAAATCCTCATAAATGTGCCGAGAACTTAATATAGTCACCCAGACTTACTAACTGGGTTCCTCAATTTGGACCAGCTAGTTCACATGCTCATTGGTGAAGACCAAACCCTAGAGTGGATGAAACGGCTAACCAGAGTGATTCTGTTTTCAGAATCTCTACAACTGTGCGGTTAATTGCGTCGTTATATGATCAGGCTCAGAAATCACTAAACTACTTCACCTGGGAATCCCAGCACTTCCCCAAAATCTGTTGATTGAAATAAGATTCAGCCTTGTACTCAGAAATGTAGTGAACCTGTGCATAACTATTAGAATTAACTCCAAATTGTTTTCAAGGAAAATTCTGGCCTTTCTATGGATGTTGAGTCCACTCAGGTAGGCTTCCTCTCCATGTTCATTAACAGATTGAACTGAGATCTTTTCCTTGTGCTGAAAATGCAAATCATCTTGCTGTACCCTAGAGGATTCAATTAACAGGAAAGCCACTAAAGTCCTTATTTTCCAGTTCCAATAAATGGAGCCCTCCAAACAAAAGTAAACCCCTCTGGTTTCTACCCCTACTGCAAAAACCCAGGATGTTGAAAGATTGTTACACACTTAAGCATTCCTGGTGCCCTTAGCCCTCTAACCAGCCTTTCCAGTACCCCCCTAACTCCCAATCTGGGGACTTCAAGGAATCACATGGCCTTCTTCTAATCCTTCCTCATAACCAGGTTGGATAAATAACTCTCCAGATTGGGAATGAATTTCTCCGTCATTGACACTGGAGCCACATGCTTTATGCTCAACCCCACTGTTATTGAACAGCTCCTGCCTCAAAGTATTGAAATAGTTCAAATAGCAGGGGTCCCTAACAAACTTCAACAGGTTTCTATCTCTAAGCCCACCTTTTTTCTTTTTGTTTAAGCCCTCTGCAAGATACTCATCCTTTCCTCCTTAGTTATTCCACCCTAGTTCATATATTGAGCTATGATTTCTTAGAGAACTATCTTGCTGGAATTTCTTTTTCCCAAAAGTGGGAGATAATTTTAGAATTTGATAGCAGGAAACAAATAGCCAACTAGATGAATCAAGTGACCCTTCAACATCTTTATTTGCTCCTTCTCTGATGACACTGGAGCTAATTTTAAGGACACTAACAATTTGTCCCTGTTGGATCAGCTTTCATCCTCAGTGTGGGCAAAATCTTCAACTGATATTGGTAGAATCCACAGTGCACCTCCTATTAAGATCCAAGTATATCTCTCGAAATCTCTCCCAGAATTAATCAATACCCCATAAACAAAGAAGCCCTTCAATGCATCAAGCCCACAATAGAATATTATGAGGCCAAGGGCTTCCTCCACCCTGCACTAGTCCTTGTAATACTCCTATTTTGCCCTTGAGGAAACTCAATGGCTACAAGTGGAGATTTATCCAGGATCTCTGAGCCATAAACAATATATTTTTAAAGATTTTATTTATTTATTTGGCAGGGGGGGGGGAAGCAGGCTCCCTGCTGAGCAGAGAGCCTGATGTGGGGCTCGATCCCAGGACCCTGAAATCATGACCCAAGCCGAAAGCAGAGGCTTTAACCCACTGAGCCACCCAGGTGCCCCTCTGAGCCTTAAACAATATTGTTATCCTTCATCACCCTGTTGTTCCAAATCCCCATACCTTGTTAGATTAGATTCATGTAGTGCCTTATTTAGCATCCCTGTGGATAAGACCAGCCAGTATCTCTTTGCCTTGACTGGGGAAGGGAAACAATACACCTGACAATAATGCTTCAAAAACCTTTAAGTCCTTTCCAAATCTTAAAAGCAGATTTAGATGATATAAAGTTACTTAGAGGCTGTACCTTATGACAATATATAGATGACTTCTCTGCTCCCCTTCTCAGGCCTCTGCAGGAAGACAGCATCCACTTGTTAAAACTTCTAGCTTTATGGGGACAATAATGTCTCCAAGGAGAAATTGTGGTTTGCTTAAACTCAGGTTTGATATTTGGAGCACTTGCTTTTAGAACAAGGCCTATATTTAGGTCCAAATGGTTTTCATGGTATCCTGAACTTTTCTAAACCCAAAACTATGTGTCAATTACAAGGTTTTCTTGGGCTATCGATCACTGTCAAAATTGGATTCTGAATTTCCCTCTTATGGACCAATCCCAATGTTTTATCAAAAATGACAAACCTGACTCTATTATTTGGGAAGATCGGGGTAAACTTAACCTTGTGAAAGCTCTAAAGGAAAGCTTGATAAATTCCCCTGCCCTTGAACATACCAATTATCAACTTCTACTTTTTTCTTTTTGTATTTGGCAGGGAAGGGAACCCCCTTGGGAAACTCACTCAAAAATATGAAACCACCATCAACTGATATTATAGCCAAGATACGCCCCCTTGCCTCAGGGCTATTTCTGCCACCACCCTGTTAGTCAAGGCCACTGGAGAGTTAGTCATGGGATCCCTTCTAACAATCTAGCACCCATGAAGTAGAAGCACCCTCTGAATTCTCATCACACTCAACACATTTTAGCCAGGCCTCTCGCCTCCTATGAAATCCTCTTGCTAACTGCTCATTTAACTTTGTCACTGGAATAATCTTAACCATGTCACCCTTCTTCCCTCTGCTATGGATGATTTGCCTCATGACTGACAGGTCACCTCCCAAACCCTGTGATGATTTATAGGAAACTCCTTTGGATAATGCTGACTTTTTGTAATTTACTGGTGGTTCTTATTTAAAAGGTGGAAACGTGGGGTGCCTGGTTGGCTCAGTCAGTAAAGCATGCAACTCTTGATCTCAGGGTCCTGAGTTCAAACCCCACAGTGGGCCTGGAGCCTACTTAAAATGCTAAATGCTGGGTATTCTGGTGCAACTTCCTACAAAGTTGTTGAGGCAAAACCCTTGCCCTTGGCCACCTTGACTCAAAGGCTGGATTGTACACTCTTGCTTAGGCCTGCATTTCTGCAAAGGAAAAAGTTGCAAACATTAATACTGATAGAAGGTATGCTTTTGCAGGATCTCATGACTTTGGAATGACATGGTATTAGTGAGGCTTCCTCCTTTCCAGTGGGGACAAAAAAGCCCAGCCTTTATGTCCAGGAATTATTACATGTCATATCCTTGCCAGCTGCTTTATCCATTTTTAAGGTACCTGGGCATTCCTGATATGATTGCCTGGAAGCAAGGAAACCACCTTGCTGATATTTCTTCAAAGAACATGCTTTCAAAGGAATGAACAACCAAACCTATGCCATGTTCCAAAGGAATGTTCCCCCAAGTGATAATCTAGAAAAATTGACCAAAGATGCCCAAATTGGCCCCCCAAAAGGAAAAACAATATGGGAAATTACCCATTTTAATTTAAAAAAATTAAATTAAATTAAAATTAAAAATTAAAAAATTTTTCAATAAAAAAATTGGTTCAATTAAAAAAACCTCTGGATTGTGCCAAATAATAATCCAGTTCTTCCAGAGACTATCTAAAGTTCCTATTACTACTGTATATATATTGAATCATGGTCTACTGATAAAATGATAAACTTCCTGAACCAATACAATCCCACCAGTACAGGAACCAGTACTTCCTGATAAACTTCATGAAGTTTATCTGCGAACAGTGCCTACTTTGCTTGCCCCATTGCCTGAAGTGCAATTCAGGAAAACTCATTCACACTGTTCCCAGACACTTTAAATTGTTCAATGGGCAACTTGAGATTTGGCAAGTGGGTTTTATTCTGCTACCCCATTTCATGGATATAAATATGTCTTGGTAATGGTTTGTATGTCTTCTCATTGAACTGAAGTCTTCCCTTGTAGATAGCCACTGCTAGTTCTGTGGCTAAACTCCTACTAGAAAAGATCACCCCTACCTGTGGAACCTCCTTCAAATCTCAGGTCTATCCTCTTTGGAACTCATCAACTCTTATCCTTTAAGATAATCATGGGATGCTCAATGTACTTGGCTCCTACTTCTAATCCACAGCTGGTCAAGGTGGGAGGGTGTTTAATTAAATATTGCAAAGGCCTAATAATTGCTGTTGAGAATAACCATGCTTTAGTAGAGGATTCGGCAGCATGTTCCCAAAAGACAAAGACATCAAACACCACATCTGGCAGCCTGGAGATTTCATCTATTGAGGAAGAGCTCTCCAGAAAGACTCTTCAACCCACTGAACAGGCCCCCATAGGGACTGTTAACCCATGTGCTATCAAACTCCAAGGAATAGGCTCTTGGATCCATGTGTCTCATCTAGAGAAAGCACTAAGCTCTGCCTTGACATACACACCAACTGATGACCTGAAAATAAAGATTTCCAGGAACTGAAGTAAACAACAGCAGAAGGGGACAGCTTTCCCAAGATGATTGGACTGGGCCTACATATCTTTTTCTCACTGTTGCTTCTTACCTTATTTCCTCTCTTTCTTGGCCCAACATATTGCAAAAGGGGAAAACTTTTCTGACTATTAGATCTGTCACCAGAAATCTCCAATCTGTTCCTAATGCCAGAGATCGTTTAGTCTTTACTCTTTAAATACTGTGTTCCCCTGTATCCAAGAGAAATACAAATGAACTAACTCATTTAACTGTTACAAGGCTTTTGGAAAGAACACCTCTAGCCTGGTATGGTTCTTGAAGAATGTCTGCTTCTCATCTTATTCTGTATAATCATTATTAAGCTTTACACCTGTTGCCTGTCAGACCTTAATAGAAATAAAAAGCCCACTAGGGTAATGCTAGCTCAGAGCTTCAAGATGATTTCCAATGCTTATCTCAGATGGGAAATGCCTAATAGTCCTCCCTCCAACCAAATGTGGCTTTGGTGCTTTTTAATCTATGCACTTTTTCCATGATGTGGGATATGACAACCGGGAAAGGTCTTTTCTGGCGCTCAGGATAGAAGCCTCTAAATACAAAAAGCTACTCTCAATCAGCTATGCTTTTGAGAAAGATCTTGATCAAAAAAAAACAATTTAAAGTGGAAGTCTGGAAACCCTGAAAGAGGAGCTCTCAGGCACTACCACTTGCCATAAGAATACCTCACATTTCCTAAAAGGAAGCTTACTTTATAGACCACAACAGGAGGAAGAAAGAATTTCTATTTGCCCAGCAACAGACCAATGAGGATGCAGCAAAACAGTTCCACCCAGCTCCTTCCTTTCCCCTGTAAAAGCAAGCCCTTTCCTGTTCTCTGGACTTGTCTATGGTTTGCCATAGTTTCCTTGTCCCAAGCTGCAATATTTCTGGTATTCTCAAATAAACGCATTCTATTGGTAAAATAACTGGCTCTTTTATTTTTTAAGATCAACAGTTGTTTTTTTTATAGCCAAACTTAAATATCCAATATAAAATTTAATCTTCAGAATTAGCACTTGATATCTGAAAGTTAATACATATATTGATATGTAATATACTCTACAGAGAAGAACATTTGTTATGACTTAAAATTTATGTATTAGAGTTGTATTTTATTTGCAAAATGCTGGTTCAGTGAGGTCACAGTCAACTGGTTAGTCATAATAAAGTGGTGAGTGACAACAGCTTTCTACTGCAAACACAGTTTACAACTTTAAGTGAACAAACCCAGTTCTCTACAGCACATATCCCAGCAGATGGGTTATCATATCTCAACTGTCCTTGAAACTATTAACACAAACTTCCAGTATTAAAGGAAGCTCTTTTCTGTCTCAGTAAATAGATCAAACTATAAGTTTATGACAAGCAGGGTAATTAGAGATTTAACTCACACTCTATGGCAAATCATAATGTAAATATTCACTCCCTATCTTCCTTATTGATCTAATGATCTATTTTAAGGCTAAGTGTTAATCCAGCGCTTTCAGTGCTTTCAATTTAAAAAATACGTAGATCTGGCTTCTGGAAGTTTCCTTACAAGCTTCTGTTTCAAAACCAATTTGTCTTCTGATGTTAACTTTGATTTTTTTTTTTTGAAGATTTTATTTATTTATTTGAGAGAGAGAGAAAGCAAGAGACAGAGCAGCAGGGGCAAAAGGAGAAGGAGAAGCAGACTTCCCACCAAGCAGAGAGCCTGATGCGGGGCTGGATCCCAGGACCATGGGATCATGACCTGAGCCAAAGGCAGATGCTTAATGGACCGAGCCACCCAGGCACCCCTTTAATTTTAAATCAAGCCTGAATGAAAAACATTGAGGGAGAGCTTATGGGTGGCTCAGTCCATTAAGCATCCAACTCCTGGTTTCAGTTCAGGTCATGATCTCAGGGTTGTGAGAAAGGGCCCTGTCTGGGGTTCCACACTCAGTGCAGAGTCTGCTTGAGATTCTTTCCCTTTCCCTCTGCTCTACCTCCACTCATGTTCTATCTCTCTAAAATAAATAAATAAAATCCTTATTAAAAAATTGAGATGGATAATAATTTGTTTCCATATATACAATCTTAAAACAGTTTACCAGCACAACGTTGATTTCATTAGTTATGTCTCAAAATCAAAGGGTAGATTACACAAGATTGTGTGTATTTTACCCTGTCTCTGTTACAATGCAGGCATATGGTTATGGTTAAGAGTGGTCAAATATTAATACTGTAATTCTATCCTCTCTTGTGTCCTGGGGAACCAAAAATTTGGATGTAAGTAAAAGGAGATAAAATGAAGAGATTAAGTAAAAAACCCAGAGACCTGAATTTGAATTGCAAGAACCATTAGGACCACATGAGGTATTTTATCTTGATATTATCTTTGGGATGTCGCAAGACATCCCAAGTTAGGGAAATTTTAAGACTTAAAATTGCAGAAATATAAATGTTAACAAATTTACAAAGCATATCATTTGAAGGTTTAATTATTTAAATGTGTTTTATACATATTTAGTTTTGCGAATTTGGGATAATCAATTTGCCACCTTTAATGAGGGAGACTCCTGATAAAAGAGCAAAGTACCTCCAGTGGCCTTGTTATGGGAGTTGAACCAGAGGGGTTTCAAGCCTCTAGATCCAGCTGCCAGTTTGCAGGAAATACAGAGGACAGAGGAACCTGTTAAACTTCACTATGAGCATGCGGCCTGCAAACTCTAGACTGTAAAAAGCTGTCTATCAGATGGCCAAGGTTCTTCAGTGGACAAATTGTCAGAAAAAAAGAGTACAGGAGAATCTATAGATTGTAAGTCTTTAAAAATGTAAACTCAAAAAAAAAAAAAAACCAAACAAATCTAAGTTACAAAGGGATGGAACTGAGTGATAAAACTATAAAGAAAGACAAGGAAGTGATGACTACAAAAGTCAGGATGGTAGAAGAGTTCTCTTGTGTTCTGTCTTGTGGCTGTAAAGTTCTGTCTTGACCTGCATATTGGTTACAAGGATATTTATATTCTGGTAATTTGTTAAATCATGAG
This sequence comes from Procyon lotor, assembly GCA_028646535.1. Classification (NCBI taxonomy): domain Eukaryota; kingdom Metazoa; phylum Chordata; class Mammalia; order Carnivora; family Procyonidae; genus Procyon; species Procyon lotor. Next base: position 81,276,138 of record CM053609.1, read on the forward strand.
TTAGTTTTGTGTGGTTTTATGTATCTGTGTTTTATAATAAAGATAATATAGTAAATAGTAAAAAGAATCTAAGAATACAATTTTTTTTTTAAAGATTTTATTCATTTGACAGAGAGAAACAGTGAGAGAGGGAACACAAGCAGAGGGAATGGTAGCGGGAGAAGCAGGCTTCCCACAGAGCAGGGAGCCCGATGCAGGGCTCGATCCCAGGACCCTGGGATCATGACCTGAGCCGAAGGCAGACACTTAACGACTGAGCCACCCAGGCGCCCCAAGAATACAATTTAAATAAGAAAGGAATACCCATGTATAGCATCTGTCTTATAGGTTGTATTCTCACAGGTTTCTAAATTTACTCTTTTCTTAGTTTTGGGTTTTTCTCTTTCTTAAAAAAAAAATTTACATTTTAACTTACATACAGTCAAATTCATTCCTTTCAGTTTAGAGTTCTGTGAGTTGACAAATACCATGACATTATATAACCATGATTCCAGATTCTGAATACTTCTATTGCTCCCCCAAATTCTCTGGTATTGCCCTTCATGGTCAATCCTCCCTCCCTTGGTCCCTGGCAGCCACTGATCTTTCAATTCCTATAATTTTGGCTTTTCCAGAATGTAATATAAATGGAATTATGTAGTGGATAACTTTGGGAATCTGGCTTCCTTCATTAGCATAATGCATTTGAGATTCACCCCTGTTGTTGCATATATCAATAATCATTTCTCCTTATTTCATAGTAGTAGTTTACCCCCCTCTTACTGCTGAGTAGAATGTTTATCCGTTCACCAGTTCAAAGACTTGGCTTGTTTTCAGCTTTGGGCAGTTATTAACAAATCTACTCTAAACATTTACATACCCACTTTCATGTGCACATATGGTTTCATGTCTATTGAGTAAATTTTAGGGTTTTTTTTTAAGTATTATTCCTAAATTTCTGTCCTTTAGTTTACCAAGTGAAATGAAAGCTCAGACATAAAGGGGACAGCTATGAGGGTAATTCAGGCCCTGCAGAAGAGAGAATTGGTTCATTTTCCCTTTTATTCTGTCCTGTGGCAAACCTTTTAAGCCCCCCATAATTGACCTCTGATTTCTTTTAAGATTAAACCCTCTGTCTCTTTAGAAATGGAAAATTATAAGATACATATTTTAAAATTCAGCCTTAGCTAGGAGCTATAGCTGAAGTCAGAGGATATAAATCTCAATTAAAGGTTTATTGACGAACTTCAAGAAAGTAGACCCTGTGGACAGCTGCTTTGAGGAGACAAGACTGAGCCAGTCCTTTGTCTTATTAAATAAGAGTAAAAACTGGAGCACATTTAGAAGAATTTTACCTTGGGGTGCCTGGGTGGCTCAGTGGGTTAGACTCTGCCTTTGGCTCGGGTCATGATCTCAGGGCCCTGGGATCTAGCCCCGATCGGGCTCTCTGCTCAGTGGGGAGCCTGCTTCCCCCTCTCCTTCTGCCTGCCTCTCCCTATTTGTGATCCCTCTCTCTCTCTCTGTCAAATAAATAAATAAAATCTTTTCTTTTTTTAAAAAAAGAATTTTACCTTGAAAATATTATGAATTTAAATATTAAACCACATTAGGGTCATGACCCCATCTTGTGAGATACATACATATCTGTATGTTGTTTTCCTATTTTCTCTCTCCAGTTATGATTGCAAGAGTTCCTTGCAAGTCCTGACTTTTAAGTAATTAGTGTTGTCTTATATAACCCTAATCTTGTGGCTAAGCTATATTCAGCTCTTTGTTACAGAAACATTAAATTTACTCATTATATGTTTGTTACGGGAAATTAAATTTGTTAAAATATTGTTTTTGTAGCATATTAAATTTAAATGAGCTGATATAAGAAAGTGACCTAGATAAGTAGTGGCTCAGATAAGAGAGAAGTTTATTTCTATCTCAGGTAATAGTCTAGAGGTAGGCAGACAGTCCAGGCAAATAGGAGTCCCTATTCTACCAGGTCACTCGGGGAACCACACTCCTCTCCTGTTGTTCATAATCACATAAAACAGAAGTCAGCAAACTTTTTCTGTAAAAAGCCAAATAGTAAATATTTTAGGCTTTGTGGGCCATACATATTCTGTCATAATTTCTCAAGGTGGCCACTGTCACAGATAATAGATTAGTGAATGGGTGTGACTTTATTCCAACAAAACTTTATTTACAAAACAGGTGGCAGGTTTGATCTGGCCCATGGATCATGGTATGATAACTCCTCACATGTGGTCTTCATGGTTGAAGCCCCATTCATGTTCTGATTTGTGGGAAGAGATAAGGGGGCAGTAGAAGGCAAGACATTACCCAGAAATGGATGCATCATTTCTGTTCACACTCCACTGACCAAAACTTAATCCTCCAACCACTGACTTCCACTAAGAGCTGGAAATGCTCTACCTGAGTGATCACATACTTAGATAAAACATAGGAGTTTGATAACCAAAAGAAAGGGGAGAGGGAAATTAGGGAAAAATTTTAGTTTGGGGATGAAATTCTTTTTCCTTATGAATGCTAAAGGGATTGCTCCACTTTGACCTAATTCCAATGTTGAAGTCAAAAAGTCAAAAGCTACTTTATTTTATTTTATTTACTTATTTTTTTATTTTATTTTATTTTCAAAAGCTACTCTTTTTTTTTTTCTTAAAGATTTTATTTATTTATTTCAGAGAGAGAGGGGAACAGGCAGATCACAAGTAGGCAGAGAGGCAGGCAGAGAGAGAGGGGGAAGCAGGCTCCCTGCTGAGCAGAGAGCCCGACACAGGGCTCAATCCCAGGACCCTGAAATCATGACCCGAGTTGAAGGCAGAGGCTTTAACCCACTGAGCCACCCAGGCACCCTTCAAAAGCTACTTAAACAAGCCTTAGCTTTCAGTCTCTAAATTTTGTAACAATATGCTCTGGGGTGACCTTTTTCAAACCATTTTGCTGGGGATTGGTGGGCACTTTACATTTGAAACTTGGATTCTTCAGTTCTGAAAAATTGCCTTGAATCCTTTCTCTGCCAGTTTCTTCCTTTCCATTTTCTCTGTTCTCTCTTGCTTTAGTACTGATTAGATGGATGCCAGATTTCCTGGGTCAATCTGTAATTTCATTTTATTTTCTTTCCTATTGTCTATCACTTAGTTCCTTTGCTCCACTTTTAAAGTTGATGATGTCCTCAACTTTCAACCTTTTGAATTTTTATCTGCCATCTTATTTTTAATTTCTAAAAAGTTCTTTTTTTGCTATTTCTGAATTTTTCCTCTTTAGATCAGTTTCAGTTATTTTATTATGGATAGCATATCTTCCTTCGAGTGTCCTGCTGCTGTGTTGTCTTTAGTTCCTCTGAACCGTTTCTCCTTGATTATTTTATTTTCTGCCTTAAATGTTGCAGGATTTCCTTAAGTAGCTGGATATCCCACAGATGTCCATTTAAAAATGAGGCAATTAAAAAAAGAATGATTGTAAAAGAAAGAAAAGAAAAGAAACAAGAGTGATTGTAAACTCCATATGCACAGGCTGGATTTGTTCCCTGGGGAGAGGCTGCTTCCCTTAGGTGTGACTAGGGGAATGCTGCTGAGATTACCAGGTATCAAGTTTGTAAGTCTTTTCTCTTGAGTCTGTGCAAGAGTGAGATTTTGCGTTGTGTTTTAGAAATAAATATTCTATACACCCCATTTTATATTTCACTTTCACAACTACAGGAGGAATCATCTAGGGAATTTACATAACTTCTATTACTGGTAAAGTTAACTGTAACAAGGCAAGTCTGGTGATGATTAGTGATTTCATTATAAGAAAACAGGTCAGAAAATTCAATTTCCCATGATGAATAAAGCTTAAACTTAAGCAAACAAACACAATTCTATCTAGCAAATAGAATTTTCTACAGTGTACATAGTATACACATTATACAGCTGTTGTATTTAGAAGTTAAATATCAAGGATACTCTCTGCCCTTAGTAAGCAAATATGTAACAGGAAGTATAGTTATATTTTAAAGAGCCGTATGTGTAAACTAAAAAATAAACTTAGAGAGAACTTTGCCCCTTTTGTTCAAAATTTTTGTTCGCTTTCTTGATAGAATCAAATACAAGAATCCCTTAACTATCTGTATCTCATTAACATGAGGCAAATAACTTAACTCTGAATCTAATTACTTGTTTCAACCAAGTTCTTTTTACTCCGTTTCTCATTACATATATTTACACCTTGTAATCTATTCTTTTAACTTAAGCAGAACCAAATTAAAGTATTTTTAAGTTAATCTATTTTCACCAGCCAGTCATTTTCTCCAGAAAGCCTTCCAATCACCTACTTGGTGGGGGAAAGGGGAAATGGAGAAGAAGAGACAGAGGTAATAAATCCAACAGCCAACTATTGCATAGCCAAGAGGAGAAAGAGGACAGGAAGAGATGTTACCATGCAACTAGTTTGTAATCCTCCACTTAATCCCCCTGATTTCAATTAGGTTCCTCACTCTCCCCTTTAAACTTATTCAGTGTCATCCTAGTGGAGTTTGGAGAGAGAGTAGAAATAAGTCTGTGCTCAGTCTAACATATTTAATTGGTAACACTGATAGATTTCTTTGGAAATAGGAAGTACCTCATTTTTCGTGGAAATAAAAAACAGATTTCTTACTTAACTGTTCTTGCTGTCAAAAAAAAAAACAAAACAAAAAACAGAAGTGCCATAATTACAGAGTGCTATGTTTACTCCCTATGAGAGACCGTTAGTTCTGCCTCACTATCTATTCTCCCCTTTTCTATAAGAATTCATTTTTTTTCGGTTTTCAGTTTTATTCTAGACATAATTGACATACACCTCTGTATGAGTTTAAGTTGTATAATATAATGACTTGTTAGACATAAGTTGTGAAAGGAGTACCCAATGAGTTTCATTAACATATATCACCTCAAATAGTTACAAAAAAAATTGTTCTTGTGTTGAGAACCTTTATGATCTACTCTAGATCATAGATTTTAACTTTCAAATTTACCACATAGCCGCGTTAACTAGAGCCATCACGCTGAACATCACAGTCCCAGTACTTACTTATTTTTTAACTGTATGTTTCTATAAGAACTCTAATTTTAATTGGGTGTCCTGCTATCCAGCTAAAAGATGGCATTTCCTGACCTCCTTTTTTTTTTTAAGATTTTATTTATTTGACAGAGAGAAACACAGCAAGAGAGGAAACACAAGCAGAGGGAATGGTAGTGGGAGAAGCAGGCTCCCCGCTGAGCAGAGAGCCCGATGCGGGGCTCAATCCCAGGCCCCTGGGATCATGACCTGAGCCAAAGGCAGACGCTTAACGACTGAGCCACCCAGGTGCCCCTCCTGACCTCCTTTTATAGTTACATTTGTCCACGTGAATAAGTTTTGGCCAGGGAAAGTAAAAAGAAGTGATACATGGAACTTTGGGGATGTCTCCTTAAAAATGAGGAAAGGTTTGCCCCTCTTCCCCTTCTTCATCCTGCTTTCCCATAATCAGATGAGATGCTGGACCACCAACAGTCATCTTAGACAAGAGCCACACCCTGAGATTCGAGGACCAGACATCTTGAAGGAAGCTAGGTCCATGGCATCTTCCTGGCAAATGAAATCCCCATGAATTGTCTAAAATCCTTGCTTTATCTTTTCCAAATATCCAGGCTGCCTCTTATAGAGGTTTAATTCCCCTCCTCAGTGCTAGCTTGTTCTTTTTCCTGAATGATTCTCCTTGACTATCTGCAAGCAACCTGGTCAAGTAATTTTAGATCCCAAGTATCGCTCAGTCACATTGTGCTCTGATCAGATGAGTTAGACGCACCAGAGCTGTCAAACACTGACTCCAGACCCATCAATCCCTAAGTTGCACCTACTGGGTCCTTCTTTAGCCAATACTCACTAGCCTGTGTTTTTCAGTGTTTCAGATTCTTCTCTTAAAGTGTGGGAAACACTCAAAGTTACCGCTCACACCTATTCTTTCTTCACTCTTGATAACAGGATCTCAATTTTGTTTGAGAGTTGTATTAGTTCCCTATTGCCACTTAACAAACCATCACAAATTCAGTGGCTTAAAACAACACAAAAGTATTCTCTTATAATTCTAGAGGCCAGAGTTTAAAATGGAGATTCTAGGGGGAAGTCCATTTCTCTGCTTTCTCTAGTTTCTAGAAACTATATGCATTCCTTAGTTTGTGGCCCTGCTTCATTCCAACCTCTGCTTCCATTATTTCCTTCTCTGACTTTGACCTTCTTGCTTCCCTCTTATAAAGAACCTTGTGATTACACTGGGCCCACCTGATAATAGAGGATAATCTCCCCATCTCAAGAACTCTAACGTAATCACATTCCAAAGTTCCTTTTTCCATGCAAGGCAACCTGGTCACAGGCTCCAGGGAGGTTATTATTCTGCCTATCACAGGAGGCAATGACTTCAGTCCCAAAGAATGAATCCTAATTAGTCTAAGCCAGCCATGACAATTCTATTTGTTTACTTTTGATAGTAATGGGTCTGTGAGGGGAACATGTGACCCATTCTCACCATTCCAGTGAGATGTCGACATCTCACCAATCTCACTGGAATCTCACCGTTCCAGTGAGATGTAAGAAGAAGTCTGGAGTATCCAGCAAGATCTTCCACCTGGTCTCAATTGCGCAATATATTAGATGGTTAAGTTAAACAGAGCTATATAGTAAGAGAGTTAGAAGTAAGTACCTAGAAGTACTTAGAAGAAAGCTATATAGTAAGTGTTCAACAAATTATAGCTATTATATCATATATTCTCTGTGCTTGATGGCTGGGCATTTTATTTTGGCAAATTAAATCCCATGATTAATAATAGTGTCACCAAAGCCCCACCTTGAGACAAAAGTAACTGAGAAAATGCTTTCTATATACCCTAATCCTCTCTTGGAGAATTAATAATCACATCCAATACTGTACAAATTAATCTCTAAGAAAACTCTGGGGAAATTTCACTTATTTTCCAATTAAAAGCTCATGCTAGAAATTAATAATAGATATTTTGTTCAATACAAATTTAAAGATGGGTATTTTCAATAATGTTGAAGCCAGGCCTCTCCCTCTAATTCTGATCCTCAAACAGATATGAGTGAGTACCTGTTTATACATGTTTATACCCTACACTAAGGTAGAACATGAAAGCCCTTGGGTCCATAAAACACTACATTATCTGATGATCTAATGTTCTTCTAAAAATACCTCTTGAGATAGGCTTTCCTAATCTTTCATACCTACAGACTGTAGACAGACTAAAATCAGTTCTGTCTGTTCCTCCTTAGGCAAATATGGGCCTTGTTCTTATAATTCTAATAATCTATAAATCTAATAATATAGATTATTAAGAAGAATTCATCATTCCATAATAAAACTTGGCAAGAATGCATGTAAAGTAGCACCCAGAGAAATGGCTGCTCCGTGCCATGCCCAGAAGTCTAATTGGGCTCCAGCTTCACAGAACAACATAGGACATTTGGGACAATTGTTGGAACAACAGTTCCATGAACAGTGACCAAGAAAAGGTGTATGAGCCCATTTTAGAGAGCTATATCTAGCCAATTATGCTGAAATACTGGATAGGTCTCATGGTGGCATCCCCTTTGCCTAGGATGGTGCCTGGCTCCTGACTGAGAATAATATTTTTTGAATGACTTTTTTAGTTTTTTAATTTTTTATTACTATTTCAGTTAGCCAATGTATCATTAGTTTTTGATGGAGTGTTCAATGATTCATTAGTTGCATATAACACCCAGTGCTCATCACAACACGTGTCTTCCTTAATATCCATCACCCAGTTACCCCATTCTCCCTACTCCCTCCTTTCTGTAACCCTCAGTTTGTTTCCCAGAGTCCAGGGTCTCCCACTCTGATTTCTTCTCAATCAGTCTTCCCTCCCTACCCCTGTGGTCCTCTGAACTATTCCTTATGTTCCACATATGAGTGAAACCATCAAAATCCTAAAGGAGAACATAGGCAGTAACCTTTTCAACATCAGCCACAGTAACTTCTTTCAAGACATGTCTCTGAAGGCAAGGAAAACAAAAGTAAAATGAACTTTTGGGATTTCATCAAAGTAAAAAGCTTCTGTACATCAAAGGAAACAGTCAACAAAACTAAGAGACAACCCACAGAATGGGAGAAGGTATTTGCAAATGACATTACACTAAAGGGCTGGTATCCAAGATCTATAAAGAACTTATCAAACTCAACACCCAAAAAACAAATAATCAAGTCAAAAAATGAGCAGAAGACATGAACAGACACTTCGCCAAAGAAAACATACAAATGGCTAACAGACACATGAAAAAATGTTTAACATCCCTAGCCATCAGAGAAATTCATATCAAAACCACAATCAAATACCACATTATACCAGTTAGAATGGCAAAAATTAACAAGTCAGGAAACGACAGATATTGGTGAGGATGCAGGGAAAGGGGAATCCTCCTACACTGTTGGTGGAAATGCAAGCTGGTGTAGCCACTCTGGAAAACAGTACGGGGGTTCCTCAAAAAGGTAAAAATAGAGCTACCCTATGACCCAGCAATCACACTACTGGGTATTTATCCCAGAGATACAGATGTAGTGAAAAGAAGGGGCATGCACCCTAATGTTCATAGCAGCAATGTCCACAATAGCCAAAGTGTGGAAAGAGCCGAGATGCCCTTCAACAGAAGATCAAGGAGATGTGGTTCATATATACAGTGGAATATTACTCAGTCATCAGAAAGGATGAATGATTTTTTTTAAGCTGAGAGGGATCAGGAAGCTGCACTTCAGTGATAGTCCAGAGGAAGTGAACTCTGAGACCTAAAGTCTTCTGAGGCGAACAATTTTATTATACTGTTTCAAGCTAATTTGTTTAAAGCTCCTCTCACTGATGCTTAATTCCTTTGCTAAAGTATCCTCAAACCTTTAATTTCTACTATACTGCACTACAGCTTAAAGAGACTCTTGTTTTTAACTTACATACTTTAATACATATTTTATGTATTTTCATTTCCTGTAAACTGATTTTGTGTGGCCACCAGGAAAATGGGTATTGCCATTCATTTGTAGGTTGTGTTTCACACAATATGAAAAAATTGTTGGACTTAATTTTTCTATTGAATTGGCCTGCTCTGGAACCATGGGACAATAGCCTTTACTCAACTCACTGGATAAAACTGAAATTCAATCCACACTGTATTTGGCCTTTTTTTTTTTTAAGATTTTATTTATTTATTTGACAGACAGAGATCACAAGTAGGCAGAGAGGCAGGCAGACAGAGAGAGGGGGAAGCAGGCTCCCTGCTGAGCAGAGAGCCCAATGAGGGGCTTGATCCCAGGACCCTGAGATTATGACCTGAGCCAAAGGCAGAAGTTTTAACCCGCCGAGCCACCCAGGCACCCCCATATTTGGCGTTATAAATCCAAAGTACTTAAAACCTCCCTACACCAGAGGAAAAGCATGAGCCAAACAGACAAACTATACAGAGAGTCATTTATCTGAGGCCAGAGAAGAGAATCCTTCCACATCCATCCATCCAACGCTCCTTCATAGAAACCCCAGCCCCTTGCTGGCTGTGTCCTCCTAACCAAGACGGATATTGGTAGAACTCAGTATGCAGGATGTGAAAAAGTCAACTTTTCCTTTTTTGCCGTGTTAAAAATCTTTGGGCTCATCCTTGGGAGGATGAGAATTATTGTTCTCTCCACTTCAGGGAGACTTAACTGTCCCAGGCTTCCAGGGACAAGCCCCAGAGCTTCCATGTGAAGATCCAGGGCTCCTTCAGACCCATCGTTCCCGAGGGACTGCAGCATCACTTGTGGTATCTGCCCCCCTTTACTTCCCTGCACCATGAAATTAGGCATGGCCAAGACACTCACATGGGCCAATGAAATGGGAGCAGAATGTGTCACTTCTGGAAGGAGGCATTTACTGCAGGCACTCAGACTCTAATCTGCTCTTCTCTGCCTTGGTCGTCAGGGTGGCACACATTCAGCCTCAGCCTGTCTTCTGACATCACTGTGACAGGCACGACCCTCCAGCCCGTCCATGTCAGACTTGCAGGACAAGAGAAAAATAAAGCTTTGTTATTTTAAGTTACTTAGATTTTTTTTTTTAAAGATTTTATTTATTTGAGAGAGAGAGAATGTGAAAGAGACAGAGCACGAGATGGGGGAGGGTCAGAAGGAGCAAAGACTTCCTGCTGAGCAGGGAGCCCAGATATGGGACTCGATTCTGGGACTCCAGGATCATGACCTGAGCTGAAGGCAGTTGCTTAACCAACTGAGCCACCCAGGGGCCCTAGATTGTTTTTAACTCCACTGAAACCTAGTTCATTCTCATCAAGGTATACTAAGGATTACTGTGTGTGGAAAAAAGACAAAATGACGGTTTTTTTGTGAATGAAGACTAAAGAGAGAAGCGGCAACCCCAGGGAAAGGCCGAGGGGCAGTTTAGACAGTTAGCCTGGAATTCCATTAGCCTGAAATGCGCACTTGGCCTCCAACCCCATGAGCGCTGTGCCAGGTGCAAGAGAACTGAGTAGAACCAGACAACTGTTCTGGTCTAGGAAGCGCACGTCAAGGGAGCTCCCAGGGTCTGGGGGGGGACTGTCACTGCCAACAGCTCTAGGTGCTGTGGGACATTTGTAGGAAGCTGAATGCATGGTCTATGTTTGTCTGCACTAAGAAGCAGATGCTAAGACAAGACAAAGGCAGGCAAGAGGTTTCTCAAGAAATGAAGACAGGCAATCCCAGTGGAGAAAAATGAGGAGGGAGGTGGAGGGGACAGGAGAACAATCAGATTACAGTGAGTTCTGGCTCCTTGGAGGGAGGGAAGGAGGGGAAAGGGAGAGGGTTAAGCTGCAGAACAGTTTTTAGGGAAGTTTCATCAACATTTATGAGATGTCCAGCCAAGGTATCCTTGGAGGAGCCTGTGTTTCCCATGTCTTACACACTCTGACACACTTATCCACTGGCTGGGAGCAACCCCTGGAAGACATGGCCTGGTGTTGACGCTATGCTGGACGTCAGAGAGCAGCAGCTGGGAATCCCAGGAAACTCCGCTCCCACAGGAATTGCTATCAGCGGAGAGTTGTCGCAGCGGCCACACAGCTGACTCACCAGCTTTCATACAGCCTATAAAAAGGCTACCAGAGAAGAAGACCAACAATGATATCTAACATGTGACAATAGTGTTGCCTTACATTTATCTCAAGGTTTACAGCTCACCAAGTGCTTCTACATATCTCCTCTCATTTGAAAGGTCAGTGTGACCATAGCCACATTATAAGGTTATGAAGCCTAAAGCCTCAGTACAGCTGTGCATGCAGAGGGGAACTGAACCTCGCACTCAGCCATCGACTTCATAGGGCTCAGTCCACCGCGTCATGAAAGCACCCGCTGAAATCCGGGTCCCCAGAAATGTTTGTTGTGTCCTTAAAAGAGAATGAATCAAAAGTGGCTGCACCAACTTGCATTCAGCCACCTTGGAGAACAGTGTGGAGTTTCCTTAAAAAATTAAAAATAAAACTATCCTATGACCCGGCAATCGCACTACTGGGTAATTACCCCAAAGATACAGATGTAGTGAAAAGAAGGGCCATGTGCACCCCAATGTTCATAGCAGCAATGTCCACAATAGCCGAACTGTGGAAAGAGCTGAGATGCCCTTCAGCAGATGAATGGATAAAGAAGAAGTAATCCATATTATACAATGGAACATTACTCAGCCATCAGAAAGGATGAATACTAAACTTTTGCATCAACATGGATGGGATTGGAGGAGATTATGCTGAGTGAAGTAAGTCAAGCAGAGAAAGTCAATTATTATATGGTTTCACTTACTTGTGGAGCATAAAGAATAACATGGAGGACATTAGAAGAAGGAAGGGAAAATTGAAGGGGGGAAATCAGAGGGGGAGATGAACCATGAGAGACCGTGGACTCTGAGAAACAAACTGAGGGTTTTGGGGGGGAGTGGGGATGGATTGACCCAGTGATGGGTACGTATTGCATGGTGCACTGGGTGTTATACGTAAACAATGAATCTTGGAACACATCAAAAACCAATGACACACTGTATGGTGACTAACAAAACAAATAAACAAACAAACAAATAAATAAAATTAAAAAAAAGAGAATGAATCTTAGACCACTTGCTTATAAGCTGCTTAGAATGAAAATTCACACTGAAGAAGGCTCTCCTTTCATGAGAGGTGGCATTCATAGGATGAGAAGAGCTATTTCTCTAGCACAGACACCCAAGGGTGGGTCATGAGAGAGCCTGCCTACAGATAACTCCTGGAGGCGGCCATAGGCTGGTATCTCCAATTGCCAGAGCAGCCCAGTGTGGCTTCAGGATTGAAGAGGACAGGCCTCCAGGCTGAGATGCCTCACGTAAAGAAGAGAAGGTCTGGCTTCAAGATGCAGATACCACAGAGAAAGCCCTCCCGAAGCCAAGGTGCCTTCTTTAGTCTGTCAACAGGCTTGTTGGACAAGACCAACATATACTTCTTGTTAGCATGAATGGAGATTTTCCTCTTCCTAAAGAGAAAAAAAAAAAAATGGTGAAGCAGGAATTACCCAGACTGCAGGAAAAACCCAAACCACAGTTCCATTCTCTGAACTGGCACAGCTCAGCAAGGAAGGAGAAGGGGCAGGGTTTGTGCCAAGCTTTTGGGTTTCACCTAAAATCAAAGACCAGGTAAAGGCAACCCAATACCAGAGATATGGCACATGAGATGAAAAAAAAAAAAAACCACGAAATCTTCAAGTTCTAAGGAAAAATGGGTTGCAACATGTCAATTTTAGGATTGCTGATTATATGGAAACCTTTGAAGGCATCAATATTTTCCACTGGGTGTCAGAAAAACATCCAGAAACAAGGACTTTTTAAAACTATGAAGTTATTTCCTAGAGGAATATCATGGGAAACATTCCTATAGTTCATACACTTCTCCATGCAACTTCCTTTCAGAGTAGGATAGATAGAAATGCACATTCCACATCTCTGGGACTGCTTCCAGCACAGGAAATTACTCTGGTGATATAGCACTCCATTAAACAGCACTGGACTTGACTTTTATTTTAAACTTAAGAGTCATCTACTCAGGGGTGGGAGGTCGCTTTCCTTTCTTAGCATGAGCACTTGCCCTGGGCAGCAGAAGAGGAAATAGCAGGGTGGTGGGCTGAAAAAGGTTTAAGTTTCAGTCCTGATGCTGTCACTAACCTGGTCTTGTCAGGCTGGTCACATAACCACTCACAGCCTGTTTCCTTATTTGTAAAATAAAGTGGCTGTTCAAGGGTCAAAGTCTTTTTGCCCTTGTAATTGACCTGGGAAGCTTTGGAAGAATACAGATGCCTGGGGCACAGACTTACAGAGTAAGAACCTCTGGGAATCTAGGTTTTAAAAGCTCCCCTGGTGATTCCAACCTGGCCAATATTTTGGGGGTAACTAGAGAAGATGTTCAAGATCCCTTACAGTTCTAAAATTCTATGATGGTGAGGAGGTAGAAAGAGGTCAGGGAGAAGCATTCTGTGCCACATCACCTGGGAGCTTATTAAAAGTGCAAACTCTTGGACCCTATTCCAGAACCCTGCTGAATTATCCTTATAAGGTGTTTTTTTTTTTTTAAGTTTTATTACTTTTTGGTAAGCTCTATGCCTAACATAGGGCTTGAACTCACAATCCCTAACAACTGAGACAGCCAGGCACCCACAGAATCTATATTTTAACAAGATCCCCAGCAGTTCCTGCCCTAATCCACACAATCAGGAGTAAAACCCATCATACAGGGAAATACTCAGCTTCAGATGATGTCTCCTGGCTGTGTTTCTCTTCAAAGAATGCAAATTTGGGACTCTGTTACCTCCTGATAAGACCCCTTTCAAACTTGGAGGCAAAAGAGTGAGGCCAAGAGAGAGTAAGCCAGGCTCTGTGTGTATGTGTGCCTGTGTGTATACACATGTGTACATGTGTGCCTGTGTGTGTGTGTGTGTATGTGTGTGTGTTGTGATTGTTCTTCCACTTATCAGGCAGGCAAAATATCCCAGGTGAATTATCAGAGCTGAAATTAACCATTTGGGGGAAAAGAAATTCTTAACTTGTGTTTAACTGCTAGTCTTTGATTAAGTTAGGGGGAAATTAAAAATATTGCTGCTCAGTTTTTCAGGGGTTTGCTACTCTTACCCACATCCTGTGTTGAGAGTTGATTCTCAAAGGAAGAGGAAAAAAAAACACCTCCACAAAGACTTATTTCTGCTAATGAGGGAGGGACAGAAGTTCAATTTACAAAATTCAGATAGAATATGTAAAAGACAGAATTTAAAAACTGAGGGAGAGGGGAGATATAAAATCTTTCATGCAGAAGAACATCTATTGTTACTTTTTTCTCAAGAAAGTAGACATCTATTTTATTCTTTTATGATATTCCTGTGAAATAAAATTCTTAGAGAAAGCCTACAGCCTCTGGTGTTGTGTTGGTAAGTGTTCATTATGAAAAGCAGATGACATCTTTCCTGGGAACACAAATATTCTTTCAGCTACTTTGAAGATGTGCCATTTTTACTTTTTCTGCCAAGATAAAACTGAACTTTCCATGAGAACTTTTTTCATAAATTTTCACTTACTAGTCATAAAAATTATTCCTGATATAACACAGGAGTAATGTGTTTCACTTGCCTACATTTGTAAAAGAAAGAAATCCATGGCAAAGAAGTATAGCACTTTCTTAAAAAAATTACTACACTCATAGATAAAATTAAAATTTGCAAGTGGGCTTCCAGGTTGCCTCGCCCTAGGACTAAGGATAAGAAAAAGGTTCTCCCCAGGTCTACCCACAACCACTGACCCCCAAACCCACAAAACATATCCTAAACCACTGTTACTTGCATTCTTGTTTCCTAATAGGTGAGCCAATGGCCATTCATAATAGAGAAATTCCTCAGACTCGTCTTCAGACACTAAGCAACCTGGAAAAGTTGGGAGGGAATCTGGTGGAGAGGAGGTAGGAAAGCAGAAGGACACAGTTTGTTTTTTCATATAATTTTTTTAAGATTTATATATTTATATAGTGTGCAAGCTGGGGGGGGTGCAGAAAAAGAGGGAGAGAGAGAATCTCAAGGAGACTCTACACCAGCGTGGAGCCCAGGTGGGGCTCGATCCCAGGACCCTGAAATCATGACCTGAGGCAAAATCCAGAGTCTGACGCTCAACTCGCTGAGCCACCCAGGCACCCCAGGACAAAGTTTTATTAGGTACTTCATTAAGGTTAAATCTCTAGGAATGAGAGAGTCAGGGAACACAAAGCCCCCAAAGCTTCCTCAAATCTCACAGCAAACTGCAGGCTCTTTGGTGGGATCAACCTCTCAGCTCTGGGTGCAGATGAGTACAAGGACACAGCTCTGCTCCACAGGCTGGTAGGTGGGATAATTCTCCCCATGCCAGAACATGAAACGGCACGAAGGTCAGGGAGTCGAGGAGCTGCATACACATTAGATTCCAAAAAATGGGTGCGGGGGATGTGGCCACATGGTTCCTGATTGTACGTCTAGCTCCTGGCAATGGTACACCCTCATTCACCCTCATACCATCAGAGGACAGTCATACCATGGACCACTCTCCTGCTGCGAGTGCTCAGGGAGATTCTGGTAAGCACCACACTCCATGCCATCAACTAGGTACTGCTGCCAGTTTTACATGAGCATATTATACTTTTTGGCAACACAGCTAGTTGCAGAGTCTTGGGATAGGGCCCCCGGGAGCATGTCCTTAGGGATGTGGAAGACTGTGAACACCCATGTACCAGCAGCCCTTTGTGGCCACGGGCTTCCCAGGACTCCTGTCTGGGCTGCCACCACTTCATCTTCTTTATCAATTTACTATTATTTTCCCTGGAAACTATTTTCAAGAGTTCTAACCCTAACATCTATTTAAGACCCTAAGCAATTGTAATTTAAGCTTGCGCAAGTTTTGCTAACAAAGCAAAAAGAGGAACATGATTAGCAGTGTGCTCTTTCCTTTAGTGAACTGGATGGTGCGTTGATCACACTTGTTTTTCAGACTCACAAGTTGATCAAGCTTGTTCGTACATTAGAATTATCTGGGGAGCTTTTTAAAAAAAAATAATGCCCAGGCCATACTTCAGACTATTTAAATCAGAATCTCTGATGGGTGGAAGTCAAACATCAGTATTTTTATTTTATTTTATTTATTTATTTAAAGAGTTTATTTATTTATTTATTTATTTATTTATTTATTTATTTATTTATTTGACAGAGAGGCGAGAGATCATAAGTAGGCGGGGGGGGGGGGGGGAAGCAGGCTCCCCACCGAGCAGAGAGCCCAATGTGGGGCACAATCCCAGGACCCTGAGATCATGACCTGAGCCGAAGGCAGAGGCTTTAAACCCAGTGAGCCACCCAGGCGCCCCTAAACATCAGTATTTTTAATACTCCCCAGATAATTCAAATGGGCATCCAAGGTTGAAAACCATCCAGAAAGGGGAAAGAAATAGAGGAAGAGATCAACGTGAAAGGCCGGTCAGTGGGAGAAATGGGAGTTTTTGGATGGTTGAATGAATGGTTGTTTGAAAGGACAGACAGCGTGGCTCTCCTTGTGATTTAGGACTTAGAGCAAAGCTGGAAAAGTTATCAGAACTCCCACTTTCAGAGCACATGGGAGGAGCATGGCTCTTTACTTCACAGAGGTCACTTCATAGAGACCTACACTTATCCCTTACCTGGGCATGTTCAGAGCCTCCCCTGGTTGGGGGAATTTCTCTCTCTGCTTCCCTCCACTGCCCCTGCAGGCCTGTCTGCTGACCTCTCTACCTGCCAGCCTGCTGTGGCTCCCATCGCTGCTCCAGCTGTCCACCCCCACCCCCCTTGAAATGGCAGCCATATGATGGGTGGCTCTAATGGCCCCAGGGAGCAAGAAGTCAGGATGGAAATTTCTTCCACTTCCTCCTTCATGATCCTTGACTCAAGCACCAGAGATGCAATTGGTTTACTTACAACTTCAAAAAAGCCCATCCATTTTAGCTAGTGCTTACTTCCTCTTATAGGCAACCCCTGCTAATCCACTTCCCAGTGTATGTAATTTCCATGCTTTGCACAAAGCAAGAGGTGGACAAGAAATGTGTGTTGAATAAGCGAATTTGTCACCTCTTCTTTTTCTTCATAGCACTTGTAACACTTATGTCTGCCAACCTTGCCAGACTGAAAACTTTGTGTCTAGTTTCTTCCCAGTGCATCTCCAGAACCTAGCAGGTGGCTAGTGATAAATGTATAACTAATTAAATGCTTTGATTCTCATACAACATACACTATGATGTTAACTCTAGATACTATTTGGTTAATGGAATGCAGTGAATGTTGGTTTGCAAATTGTCGCTAGACACAGAGGGCAAGGAGGGACCAAAGAAGAGGTGGATTGCTCCAGATTGGTAGTTAGCAGGTTTCATAAGCAGAGAACTTATGGGGCTTGTCTTGGGCAGCAGCAAGATGAGTAGATCTTTATCCCTGCTTGCCAAATCCTAAAAGTTCATGTAGAGGACTTAACTGGGATGTATTCATTCCAGATGGCCTTGACAACACATTGTTCTCTCACGGCTCTGCCCTTGGAACAACTTTCACTGTTGGCAGTTGGTAGGTAGGGAATGGTGGGCAGAACACATATTCAAGGACAGGGGAGGGAGGAAGTAGTCTCCAGTTGCCTGGGTCCAGCTTGAGGGTCAACGGCTAGTCTTGATCACTTTCTCCAAAACTCCACCCCTTGTGACTGGCTCTTACACTGTTACATGCCCTCCTCTTCCAAGTGTGCCCTGAGTGGTGTGCAAGGGGTTTCACTAGCATGGAGGGGGCTTGTTGGGTGGCTAACCTGCTGCACTGATGGTAGACAGCATAGCAACAATCTGGGCACATGTAAGAGGAAATGCAGACTAAGTTGATTCCCAAAATAGGTCACAAGAGCCAAGAACCCCAGGATTCAAACTATTGATTTACTATGTCCCCTAGACGAGGGGTTGGATTACTCAGGGTGTCCACTTGTGTCCTCATGTGATTTAACAGAGATGATACATGGGCAGATTCATCAGTAATGATCACACACCACTCTGGGTAAAGACATAGGTGTCCCTTTGTGAGGCAATAATATCCAAGGGCATTCTATTTTGGAGGATAGTTTTTCGCATATGAAACATTGCAGTATTCAGTAAGGACAGGGTGTGATGGCTATCATTTAAGGCTTGCTGGATAAATGTAGTAAGGGCTTCTATATATATTATAATGTCTCCAGGCCAATGGAGGGGACAAAGATGGTGACTAAATGATTGTAATGGTAGAAAACAGAACCTGCCCAGCTGGCCTCGAGGAGAGGTAGGCTGGCAGCCTTGGGAACGTGAGCTGGTTGTGCCTCCCATACATGTTCACTAGGGGAGACAGCATTGTCAGACATGAGGAGATGGACTAGGGACAGGACGGGAATGCATATTCCATTCTAAGTATAGTGTCTTTCAACAGTTCTAGCCTGTAGCAGGTCAATGGATTCCTAGTGGAGACTGAGTGAGTAGTGTCCCCTCACTCAGAGGTTTGAAGCAATTCACCTATCCCAGCAAATTCCAATAAATAACTCTTTTCCCAGGCATGACAGTGCTTGGTGTTCTCAGCAGCAAATCACTTGACCTATATCAGGAGTCTGGGCAATTACTGTTTCTCTCAACTTCCATATTTTTTCAATATTGGCTGCCTCGGCAGGGGTCCCCATTCTAGCATATGGGACAAGAGGCCCTATTGGTTGCTCATTCAAATGTATTAAAGCCTAGAAAAGTACTTCAGTCCACCTGGCCAACATGGTTTTACCTGTTAGTCATTTAATCTGCTGCTTTAATATTCCATTTTTCCTTTCTACAATCCTGCTGCAGGTTATAGGGGGATGGAACTTCCATTCAATGGCATGTTCTTTTGTCCAGTCTTACACGTGATGCCCTTGGAAATGTGACCCCCAATCACTGTCTATTCAATGAGGATATCTATACGTGGTACTCAGTTTCTCTAATCCCGTAATGGTGGGAGCCTGATTTGCATGGAAACAGTGGAAAGCTTGGGTTCAACCAGACACAGCATCCACACAAACCAGGGCACATTTAGAACCCTCACACAGAGGGAGGAGGCCAATACAGTTAATCTGCCAGTCCATCACTGCTTGGGAGTTCCAGTGGATGTCCCCTGACCTCTCTGTTGCCCTGGGCATTGTTTAAAATATACATGACAGACTCTTACTGCATCATCCATATCACTGTA
This sequence comes from Procyon lotor, assembly GCA_028646535.1. NCBI lineage: Eukaryota > Metazoa > Chordata > Mammalia > Carnivora > Procyonidae > Procyon > Procyon lotor. The sequence continues at coordinate 81,295,420 of CM053609.1, forward strand.
TTTCAAGGGCAGCCCAGCATTTTCAGCAATAGGCTATCCCACCTGGGCATAATGATGGCTGTTCTTCCTATGCAATCAATCTGCTGTGTCTACTGAAGGGTCAGTTGTTAGAACTCGTACCCAGTCTAGGGCATCAGCTTTCTGATTGCCAGAGGTGTGAGTGCCTTATGAGCTGGGATGTGGAAGACAGTGAGGATTGCTTCAGTCCCTTGCAGGCAAACCCCCAACCTTTCCATATATCCTGACCCCACAAGAGCCTACTCATGATCATCTACCCCTTGGCTTGCCATGTCCCAACCCTAGGATTAATCCCTTTAGAAGAGCTCAATAGTAACTGCAAACAGTTAACATCTAGGGCTTAGGAGAGACCAAGGGCCAAACTGCTCCAAGTTCTGCCCACTGCCTGCTTTGGTTTGTTCCTGCTTCCAGGCATCTGTACACCAGGCATCAGTGGGAATTTCCCTCACTCCTCTCTATAGGCCACAGGGGCTAACACAGGAATAGGGGTGGGGGCATTCGGAGCATCTCTATACTTTACAGGGTTCTAGCAGCATCCACATATCTGGAGACAGTGGGCTGCCAGACAGGGTGCTCCTCTGCTATAAAAAGGCATGCCACTTAGTCAAAGTGGGAGTTCGAGCCATGGCAGAGATGGGTCAGTGGGCTATGTTCTCAATCCACCCCTTGGTAAGAAGGGAGGTTCTACTGCAATATACTGTTCCTGTATGAGAGTCTCTAACTGCAGGAGCGCTCTGTCCTCCGGCAGGAGCTGTTGCTCGGTGGAGGGTATATTGGTTTCCACTCCCTTCCAGAGCTGGGGCCAAAATTCAAAGGCTATTCTTTGCTTCTGCCGTCTCTGCCACAGTGCCCAACCCAATGTTCCAGAGTCAAAGACACATCTCACTCAAATGGTAGCCCTGTGTGGGAGATACTCACAGCTTTAATGTGCCTCACTAGTATTTTTGCCTTTCTAGAGTTGGCTTGTTTCTCTGATACCCAGTCCCAAACAGGCCCTCTCTTGATCAGGCAATATAAGGGCTGGAGGCACTGTGCCAGCTGGGGAATAAAAATCTTCCCCAACCCCCGAATCCCTACAGAGGCCTTTTTCATGTCCTTAGGGGTTGGATAGGCTTGCACCTTATCAATCACAGCTTCTGGGACAATGCACATCTCACCTGACCAGATGACTTCCCAAAACCTCAGCTGTGCCTGAGTCTTGAGATTTATGTGGGTCCACCTCCCATCCTCTGTCTCTCTCAGATGTTACAGCAAAGTTTGCAGAGTGTCCCGCGGCTGACATGGAGAAGGAAAACAGGGGCAGGACTTCAGCTAATATCCCAGGATATATTGTGAGATTGTACAGGTAGCCTTGGAGAAGCACTTGAAAGGTCCTTTTTGCCCCTCCCACGTGAAGGCTAATTGATCTTAGCTATCAGAAATCTTACTTGTCGATCAGTGTCTTTTCCATGAATCTTCTTGAAAATAATGCACTTTTGCAGGAACACTTTTGCAAAAGTGTCAGAGTAAAACAATAAATGTCTGTAAGTGAAAAAAGGCTTTAAATAGCCATGGTTAGAGATCTGATAACAGTTCATTACAATGCAGTTAGCAGGGAAATCTGGTTATTTCTGTGACATACTTTTACTTATTCTTTAAATATTTTTTAAATTTTTAAATTTTTTTATTTAAATTTTTTTTATTATGTTGTCAGTTTTATTATGTTAGTCACCATAACCATCATTAGTTTTTGATGTCTTGTTCCATAATTCATTGCTTATGTATAACACCTATGCTCCATGCAAACATGCCGTCCTTAATACCGACCACTGGCCTCATCCATTCACCCATTCCTCCACTGCTTTCCCCTGTAAAACCCTCAGTTTGATTCCCGGAGTCCATAGTTTCTCATAGTTTGTCTTCCTCTCTAATTTTCTCCCCTTCATTTTTCCCTTCCTTCTCCTAAGGTCCTCCATGCAATTCCTTATCTTCCACATATAGGTGAAACCATATGATAATTGTCTTTCTCTGTTTGACTTATTTCACTCAGCATAATTTCCTCCAGTCCCATCCATGTTGATGCAAATGTTGGGTATTCATCCTTTCTGATGGCTGAGTAATGTTCCATTGTATAATATGGATTACTTCTTCTTTATCCATTCATCTGCTGAAGGGCATCTCAGCTCTTTCCACAGTTCGGCTATTGTGGACATTGCTGCTATGAACATTGGGGTGCACATGGCCCTTCTTTTCACTACATCTGTATCTTTATGGTAAATACCCAGTAGTTCAATTGCTGGGTCATAGGATAGCTCTACTTTTTTTTTTTTTTTAAGATATAATGTATTATTTGCCCCAGGGTACATGTCTGTGAATTGTCGGGCTTACACATTTCATAGCACTTAACAGCACAAACCCTCCCCAATGTCCACAACCCAGCCACCCTATCCTTACCCACCCACACAACCCCCCTCCCCCCCGCCCGGCCACCCTTAGTTCGTTTCTTGAGTCTAGGAGTCTCTTATGGTCTCTTATGGTTTGTCTCCCTCCCCATCCCTTCCTGTTTCATTTCTCACCCCCAATCC
>CM053609.1:81298501-81332350 GCA_028646535.1 Procyon lotor
TGTTATGTTATGTTATGTTATGTTAGTCACCACACAGTACGTCATTAGTTTTTGATGTAGTGTTCTAGGATTCATTGTTTACATATAACACCCAGTGCTCCATGCAATACATGCCCTCCTTAGATTCTATTTCTTGGTGCTTCAGTCTTGGAAGATTTTATGTTTCTAGGAATTTATTCATTTCCTCTATGTTGTCAAATTTGTTGGCATAAAATTGTTTACAGTTGTTTCATATACTTTGTATTTCTTTGGTGTCAGTTGTAACTTTGCTTCATTTCTGATTTTATTTATTTTTTAGGATTTTATTTATTTATTTGACACAGAGAGAAAGATCACGAGTAGGCAGAGAGGCAGGCAGAGAGAGAGAGGCAAGCAGACTCTCTGCTGAGCAGAGATCTCGAGATGCAGGGCTCAATCCCAGGACCCTGAGATCATGACCTGGGCCAAAGGCAGAGGCTTTAACCCCCTGAGCCACCCAGGCACCCCATCATTTCTGATTTTATTTATTTGAGCCTTTTCTCTTTTTTTCTTAATAAGTGTACGTAAAGGTTTGTCAATTTGGCTTATCTTTTCAAAGAACAAACCTTAGTTGTTCTTTTCTTATTTATTTATTTGATAGAGAGACACAGCAAGAGAAGGAACACAAGCAGGGGGAGTGAGAGAGGGAGGAGAAGGCTCTCTGCTGAGCAGGGAGCCCAATCAGGGACTCATCCCAGGACCTTAGGATCATGACCTGAGCTGAAGGCAGATGCTTAACGACTGAGCCACCCAGGCGCCCTTCTACTCTATTTTTAGTCTCTATTTCATTTGTTTCTGCTCTTATCTTTATTATTTTCTTTCTTCTAACTTTGGGCTTCCTTTATTTTTTTCCTAGTTCTTTTAGGTGCAAAGTTAGATTCTAATTTGAGATTTTTCTTGCTTCTCTGTGTTGTTATAAACTTTCCTCTTAGAACTGCTTTTGCTGCACTTATAGATTTTGGTATATGGTATTTTTATTTTCATTTGTTTCAAGACATTTTTTAATTTCTCCTTTGATTTCTTCAATGACCCATTGACTGTTCAGTAGCATGTTGTTTGATCTTCATACATTTGTGATTTTTCTAGTTTTCTTCTTGAGATTGACGTCTAGATTCATACCGTTATAGCTGGGAAAAATGCTTGATAGGATTCTAATTTTCTCAGATTTATTGAGATTTGTTTTGTAACCTAACATGTGATCTATCCTGGAGAATGTTCTGTGTGCACCTGAGAAGAATGTGTATTCTGCGGTTTTGGATGGAACGTTCCTTAGTGCCCCATCTATTAAATCCATCTGGTCTAATGTGTCATTTAAAGTCAATGTTTCCTTATTGACTTTCTGTCTGGATGATGTATTCATTGATGTAAGTGGGGTATTAAAGTCCCATACTATTATTGTATTGCTATCAATTTTTCTTTTAGGTCTGTTAATATCTGCCTTATGCCCATACATTGGGTGCACAAATATTTACAAATGTTATATCTTCTTGATGGATTGATCCCTTTATCATTATATAATGCCTATATTTGTCTTTTATTATAGTCTTTATTTTAAAGTCTACTTTGTCTGATGTAAGTATAGCTATCCCAGCTTTCTTTTGATTTTCATTTGCATGAAACATCTTTTTTTTCATCTCTTCACTTTTAGTATGTGTGTGTCCTTACATTTGAAGTACGTCTCTTCTAGGCAGTATAGAGATGGGTCTTGTGTTTTGCTGTTGTTGTTGTTATCTATTCAGTCCCTCTATGCCTTTTGATCAGAGAATTTAGTCCATTTACATTTAAAGTAATTAGTGGTAAGTATGTACATACTGCCATTTTGTTAATTGTTTTCTGGCTGTTTTGTAGTTCCTATCCACTTTCTTCTTCGCTTGCTTTCTCTCTTTTGGTTTAATGACTTTCTATAGTGCTATACTTAGATTCCTTTCTTATTATCTTTCGTGTATCTACCATGAACTTGCTTTGTGGTTACCATGAGATCTACAAATAACAGTCTATACGTATAATGGTCTATTTTAAGTTGATAGCAAGTCAAGTTTAATACATTCTAAAACTCTACATTTTTATTCTCCCCTTTTGTTTTGTTTGTTTTTGAAGTCACATTTTACATCCTTTTATTTTTCTTGTATTCTTTAATTATTGTAGTCATAGTTATTTTTACTACTTTTGCCTTGTAACTTTCATATTAGCTTTATAAGTTATTAACCCACTACCTTTACTATATATTTAGCTTTACCAGTGAGATTTTTCACATTTTTTTTCTTGTTACTAATTTAGTGCCATTTCTTTCTAGCTTAAATAAGTCCCTTTAATATTCCTTGTAAGGCTAGTTTAGTGTGAATGAACTCCTTTAGCTTTTGTCTGGAAAGCTCTTTATCTCTCCTTCAATTCTGAATGATAACCTTATCTATTAGATGGGAGTTTTTTTCCTTCAGCACTTTGAATATATCATGTGACTCCTTTCTGGTGGGCAAAGTTTCTGCTGAGAATCTGCTGATAGCCTTATGGGTTTGTTGTTTTGTTTTTTTTTTTTTTTTTGTATGTAACAAGTTGTTTTTCTCTTCCTTCTTATCAGAGTCTCTCTTTAACTCTTGCCATTTTAATTATAATGTGCTTTGGCATGGTTCTCTTTGGGTTCATCTTGTTTAGAACTCTTTAGATTTTCAGATCTGGATATCTGTGTCCTCCTCCAGGCTAGGGAGGGTTTCAGCTAGTAGTTATTCAAATAATTTTTCTGGCCCTTTCTCTCTCTCTTCTTTCTGGAACCCCTATAATTAGAATGTTATCCCACTTGATGTTGTCCTACAGGTCCTTTATCTTCCCTGTCTCTCTCTTTCTTAAACTCTTTTTCCTTTTTGCTCCTCTGCTTGAGTTCCACTCTGAGTTCCAGATCATTGATTCTTTCTTCTGCTTCATCTAGTCTGCTTTGAACCCCTCTAAAGTATTTTTCAGTTCATTAATTGTATTCTTCACTCTGTGACTTCTGTTTGGTACTTTCTTATATTTTTTTATCACTTTCTTAAAGTTCTCACTGTGTCCATCCATTACTTTGATGTAAAGTACTTTATTTTCATTTGATTACTTTGAACCATTTATCAGGTAAATTACTTATCTCCATTTCATTGGGTTTTTTTCCCTTGGGGATTTATCTCGTTTATTCATTTGGAATATATTCTTTTGTCTCCTCATTTTGCTTAACTCTGTGTTATTTCTGTGTATTAGGTAAAATAAGTATCTCTCCTGATCTTCCAGAAGTGGCCTGTGTAGTAGATGAATTTTATTGTTTAACTTTGCTCTAGTTCTTGGTTATTTGTTGAAACCTTTGCCATTTGTCTAAGCATCTTGATTTATTCTTGGCAGGTCCCACTTGTTGAGACAATGTCAAGACCTGTATGTTTCCAAGGAAGGGATCTTGGTCAACCCCTGGTTTCAGGCTGATTGGAAACCAGACTCTTAGGCAGCAGCTTTTAAGGTATGCATTATATACAGTCCTGTGGGACTGCAAATGTAAACCCTGCTGGCCTCCAGACCAGACAATCTGAAGGTGCCCCTTGGCAACAGTTTCAAAACCAGGTCTCTAGATGAGTGTATAAGCCTTTCTGGGAAGTACCAGTGAGCTGTAGTGAGGCCAAAGGAGAGAGTAAGGATGATGTCTTCCAGTCTACATTCCCTGAGAGCATCTCCATACCATCTAGACATACAGTAATCCTGAAGCATGCAACTCATGCAACTCCAGGACAAGTAACTAGGCCTTTTTCATAGGAAGACTTGGGTGTGTTTTTGTCTGCTGTCTGCTAAGCAGTGCATTGGAGGTGGTAGCCTAGAAGAACTGTCTCTGACTGTTTCAGACCTATGAGGTCCAGAATCACAGTCCTTCTTGGCCACCAGAGCCAGGAGCTCAAGAGGAGTCCCTTTTATGGCCTATGTGCCTGATGGCTTTGGTGATGCCACAGGGGCAGTACAGGGACATGGTACTTGGCTGACTGATTCTGGTGGGAATCTTGGGGTGGTGCTAGCAGTTTAGAGGGAGAGTGTAAATATGTCACCTGCCACCATTAGTAAGGTGGAGGGAGAAAAAGAAATGGCACCTGCCAGTGTCTCTATCCCTGGAGTCTTTACAGCCCCTGCCCCACCAGCGGACACTTTAAGGTTAGCAAATGAATCTCTTTAATGTATGGTCTAGGTATTTTTCAAACTGCTGCTTTTGTTCTGAGTCCTGGGGTGAATGAGTCTGCAAGTGAGCCCTTTAAGGATAAAGATGTGGTCTGTATACAAAATGGAATATCATGCAGCCATCAGAAAGGATGAATAACCAACTTTTGCATCAACATGGATGGGACTGGAGGAGATTATGCTGAGTGAAATAAGTCAAACAGAGAAATTTAATTATCATATGGTTTCATTTATTTGTGGAACATAAGGAATAGCATGGAGACATTAGGAGAAGGGAAAAAATGAAGGGGGAGAAAGCGGAGTGGGAGACGAACCATGAGAGGCTATGGACTCTGGGAAACAAACGGAGAGTTTTAGAAGGGAGGGGGTTGGAGGATGGGTGAGCCTGGTGATGGGTATTAAGGAGGGCACAGATTGTATGGAGCACTGGGTATTATATGCAAGCAATGAATCATGGAACACTACATCAAAAACTAATGATGTACTGTATGTTGACTAACATAACACAATAATAAAATCATTTAATAAAAAAAAGGATAGAAATTCCAGCCCTCTCATTCTCCTGCATGTAAGCCCCACTGGTTTTCAAAGCCAGATGTTTTAGGGGCTTTGTCTCTCTGGCGCAAGTCCGAAGGGTTGAGGTGCCTGATTTGGGACACAAACCCCTCACTTTCAGAAGGAAACTCTGTATTTGTAAGATACTTCCTGACTGTGAATCATTGCATGAGTGATGGGTTTTTTTGTGAGACCACATCTCTGCCTCTCCTACCCATCTGGATGTGGTCTTTTTACTATTTGTAGTGGAGGAGCTGCAGCTAGTTTGCAGTCTTTGAGCCAAAGTTTCCCTAAAATTATTCCATAACCTACATAGAATTATTCCATAACTGCAATAGTACCCCAGCTGTGCCAGTCATGTGCCATGTTTTGTGTGAACATGGTTGTAGATATGGAGGGCTTGTTAATCAACTACTCTCCCCACAGCAGATCTCAGTGGCTCATTTCCATGGCAGCCATAGTCTACTCCTTAAGCTGCACAGATCTATGCACAGTTTTCCATGTAAATGGAAGCCATTGGGGAGCAGTTCTTTCATGGTTCCCATGGCCTCTAGTCTTAAGAGAAAACTTAGAAGGAGGGGCATTATTGCAGTTTCTACCAAGGCATGACGAGCACTCATCATCTCCTCCCTCCATTATCCATTCTGAATTTCTCTCACTTTCAGCTATCACCTCCGTAGGTCTTGGTTCCCTCCCTGGTAGTGTGACCCAACCCTCATCCCTGAGGTGTCTTCTCAGGTTGGGGTTGCTACATGTGTCCATTCACAGTTACAAGGAGCCAGGGAGCACCAAGAGGCTCCAAGTGGATGTCTAGTTCCACATGTGTTCTTCCACCCCCTTGTGTAACAACAGCTCTACCACCTGCCAAGACAGTGATACCTCTGCTTTCCTGCTTGACTCTAGATGCAAGGAATACAAAATATATCGGCGTGTAGTTTGATAGGGGCTATAGTTTGTAGTTCAGTAGTTCCCTGCTAAGGTGAGCTTCTCTAACCCTCAAATCCCAGAACTGTAGGGACAGGAAGCACAATGTCCTCTAGTGGATCATTGGGAGAATCAGGGAGGGGGGTAATTCATGCTTCCACCTATTGGCTTCCCAACCTGTGTATTATTCCTACTGGAGGCACAGTGCTATACAGAGGTCTCTAATTTAGCCCATACACTGCATCCTAAATGATAATACCCAGCCTCTCTGTGTAGTGTCTCTGAGGTGGTGCTTCAGCTGCGCCTCTGGAATACTGTTTCAGAATTCTGTGATGCCTGCTTCTTCTGGGAGATGTAGTGTATGGATCCTATGGGCATGGGTTCAGTCCCACACATTCTTAATGTGAAATGGATCTCCTATGCTGTGTGGGATCCCATGCCTGTAGATCAAGCATTCTATAAGCCCATAGATAAGGATGCTGGCTGAGGCTCTCTCTGTGGACAGGAAAGGCAAAGTATACCCAGAAAAAGAATCCCTCCTTATGAAAACCAGCTGCTTATCCTTCCAGAATGAAAGAGGCCTAATGTAATTGACTTGCCACCAGGTGGCTGATTGGGCTCAAGGAATAGTATCATATCCAGTTGCTCAGTATTGGTCTCTATTGCTGACAGGTCAGACATTTAGAGGTAGTAGTAGCTAAATCAGGTCTGTAGCCTCTATCTCAATTGCCATTCCCACTCCATTCATGTGCCCATCATGCCATTTCTGGGGTAATGAAGGCTGATGATGAAGGCTGACTAATGTCAATTGGCTGAGTCAATCTGTCTACTTGGTTGTTCAGAGTCTGCTTTCTGGTGGGCATTATATATGAGACAAAGATCATCACACCTCATACTACTCCCATAGGTCCATCAAATTTCTCTACACTGGATTTCCTTGTCTCTGATTTTCCAGTCCATTTCCTTTCTAGACAACCAGGCCATTGGCTGTTGGTCAGCAATCTATGTATTCTCAGCTCAGGCCACTTCTTCAACATAAAGTAGACGACCAGGTACACCTCTCATGGTTCCACCCACTGGAAAGATTTTCATTTTCCACTGTCTTTCAAAGCCACCCCTGAATGTGACTATAATGCAGCTACTGTTCATTTTCAGCTTACAGAACATACCAAGCCAACTCATCTGTAAACCAAGCTTGAAATAATGCCTCCTTCAGCTGGTCATATGGATCTCTCCATATAGCCATATCTATGGGCAGGGGCACTAGTGCAACTGTGAGGGTAACATGAAGATTTGGATAACTGGGTAATACAGCTTATTTAAGCCCTCTGGTCCTACTTGGGCTTGATCCCAGACATACCATTTCCCTCATACGACAGAGTGCTGCTGAGCTCATCTAACTTAAGACTTGGTGGGTTTAATGATAAGAATCTTGGTCAGTTTTGTTCACTGACTTATTTCAAGTGACTAGAACGGTGTCTGGAATATAATAAGAGATCAACAAATATCTACTGAGGAAATAAAGAACAGAAATGGAAAAGAAAGAAAAAATTTAAAGAATTTTTTTTAAAATTTAGTTCCTTAAAAAAATAACAAATCAATAAGACATTAGTAAAATTTATCAATTTTAAAAAGGGAGATGGTCCAAATAAATAATATTATCAATCAAAAAATGATACAGAAGTATATGATAGTTTTAAAAATTAGTAAACCACTTCTCATCTTTACTGCTACCATCTCTACTCCTCTTCCAAACCACCTTTCCTGAATGTCTACTTGTTTCCTCTGTGTCCAGTTTGTCCCCACCCCAGTCTATTTTCTACATAGCTACCAGAATGATCTTTTTTAAACTTTTTATTTTAAACTAATTTTAGACTTACAGAAAAGTTTCAAGAATAGAAGATTTCCCATATACCCTTCACCCAGTTTCTCTTCATGTTATATAACCATAGTGCAAAGATCAGAACCAATAAATTAACACTGGCACAGTGTTACTAACTAAATTTCACACCTTATTCAAATATCATTTGCTTTTCCACTGGTGTTCTTTTTCTGTTCCAGGATTCTATCCAGGCCCCCATGTTGCATTTAATTGTTATTTTTCCTTAGTCTCCTCCAATGTGTGATATTTCTTTAGACTTCATTTCTTTTTCTTAATATTGACACTTCTGAAGAATACTAAGTAATTAAAGAAGTAAATTATATCACATTTAGAGAAAGAGAGAGACTTTATGTCCATAAATTTAAAAACTTGGATTCAGGAACAATTCCTAGAAAAACAAACTAGTCAGAGGAAACTCAAGAAGAAACCCTGATTAGGCTTATAGCTGTTAAAGAAATCAAAATCTGTTTCCAAAAATAAAGTAAATATTAGGTCTAGTCAGTTTTATAAGTGAGTTCTAGCAAACCATTAAGAAACATATAATCTCAATCTTCTACAAACTGTTCTAATGAGAGGAAAAAAATTCCTGGTCAATTCCTGGTCAATTCCCCCATCTTATATGATGAGGCAAGTATATGCTTGATACTAACCCTAGGTAAGAGCAATACGAGAAAAGAAAAATGTAGAATAGTCTCCTGAGTAAATAGAGAAGCATGATTCTTACCAATTTATGTGAGTCAAAAATATGATCATCTCAAGATATTTAGAAAAAAATGGTAAAAGATAACACACATATAGGACCTTTAAAAAAATCTCTTAACAGGATAGAAATACATGAGAACTTCCTTAACTTGATAAACAGTATCTACTAAAAACTTAGAGCAAATTTTATATTCAATGATGAATCATTAGAATCATTTCCTTTTGAGAAGAAATAAGATAGATGCCATCATTATTTCCATTTAACATTTTACTGGATGTCCAAGGAAAAGATAAAAAGGCACGGTGATTAAAAGGAAAGAAATAGAATGGTCATTATACACATAGATGATATCCTTCTCTGCACAAGAATTCAAGAGGATATATGGATAAGTTATTTGAAATAAGAAAGTTCATTTATTTTAGAAATTTAGAAGCAGATCTGACTTGGTGATTGAGGAAGAAAAGGAAGAAATAAGAATGATACGTGATGTTCTGACTTGAGGAAATATGTGATGTGGTAACATTTACTGAGATTGCTAATTCTGCAAGGGAGTGAGCCTTGAGTTGGGGCAGAGTCCTACCACATGGGTGGCTTCCTGGAGAACTTATCTATGTGGGGCCCTAAACATCACTGGCAATAAGGAGATGGAGAAAACTGTCTGCAGAACTTCTATGAAAGAGATTATTATATGTAGGTCTAAGGAATATTCTTACAGGCCACTTCAGATAGGGGTAAGACTCCTCTTCTCCCAAGATGCAACTCATCAACTGACTCCTATAAAGGTAGGTTCTGATAAGCCATGTTGGTTTTGTTTTTCTGAATGTGATATCCACGTCTGGGAACAAGCTGATTTAGGCCAGGAAAATAGAAGAAAGGCTGGCATTCTGGAACAGTAACAATTCATTCTCTATTCTTCCTCACAAAAGTTCTCAGCCTCTATTCTAAATAAAAGATAAAAGGATGAAGTGTGGGGTGCCAAGTTAGTGATTAGCTAAGAGGCACCTGTATCTTGAATAGAGGCCAGGAGAAGGGATAATATGCAGGAGAAAATGTATATTGGTGACAAATATTAGCAGAGTGAGAAGTGTCCACTGTCAAAGTCACACAGGCAAATTAACTAAATTCAATCTACTCAGTGCAATATGGTAATCTTAAAGCAGTAAGATTTTACCAGGATAAATTCATTCCTTAACTTATTTGTTCACTCACATTTAGTGAAGACCAGCTTTGTGGAAGATCTGTTCCAACATCTCTTCCCTTTTCCCCCTCTTGATCTTCATTTGAACTCTCTTGTTTGTTTCCTGAGTTTCTGAGGACAGGAATGGATGGACTCAATATATATAAACTTTCTTTTTTTACTTGATTAATCCCTAAACCCCCTGACTCAGCATTTCATTCTTGTGCACATTAAGGTCAAATTGTTTTCTAAGGTTACAATCTTCAGCTTCTTATATATTTCTCCCAGGGTTTTATATTCATTGAGAAAACATCTGCTTATTCTTTTGCCGTTCTCATGTAATTTATCTCAGAATGTCCTAAGTGGACTCTATTCAGTAGTCTCTTGAGATCATATAGACAGCCTTTAAAGACATTTCCACTGAATCTGGGGTGCCTGGGTGGTTCAGTCATTAAGCAACTGACTTAGGCTCAGGTCATGGGTCCTGGGATCGAGCCCCACATCAGATTCCCTGCTCAGTGGGAAACCTGCTTCTCCCTCTCCCACTCTCTCTGCTTGTGTTCTCTCTCTCGCTGTGTGTGTCTCTCTCTGTCAAATAAATAAATACAATCTTAAAAAAAAAAAGACATTTCCACTGAATCTAATGTAATGCTTTCCTTACTGGATTAGGATACATGGTCCCACATTAATCCATTCATGATCATCTACTATTCAACACTGATTAGGTGTTCTTTTGCCATCAACTTAGAATCTTGTAAGGGACATAAATCACAGAATTAAATAATTATTTTTAAAAAGGCATAACATGCCAGAAGAATGAGCAAAAGCCTATGAGATTTCACTGGAGGACAAATCAGCTTTGATTTCAGTGACCTGAGAGGGCTTCGTGGAAAAGGTGGCATTTAAGGAAGTCAAAGGATTTCAATTGGTGATTTAGGGGAGGGGGGTGCTTCCAGGGAGAGGCAATAATGTAAGATGAGAAAGCACAGAGAAAGTCGAGGAAATAATGCGTTGGTACCCTTGGTAGAAGAAAATACATTAGAGACAAGAGGAGAGAGATTCAAGCGCTGACAGCTAACTCTGAGTGTTTATTATAAGGCCGGCAGTCTACAAAGTGCCCTATGTTCAACATGCCACTGAATCCTCACATAATTCAAAGGGACAGGTACCATTCCCATTTCTGTTTAAGATGAGGAAAGTAAGGTACAGTAGGATCCAATGACTTGCCCAGCATCGCATAGAGAGGAAGTGGCAAAGCCAGGATTTGAACCCAGTAAGTCTGACTGGAGAGCCAGATGCCTTGGCCACATGCCCAATGTGGCCAGAGAAGGCATGGGAATGTGTGAGAGCTGTGGCGGAGATCCAGGAGGACACTGGGTGATGGATACAAAGAGAGGAGTTTCAAGAAGGCAAAGATCATTCACAGTGATTAATCTCTCAGAGAGTCCATAGCCCCAGACTGAGAAAAAGCCAATGATTAGTTGGCCCCTGGAGACTTTAGGAGTATAAGTTCAGCAGAACAGTGTCAAAGAAGCCAAAACTCAGAGAACTAAATGCGGAGTAAGTGGTGGGACTGAGAGGCAGCCCCCTTTCTAGAATTCTGGTGCCAAAGGTAAAGAAAGAAAGGACAGTAGCCAGAAAAGCAGGATCAGTTTGTGGTTTTGTTTTTCAGGCTAACTACACTAGTGCTTATTTGTGTAGAGGGAAGTTAGTGAAAGTGCTAAAGAGAGAAAACAACTGAAATGACAAAGCCTTTTGCCGGGGTAGGGGGTTTAGGGGGGCTGAATACAGAGATCAAGGACCCGGGGGAAGGCTCAGAATGCTGAGGAGAACCGGAAAGAGAACACTGCCTCTGAGACGACGGGGAGGGAAGACAGGAAGTGAGGTAATGAGGCGGAGGCAGAGCAAGTCTCCTGCTGAGGACCTCAGGCCCCCTGGTTGAAGCAGGAGGCTGGGGCCAGAGCTGAAAGAGGTAGGGTGGACTGGAAGTGGAGACTTGAGAATTGCAAAAGTGATTTAAATCAGTTAGTGAACGGTTAACAAGAGTTGTACTGGGTCTGGCCTGGCACACCTCTCTGCACCCTGCTGTGATGCCATACACATCACATGAGTTAAGAGCTCACCTGTGGCAGACTCACCTCTTCTGTGCTTATTTATCTATTTATTTATTTTTCTTTCTTTTTATTATTATGTTTAATTAGCCAACATACAGTACATCATCAGTTTTTGACAGAGTGTTCAATGACTCATTAGCCATGGGTAACACACAGTGCTCATCACAACACGTGCCCTCCTTAATACCCATCGCCCGGCTACTCCACCTCCCCAGCCCCTCTCCCTTCTGTAACCCGCAGTTTGTTTCCCAGAGTCCAGAGTCTCTCACGGTTTGTCTCCCTCTCTGATTTCTTCCCATTCAGTTTTCCCTCCCTTCCCCCATGGTCCTCCACATCATTCCTATGTTCCACATACGAGTGAAACCATATCATTCTGTGCTTTTCTTCCTGAACTGGCTGCCTCCACCAATCCCACCCTCTGCATCGTGCTCATTCCTGCTCTCCTTATTCCACTCCTTCAGCCCTTCCTCTCACAGCCTCACTCCCTAGACTTAGGTTTGGTATTACCCGGGCAGCCAGCTCTGACTTCTAGCTTCCATATTCATTACGACTCCAATTCATCCCTTTGAATACCCTGCTTTGTAGCTCATCACTTGCTCAGTCCAGCCTAAACCCTGGAACCTTTCACAGCATGTGCCCGAGAGCCATGCTCCATTAAAGGAGAGCATGTAGAAGGGCTCCAAGGCATCTCTGATGGCTGATTCAGATAGCCTCTGTGCTAGACAGTCTCGGTTTGCCCTCGGGGGCCACTCTCCATGCTTTTCCACCTGTCCCTGGCCCCAGAAGGCTGACCCCTATAAATAATATCAAACAGGTTTCCTCGCCCACTGATGTTCAGTTGGGGGTAGGTAGGAAAGAGAAGGCAGGAAATTTATTTCTCAAGTTCCCTCCTGTGTGCTCGCAGGCTAGCAGCAGCTGCATGCCTCCACCGAAAGACCACAACTTCTCTCCAGCAGCCTCACCTACAGCTGTAGCTAGAACCACAGTTCCGGCTCCGCCCTCATAATTCCAGTAACGACTCTGCCTGTGCAAGACCAAGAAATGTTATTTCCCTTAACATCTTTGTAAATAGTCCATTAACCCCTCTTCAGTTTTCCCACTTTAAATGTGGTATCTCTTTCCTGCCACAACCCTAACTGACACAGTCCCGATCTTGAATAGACCCAGTCGGCATCACTTCAAGACACGTGTAGCAGGACTGGGAATCCGGGAAGGTCTGGGAGAACGTAGGTGACGGAGAATCTCTGCCCAAACGCCCCACTGGTATCCTCAAACATAATGTATCTAAAATCTGACTCATTAATGCCTCCCCCTTATCTAAATTTATTCCTCCTTCAGACTTCCCCACTTTCCCCCGCATTCATTCTTTAATTTATCTAAGTATTCACCATTTATAGAATGCTTCCAACATGCTGGGCACTGTGCTAGGCACTAGCGGTTCCAAGATGCCGAGAAAAATGTTCCCTTCTCTAGGGGCTAACTACTAGTGGGGGAGACACACTAGTTGAACAAGAAATGGTATGATACATGCTGCTGCTGCTTCTTTTTTTTTTTTTTTCTAAACAGTCAGACTACATGCTGGGAAAGCACAGAGGAAGAACCCAGGACAGGCACAGGCAAAAGGCTTCTCCAAGGAAGTAAGCTAAGAGTTGAACTTTGAAGACAAAGTACACTTTCAGCAGTGGAGCACATAAGAGGGTAGACAAGCATTTTAGGCAGAGACAGGAGCAAAGAACGGAGGCATGAACGTGCACAGCATGTTCAGAAAATGGAAACTGTTCTGTACAGCTGGACTATATAGGATAAATAGTGAGTGAGCAGGCAGGGTGGGGTGGGGGTGGAGGAAGAAAAGGAATAAGTTAATAGGCTAAAAAGAGACTGGAGGGCTTGGCCAGATTATGAAGGGTGTTAGCTCTTGTACTGGTATGATACCTACTGTGGTGAACCTTTATACCTGTCCCCCAGAACAAACAGATAGGGTTTTCTACCTTTGCCTTAGGAAAAAGATATAACAAATACGGCCAAGATGCAAAGAAAGGAAGGACCGGCTTCTGAGTTTCTAGCTAAGATTCTGACCCTAGTTCTGAGAAGAAAAGCACTTCTGAATTTCTAAAATCTTGGGCTCTAAAGGACTAAAGGCTCAGCTTGTGCCATCAACTCTACTTGTAGACAGAACAGTTAGAGAGTCATGCTGGCTGGCCTTAGAGCTCTTCCTTCCCATTTCAGATGCTCTACCTAAGGCCAACAGCTGGGAATGGAAAAGATTGAACCGAAGAAGCCTAATGTGGAGGAGCACATACTTTCTTGCTGATACTGACATTATTCATCCTGGGAATATCCAGATAGAATGGAGCAGGGCAAGGAGCAAATCCTCTGGACAAGATACAGATACATATATTAAGAAAGAATGAAAAGTCACAAGAGAGACTTTTCCCCAGAGATTTCTTTCTTTCATATTTAGGTATGTCTAATTGGAAATTCATCAATCATTCTAAACTTTAATAAGTGTACAAATATACATGCTAGAAGCCACCTGTAAATATCTCCTGAAAATAAACAGTTGAAAAATGCAATATAAGCTTCAGCACTTTTCTCTTTTGTTTCATGTCATTCACCCTAATTGACGAATACATGGAAAATAATACATAATTGCAAAGTTTATTCTGGTTAAATCAAATTGTGCTTCCTATTCATTCATGCATTCATTCATTCCATGTTTCAAGCTTTTATTTAAATTTTATTTAGTTAACATATAACGTAATATTGGTTTCAGGAGTAGAATTTAGTGATTCACCACTTATATATACCACTCAGTGAAGTTGTGCTTCCTTTAGTCAAAAATTACCACAACGGTTACTTTTAAATGACATTTCTATTGTTTGGGGCTCAAATGTGTACAAATAAAGTGACTTCAATAAGGAAAGAAGGTTTTGTCTGCTTATGTGTATTGTGGGTCAGGCTTAAAAGACCACATTAGATGAGGCAGCCTGGTTTCTAGCTTCAGCTGAGATTCTAATAATTTGCCAGGCCTTCTAGTCTCTGCTCCCATCATCTTGAAACCAAGAAGGCAACATACATGTGGGATTTTAGAGAAAATTTGCCAGTCACTCTTCAGATAGCATCTGTTCTCTATCCTGGCCCCCTCTCTTGAAGCCATTCAGTCCTGCCCTGAATTAATCAGACATCAGAACATCTCAGGACGTTTTTGTTTTTTCTTTTACAAAATTATTACTAAATGTAGGGGTACCTGGGAGGCTCAGTGGGTTAAAGCCTCTGCCTTAGGCTCAGGTCATGATCTCAGGGTCCTGGGATCAAGCCCCACATCGGGCTCTCTCAGCGGGGAGCCTGCTTCGCCCTCTCTCTCTGCCTGCCTCTCTGCCTACTTGTGATCTCTCTCTCTCTCTGTCAAATAAATAAATGAAACCTTTAAAAAAAAAACCCACAATTATTATTAAATGTAGACTTAATGCATCATGATGTCACGTTCATGGAGTTTTGTTTTTTGGTTTTTGTTTTGTTTTTAAAGGGGCCAGTGCCACTCTTTTTAGTATATTTGCCTTAAAAGCTTCTTGGAATTTCAGAACTACAGGTTTTGGAAAGCAAGAGCCATTAACCGAGGTTTCGCTAAAGACCTATTGCCCCATGTCTGTTTTCTAAAAACAGTAATGAGAAGAGGTGAAAATGGACAACTACTAGTCTATCTGCATTCCTTTGTATCACTTAAACAGAACACCATTTTCTTAGGGCAGATGCAGGCCACAACAGGAATCATGGCTTAGGAACAACTTGATTTCGGCCTCCCTCATTCCTCCAGCCAAGAGAGCACCCCCAAAAAGACTACAACCCAGCCCCAAGTCAGCTCAGTCCCTGAACAGATTAAGGCAATTTGCCCTTACTCTGGTTAACCACTAAAAGTTAGGTAAGCCCTCTCTGGAGAAAGATAACTCCATCAAAGCCTCTACAGTATTCTTACACAATGCCCAATATTTAATAAAAAAAAATATTAGGCAGGACCAAGAGGAAAAGCAGACAATAAAAATTGCTCTCATAGATAGATGGCTGAAGTGTTAGAATGATTCACCACAGGCTTTAAATTAAAATACTCAGTGAAATACATGATAGGATAGAGAATCTCACACCAAGTCTGGCATATGTAAAAAACACAAACTAATTCTATAACTCTAAAATTCTGTATCATATATATGTAACTTGTTAGTCATTAAGGATTAATGGAAGAGTTGTGAAGAGAAAAAGGTGAACACTCTGACGGATCCTGGGAGAAGGACTTTGGAAAGCAGCCATGGGGAAATTAAAGAATTTGAAGTAGTCTTCCTGAGTCTTATACCTGTATTCTTGACACCACTGTGGGAAGACAGTGGAGTTACCTTTCTCTCATCAGCAGTGTGCTAATGTTAGCTGGAGGGAAGTCATTAGGGGAATGCCAAGTTTTTTAAATCCCAGGAACAGTGAAAGAAGTTTGAAACACGGACGCCCGGGTGGCTCAGTCAGTTAAGTGTCTGCCTTTGGCTCAGTTCATGGTCTCAGGGTCCTGAGATGGAGTACCACATTGGGCTCCCTGCTCAGTAAGGAGCCTGCTTCTCCCTCTCCCTCTGCCCACCCCTCCTCGTGCTCTCTCTCTCTCAAATAAACAAAATCTTTTTTAAAAAACTAGAAATTTAAGAAGTTTGAAAAATACACCTGCATACACCCAGAGAATCATTAAAAAAAGGTTCAAAACCAAAGCTCTCAGGCCACAATGGAGTCCAGGAAGCAGCTATGAAATGTCCTAACCGTAACACCGAAAAGGTACTGAACTTTTGAATAAATGGCCGAACACAAGCAAAGAAAGCATCTCTGTCTCAAAAGCAATCAACTTCTCCAATGCATCTACTAAATTGTGTCTGAAACTCATGTTTTTAACTTCAAAAGATCTTTTCTGAGCTATACTTAAATCTCCATAAGTGCTTTTATTAATTTTTTCTGTTCAAATTATCATCTTTCCCCTTCTGTGCCTCTGGTGTGTTAGAGCCTGTGTTAGTTGTTCCCCTCTCCACTAATGCTTGGCTCTCTCGGTTTGTTGTTATTTCTCTTGGAGCTGCTCATAGGGACTCAGTTTACCTGCATGCCCTAAGTGGTCTGCTGTCTTATAGCATGCAGCTTCCAGGAGGAAACGTTTTTGTTCCTTGGTTTTCTCATGATCCTTTGAAGTTAGCGAGGTTATACCCTTCTTCATCTCCAAAGGACCCAAAGATTCTGGGCATGCTGATGTCGATTTTCCCTAGAGCATCAAAGTTTCCCTCAAGCCTATGGATATCTGTATCCTAGCCATGAATGCCTGTGGCTGCTTGCCTGGGACCCTGCCAGTTGTCCCCAAGCTCTCATTTGGGCCACAGAGGAGGGAACCCAGCTACAGATCACAGTTTAGTTTTGAAGAGAATGAATCATCTTCATTATTATGTGTTCCTATTTTTCCTTTTTATGATGAACTCGTTTTAAACCACAGATCTATTATTTTGATGGCTCTTTTTTTTTTAACCTACCCTTTAACAAAGAGGTCTTCATTGGGGTTTTACTAGTACATTTCCTAATGATGACTTTTGTGAAGATGTTATGCCGGGTCTACAAAAAAAACACATCTACTCAAAATATGATTTTGGAATTGACTATTGCCTTGTAAGTTCTATCGGGTTTGTGGGCCTATATCACTATGTACCATGTGGCAAAGCAATTCTTTTACAGCTTTTTTTTTGTTGTAACAAGGGTGAAACATGTCTTTTTATGCTGACCCATGACATTAGAAGGCCTTGGCACCAATGTGATATGAACAGACACGTATAGGAAAAATATTAGGTCATACTGACTATATAAGACAGAATAAATTTATGTAAATTTTAAAAATATTTAAATGAAAGCATAAAATTAAAACTTCTTGGGATGCCTGGTGGCTCAGTTGGTTAAGCAGCTGCCTTCGGCTCAGGTCATAATCCCAGGGTCCTGGGATGGAGCCCCACATCAGGCTCCCTGCTCAGTGGGGAGTCTTCTTCTCCCTCTCTCTCTGCTCCCTTGCTCCTGCTTATTTCAAAGAAGTAAATAAAATCTTCAATAAATAAATAAATAAATAAAAATCTGCAATGACTTTAGTTCATTTACATTACTATTACTGAAAATATATTTGGATTTCACTATTTGTTCTTTATTGGTCCTACCTGTTTTACATTTTTTCTTTTTTCCTTTCTTTTGAATTAGCTAAATATTTTTGTGTTACCGCATTTTCTTTTACTAGTTATATATTCCTTTGCTATCTTTTAGTAATTACTCTAGAGATCATGGCATGCATTCTTGACTTAGTATTATGTAGTGTGTATCAATAATTCTACCATTTCCTGGATTTTAAAATCTTGAAACATTTTAACTCCCTTTACCCCCTCATGCCTTTTGTCCTGCTATTGTCATGTATTTAGTTCTATATATATTTGAACTACACAAGGCATTATTATAACTGCTTGTATAGTGTGTATTTATTTAGATTTATCCACATATTTACTCTTTGTTTCCTGCATTTCTGCTTTTCTGCCTGGAATCCTTTTCCTCGCGCTTGAAGAAGTCTCTTTACTACTTCTTTAAGTGTGAATCTTCTAGTGATGAATTCCCTTAGTTCTTCCATGCTGAGAAATGTCTTTGTTTTTCTCTGATCTGAAGAATATTTTCACTGAGTATAGAATTCTAGGTTGTACTTGGGTATTTCTCAACCCCCTTTTCCCATTCCTGTGATTTAAAAAACCTAGCATTCCCCTGATAATTTCTTTCCAGCTTACATTGACGCACTGCTGCTCAGGCAGTTTAACTATCTCCCCAGGGTGTTTTCAGGAATGTAGGTGCAAGACCCAGGAAGAAATTTGGTGCAGATTCTTTAACTTCCCAGGGCTGCACTCCAAAGGCCTCCTCCCAGGCTCTGGCAGATACTTCACTCCCCTTTCTTCTTAGCAGCTCTCCCATTAATCTTTAACATCAGTGATTAGAAATATACAAACACATTATCCAACATGTTCACCATCATAGGAAAGGTATTGAGCAAATTGGTATGTATTAAAATTTTGTGTTAAGAAATTTAAGGTTAGGAAGGGCTTGCTATATCTCCGACCAGACAACTGGGTCATTATTAAGTAAGCCCACTTCTCATCTGACTACTAATTTGATTACTTAGGGGAAGAAATGCCAGCTAGCTGGTATAAGAAGCAAGCCTCGGAATTTCAGAGGCCTAACACAATAGTTTACTTTGCACCCACCAGAGTTCAGCCCCCAGTTTCAGGGGGCAGCCTTTCATGTGGAATTCAGTGAGCCTGGTTCCTTAAATCCCTGGGATTCAGAGTCCTTCACTGGGCTCTGTGTTCAGCCAGCAGATGAAAGAACAGAGTGACCAGAGGATCACAAATGGCTAGTTTTCATAGGTGGAGTCTGCAAATGGCACACATCACTTCCACCTACATTCCATGGGTCAGAACTCGGGGAACAGTAAGATAGGCTGAATGTAAGAGAGGCTGAGAGATGTCATCTAGCTGAGTGCCCAGGAAAAAGAGGAAGCTGGGTTAGCGAGCGGTCAGTCTCTATTACAGTAATTCAATTTAAAATCATTAACTTTTTCCAAACCATGCTTAAGAAATTAAGAACTCTTTAGCGTATGTTCAATCTGGGTCCAAAGTAATTTGCATATGATAAATATTTACGAAACATGTTTAGCTTAGCTTACTGTTTATTAGTTTCATTTACTAATATTTACTGAAGTGTCACTTATTCCTATTAGTGGGCTTTTTTTTCTCTTCAACTTATACAAAGATCATAAAACTAATGGATTTTAGATAATTTGTTGTACAGAATTTTCACTTGTGTGGACCATTGTTCCAAAAACTGCCACACTTCACATTAGAGAGAGAATACTCCCTGAACCAATGCAGATGTTTTCTCTCCATCCCTGCCTTCGGGTCCCAGAATAGGGATGCTGAGAAACTAGAGAAGTATGCTCAGGGACTCACTGCAAATTCATGCTCACTTTGGCTGTGCTCTCACTACTGTCTGTTCGCCACCACCTCCACGTCCTCATGGTGCCTCAGTGCCTTCCTACACTGGCTGCTCCGTTCTCCTCATTTATTATACCCCTGACACTCTGTACTTTCAAGACAAACTCATCACCTCACTCCTCTTGTTTAAGTAGTTGGTTTTTCAACGAGCACCTCTCCCCTGTCCTTGCAGGCACGCACCACCTCTTTCGAGTCACAGCTCTGTCTACGGTGGTATTTGGTGAATGAACAAATGAAGCTACTTAAG
Organism: Procyon lotor; assembly: GCA_028646535.1. Taxonomy (NCBI): domain Eukaryota; kingdom Metazoa; phylum Chordata; class Mammalia; order Carnivora; family Procyonidae; genus Procyon; species Procyon lotor. The sequence continues at coordinate 81,318,370 of CM053609.1, forward strand.
GTCAGCTCTATCTGGAGCCCACGTTTCACCTCAAGATATCTGTCTCTGTATGCAGCACCTTTCTTAACTCCCATCATGGGAGAAGATTTTTTTTCCTTTCCTCATCTCTTCTTCCCTGCAAACTCCCACCCCAGTATCTTTGAGTCTTCTCCCAATCATCTCTTTCTCCAGAATTTTTACTTTGCTTTTCTACTGCCTTTCCTTTTGTCAGGTCTAAAAGTACAAACAAGTTTACCTCGGTTTGAAAATCCTTTATTTCAGTCTTCTGCCACTCAAACTTTTCATTTCTTTCTGTCCACTCACAGCCCAAACTAACTAACTGCTGTTTCCATGGACTCGTGGCCCATGCACTCTTTCATCTTCTGCAGTCTAATAATGACTCTACTCTGGGCTCCCAAAGGTCATCTGTGACTTTCTACTTGCCAAGTGGAATGATCTTTCCTCAGTCCGAGCTCGGTTTCCTCAATCACTCTGCAGTGTCTAAACTACTACACATTGTGGCAGAGACTGCTGGCAGACCACCAAATGTCCCATTTTCTCCCTTCTTCCTTACCAGCACAACTCCAACTGTATTCCAAGTGGTGGTGTGTTGAGCTAAAGGACATTTCCCAGCCTCTCTTGCAGTACAGGTGGCCTTATGAAATATAAGCTGACAAGCTGATATTTGTTAGATTAATGCCAGCTGCTCTAACAGATAAATTCTAAATTCTTGTCAGCTTGGGTGCCTGGGTGGCTCAGTTGGTTGGGCGACTGCCTTCAGCTCAGGTCATGATCCTGGAGTCCCATGATCGAGTCCCACATCAGGCTCCCAGCTCCACAGGGAGCTTCTCCCTCTGACCTTTTCCCCTTCCGTGCTCTCTCTCGCTCTCTCTCTCAAATAAATAAATAAAATCTTTCTAAAAAAATAAATTCTTATCAGCTCATAAAATAATATTTTTATTTGCTTACACAACACCCTAAATGTGTGTTCCTAGCCAACAGCAAGCCTTCTCCATGGTCATTCCAGGACACAAGCCCTTTCCACATGTTGGCTTACCTTTTCCTAATACCTCAAAGTCCTTTACATTCAGCTAGCAGATGGGAAAAGGGTATGGAGGACGGCATGCAGCTGTATGGTGACACAAAACGACAAGCAAGGCAGAAAAATGTAGTTTATGTGGCTGCCCAAGAAGAGGAAATGGATCTGATCGGCAACTAGCAGTCTCAGCCTCACAGCCACGCTAATTCAATAACAGATTCTGGCTCAGCCAAATCAGCAGGCAGGATTGGAACAGGCCACAGTCCCTCCTCCCTGACTCAGTACATTCCAGGGCAGAAAATTTCATCTGATCAGTTCTCCAAGCCAAAGATTAGCATTTCTTCTTTACTCTCTGCCATAACAAGTCTATCACTACTTTTTTCCTTTACTATCGTTGTCATAAACCATGACATAAGAATACTTCCCAATCACAATCAGACTCATCAGCCTTTACGGTTGTTAAAAATAAAGTTTGAAGATGACTCACATAAGCAAATGGATGAGATAAGCTTACCATGAGTTTATATTTAAAATCCTCAAAGAGGGGTGACTGTGTGGCTCAGTTGGTTAAGTATCTGCCTTCGGCCCGAGTCATGATCCCAGAATCCCAGGATTGAGCCCTGCATGGGGCTCCCTGCTCAATGGGGAGTCTGCTTCTCCCTCTGCCCCTCACCCCGCTTGTGCTTTCTCTCTCACTCTCTCTCTCAAATAAAATCTTCTTAAAAATCAAAAATAAAATAAAATAAAATAAAAATTCCCAAAGAGAGCCAAAATTGCAAAATTTGAGTTGTTGGTTGTTGTTCACAATCACATTTTTTGCCAAGTACAAGAAAAAACAGATGAGATTTATAAGACATATAGAGATCACCATCTCACTGCCCAGATCAACAACTCTTCTACTCACTCCATTCACTCCACAGACTCTAAATCAAAGTCTTCTCCAACATTCCTTTACCATATTTCCTCACTTAGATGACATTTACTGACTACCCTTGATAAGTGTCACACTTGCGGATTATCCTTTGTTCAACTCATATTACTTTGTAACAGGAGCACATTTATCACGAGATGATCGCAGAAACATTTAAAGCAGATAATTTCTCCTCTCTCCCCAATCATATTGCGAGTAATAATTTATCCTTAAACTTGGAATTTTCCAATTCTTCCAGCTGTTTGTTTAGTGGGTTTTCCTACTAAGAAAGTGTGTTATTTTAAATAATTCACCTTCCATATAAATTAGCATGGACACAGAGAAACAACTGATTTCAAAAATCAATCACAACTATTTCCTTTAGGACTTACTCCAGAGCCACAGCCAGGTATGTGAAATAGTTTTGAGACTCATGCAAATATGTGTATTTGCATGCAACTTATATTTATTTGAGCTGGGCTTTCTGCCTGGTAGTTGAATATAGAAGAATATCTTAGCTTTTTAATATCAGAGATCAAAATTGTTTAAGACTCGAGAATAGAGCCTTTCAGGACAAGGAAAAACAGAAGGTATCATGGTTATTCATTCATGCAATAAACATTTACTGAGAGCCTGCTGGGTGCCTAGTGGTATGTGCTGGGACACTGGGGTGGGGGGACGAAGTTAAACAAGAAGTGACCCCTGCCCTTGAGAGAATCATGCCTCAACATGCAAACATACAACACAATATAGTAAATACTATGGGGGGCATTTGAGGGATCCCAAGAGAGTGGGTCACTTAGGGGATGAGGGTGAGGAACTTCTGGGAAGAAACTGAAGAAGACTGCTGAGTGATCAGAGAAATGAAATAAAAATTCAAGACTATGCTAAGGAAAGCTAGATCAAAAATGGTACAAATTAAAAAACAGCATTGAATGCTATGACCTAGGCAAGGGCCTATCTTGCCTGTGGTCAAGATAGGGGGGCTCCTTTAAACCTGAGATAGGTATAGGTGGAGCGTAAGGGCCACTGCCCCTGGGTCTCAGCTGAGATGCCCATCAGCACTGTCCCAGTAGTGGTCACTGTGATGTGCCACATAGATTGCCTCCCAAACAAAAGGACTTATTCCTCCAGATGCTGACATGTAGCCCATAGCTGTCAGCCTCCTAGAGATCCTGCTTTGTCTCAAGATCCTGGCTGCACCCAAGGCCGTGTGCCCTTCCCTTGGGCCCCAGTGCCTGGCCCACCCAAGGGTGTAAAGGCCCTCATCTCCAACTCAGAATAACCTGGGGCTCCTTTCAGCTTCTGAGCTTCTGGTTGGTTTGGGTAAGACCGTTGAACTGAAGATACAATTCATTGAAACTGTATCACAGAACGACTTCTCTCTCCATCCAATCCTGCTTCTGTTTCTTCCCTTTCACAGGTGTCAATCCAAAAGCCCTCCTTAGTAAATATCCTACATACTAATCTCCATCTCAGAGTCTGCTTCATAGGGAACTGGCTACGATACCAACAAAGTCCCTTAGAACCACAAGCAAAACACCAGAAAATCTGTTTCCAGTGAACTCTCACAACCTATAATTGAGTTAATAAATGTATTACTCCACCATTTATTTACTCGTAGGTCATCACCCAAAGACATTTTCAAAAATTCATGCTGATCTTCAGGGTTTAAACTACAGCCAACCTAAAACTGAGAGTGTGTTTTCTCTAAGTTCTGAACATACAGAGATTTGGATTCGGAGCTACACATGGACATAAAAGGTCAACTGCGGTTGGCCAAGACACTCCCACTCCCCAGAACGTCTGAAGGATTTAATCTCTCGCTTTGGCAGCAAAAGTCATCAAAATGGAATTTCTTGCTGGATTTAAGTTTGGGGGACCCTATAAAGCTGAAATCAGAATCACACAAAATGAAGACTTAACTGAACTACCTGCAAATTTTAGCAAATAGATGCTGAATGATATTTGTGCTGATGTAGGCACAAGATATTACACGGCCAGTCAGAAATGCTATCTGACCCCACTGGTAGCTCTGCCTTCCCACTTCTGGGCATACACAGAGAATCCCTGTGTATTTCTTTTTCCCTCACTGTCTTACCTTTTCTGCTCTTCTTTTTCTCCAAACCAGAGGCTTAAGGAATCCAAAAGACCTAGATGCCATTCTATCCTCATCACTTATCAGTTATGTGAGCTCGAAGAAGTTATTAACCCGAGTCTCCTTTTCCTTACCTGCAAAAGGGAGATAAAAACTTGCTTGGTGAGGTTGGCAGGAATGAAAACATTAACCCCGTTGGCAGAGCCGTGCAAAGCATGTCATAGCACCGCGCGTTACAAGAACATGAACTAGTAGTGGTTCTCGCCTTAGCTGTGCAGCAGAACTAACTGGGCACCTTCAAAAACACTGAAGCCGGGAAAGCATCCCCAGAGAGTCTGATCTAATTCACTGGGCATCATAAATGTCTAAAGCTCTCTCCAGGTGATGCTACAGTGCTGCCAAGGTTGAGAACTACTGCTCGATGCAGAGTCTTTTACTTAAGCTACGTAATGACCCCATGGGTTTAGTACAATTATCTGTCTTCCTCTCATTTTTACAAATAAGGAAATTGATGTTTAGAAAGGTTGGAAGAGGGGCGCCTGGGTGGCTCAGGGGGTTAAACCCTCTGCCTTCAGCTCAGGTCATGATCTCAGGGTCCTGGGATTGAGCCCCGCATCGGGCTCTCTGCTCAGTGGGGAGCCTGCTTCCCCCTCTCTCTCTGCCTGCCTCTCTGCTTACTTGTGATCTCTCTCTGTCAAATAAATAAATAAAATCTTTAAAAAAAAAAAAAAAAAAGGAAGGTTGGAAGATTGCTCATGCATGCGAAACTACTTAGGGCCAAAGCTGAGAGTTGAATTCACACAGTATGACTCCAAAACCTAACCTTATCCATCATCAGCCTGCTGCTGTGCTCCATCCCACCTACTGAATGTGAAGAATCTTTTTCCCTGCATGGCTTTGAGCAAGCAGAAGATACTCCAAAATTGGCAGCTAATTTGTTCTTTGCTTTTTAGCCTTCCTCTTCTCCATTTTCTGCTTTCACAATCTACAACCTGAAATATTGCTTGCAGTTCATTAGGACTGAGGGATAGATAAGATTTAGAAGCAGAGTCAAGAAGGATCTAGGAAAAAATATTCTTTTTCCTTCTCCTCCCCTTCCTAAAACCAGGCCATGAGCATACACTTGCTTTCTGTTTAAACTCTTTTGAGATAACTATAACAGATACCGTATTGAAAATATCAGGAACCCAAAAAGAAATTTTTCTACCATCCTTTCTCAAGTTTAAGTCAACGTTTCCTTTGCCTACGTCAACTTCTAGGTCTTTGACAATTACAAAATCATAATTACATGTTCAGATTTGTCTATTCACATTATGCCATGCATATTTTCCCAGATTGTTTTATAAGCCAATTAAGCTGCCTAGTACAGCTCTGCAAATAATGAACATAATTTACTGTATAACTGGGCCCAAGATATTTTCATTAAAAGTTTTCCTCTTACTGGAAAAAAAAAAAGTTTAGCCTTATTACACTGAAAACTGATATAAAAATCTGTAACCATGTAAAAGTCACAGGACATGACATCTGCCTTCCTTTATTTGCTGTGCCCTGCTCAGTGCCCACATCGTTCACTGCCTTGGCCAGCACCGAAGTAAGAGCTCAAAAAAAATGCATGATGCGTGAACAAATTATACTTTTCTTGGCCGAACAGTAAATTTGTAAAGTCAAAATTCTTAGGAGACTCTGAAGTTAAGCCTGAGAACTGAGCAGAGTTAACAAGAGTGAAGGAAAGCAGCCATAGCAGGAAAGCAGCCGGAAACCCCATGGTAAAGGCCAGCTACGTTAGCCAGGAGGAAACATGTGGTTTCCTGAATTGTACCCATGCAAGGCCACCAACCTTTGAGGCATGACATATATAAACACTATCAAGGATCACAGCTCTCCCTTTAGTCACTCTTTGGAGTTGTTTCTAAAAAGTTGCTGACATTTGTGGGTTCCTCTCTCCCTGTGCAATAATCTTGGAGGGGGTACAGAGGTGAAGACAGTTCTAACAAAACAACAAGGCTGCAAAGAATTGGAGTAGATATGCTTCAGAGAACACAGCTGGACAACATCCTTAGAGGAGATTTCTTAAGCTAGAGTCCATTGGAGCCTCCTCTGGGCACCACAGTGGGACTTCAGGAAACTAGTAACACACTATAATTAGTGTAAAATGTGAGTGTGTGTGCTTATGTGTATGTGTGTCTTGTCTTCCTGGAAAGGAGAACTCAGATATCATCAGATTTTGTGCCTTTTGCTTTTAAAGCCTGCTCCCTCTTCCACTTCATCGACTCAAGTGGCGCTCTTCTAAACCCATCCTTCTTCATTAAGGGCTGGAGGTGGGGATGAGTAGGAGAAGGTAGAAGACAAGGGAACTCACCCTGTGGAAGGCCTTCTATTTACTGAATTAACAGATGTGAAGATTTGAAAATGCCTAGCATGTATAAGGGCCTATAAATGTTCATTGTTTTTATTATTATTGTTGATATTATTACTCTCTGCCAAACACACTGGGTTTTTGCAATTTCACAACAACCCCAGGAGGTCAGCATAAATCCCACATCTTATTTGCAAGGAGATTTACTTAGAGAGATTGAGTAAACTAACCCAGAGCCACAGTTATCCAATTCCAGAACTATCCAATTCCAAAGCTTGGACTCTTGATCTCCACGCCATGGCCTGAATTTCCAGCCAAGCTTTCAGTCTGGAGGCAGCTTCCCTGTCTTTCACCTCCAAGCTCAAGAGTCTTGTTCCCTCCCCCTGAGTCTATCCATCAAAACAGGCACTGATCCTAAGAATGAGCTTCTTGAAGCCAACCATAACCTACTTGCTTATGTAATATGGTCCCAGTAATCCCCCTCAAATTCCACACTCAAAGCCAGTTGCTCTCTCACTTTATCAAGGGTCAAAGAAAGAAATCACACTTATCAGCACTCCCTTGCCTCTATGATGCAGGCAAGTCAAAGGCTAGAAGGGAACAAATGTTTTCTAGTAGTCACAAAACAGAGTTAGAAAGCTCTAAATCAAGTCTACTGTTTTCTGGCTTCAAAATACACTGCCGTTAAATTTCTGCTACTAAAACAGACTTCCTAAAACAGGTGAGAATCCTGACAACTGCATTGCACCAAGCACTTCCTAGGTGAATGCACTGTACAAACGTTATCCCTACGCCTCAGAAGAGCCAAGCAGGCTGGCTAGAGATTACCTCTTGAAAAGTTAAGCAAGTCCCTCAGGGTCACAAAAGCAGTGAGTGGCAGGCAGAAGCAGGACTCGAACCCAGGTCTATATGATAAACAGCGTTAGTGCTCTTAACCATACTCCTCCCACGACCGCTGTGATTCATGGTACCCAAGGCTAGCATCTCTTCTTGGTTTTTCCTAGAGCCACTTCCCTGAAATCTAGCTAACCTCTCCAGACGAGAGGGCATGGAAGCAAGACCGATGGACACTACAAATACAAGATCCCGGGTTCCAGGTCCACTTCCGCCACTTACTGGCTCTCTCACCTTGGGCGGAGAGAACTTAACCACCGAGGTCTCACTCTCCTCACTTAATACAATAAAGATCACTGTTCCGCTTGCACGGACCTGGAAGACGAAGCGCGCTCAGGCTTAAGTATTATGCAAATGTGGGTTTCCTTACCCCTCCTTACCCCCACGAATTCAAAAGCTAGTGGTTTTTGTCAGCCTCCCCTCCGCGCGTCTCTCACGAGTTCCGCCGCCACCTCCTCTTCACGCCCCTCTCCTCCCTAGCGGCTTCGGCTTAACCTTCCCTCCACCCCAGCGGTTCTCTTGCCTCATAGGAAGGACAGGCCTTGGGTGCTCAAGCTCTGGCTTCGTTTCTTTCTTTCCGACTCCGGGCACGAGGGCTCGCGTCCCCTCAGGGCCCGCGCGTCAGCGCAGAGCTCTCTGCACGCTGGCCGCGGGCTCCGTGATGCCAGCGCGGGGTGCGCACGCGGCCGCGCGGCCCGCCCCGGGAGGCGGGGTGTGACCCGAGGGTTTAGATAGGAGGCGCCTGCCGCGCAGAACACCCCCGCGCCCGCGGAGCCGTCTCTGCGGCGCAGCCTCTGGTCCGGAGCCGGGCGCCGAGCCGCCGGGGGTTCCCACAGGCAGACGCCGGGGCCCTGGCCCTCCCGCAGCCCCGCTCGGGCCCGCCGCGCCGCCCGCCATGCGGCCGCCGCTCTACCGCTGCCACAACACCACCTCGGTGGAGAAGGGCAACTCGGCGACGATGGGCGGGGTGCTCTTCAGCGCGGGCCTCCTGGGGAACCTGCTGGCCCTCGGGCTGCTGGCGCGCTCGGGGCTGGGGTCGTGCCCGCCGCGCCCGCCGCCCTCGGTCTTCTACGTGCTGGTGTGCGGCCTGACGGTCACAGACTTGCTGGGCAAATCCCTCGTGAGCCCCTTCGTGCTGGCCGCCTACGCACAGAACCGGAGCCTGTGGGGACTGGCGCCCGCGTCGGGCAGCTCGCTGTGCCAAGCCTACGCCTTCTTCATGTCCTTCTTCGGGCTCGCCTCGACGCTGCAGCTCCTGGCCATGGCCCTGGAGTGCTGGCTGTCCTTGGGGCACCCCTTTTTCTACCGACGGCACATCACCCGGCGCCGCGGCGCGCTCGTGGCGCCGGTCGTGGGCGCCTTCTGCCTGGCTTTCTGCGCGCTGCCCTTCGTGGGCTTCGGGAAGTTCGTGCAGTACTGTCCCGGCACCTGGTGCTTCATCCAGATGGTGCACGAGGAGCGCTCGCTGTCGGTGCTGGGCTACTCAGTGCTCTACGCCAGCCTCATGGCGCTGCTGGTCCTCGCCATCGTGCTGTGCAACTTGAGCGCCATGCGCAACCTCTACGCGATGCACCGGCGGCTGCGGCGGCGCCCGCGCTGCGGCACTCGGGACCGCGCGGAGCCGGGCACCGACGGCAGGGAGGCGGCCGCGCAGCCCCTGGAGGAGCTGGACCACCTGCTGCTGCTGGCCCTCATGACCGTGCTCTTCACATTGTGCTCCCTGCCTTTTATAGTGAGTCCCTTCGCGCCGACGCTGCGGGGGCACTGGAGCGGGAGGGGAAGGTGGAGCATGTTGGATGCCGCGCCGGAGGAGCTGCGCCCTGAGCCGGGACGGTTTGTTGTGGCTCTCCCCAGATCTGGTTCCCTCCACAGCCCCGAGGACACACGACCGAATTTGAGCCCGAACAGGGAAGGGAAAGACCGAATCTGATGGTGTCTTCTTAGCCCCGCAGAACTTCTCCGGTTAGCCGCACCCTCTCCTCTCTTCTTCCCTCTGGGAAGATCTCGGGGTCTTCTTGCGCCTCGGAATTTGGTTCCCCCTTGGCAGTACGAGTCCTTTCTTTCCCGGTGGCTGGGTAATGTTTTATTTCTTAGACCCGCCCGTGATTTTAATGGCATCGGATATGGGCTAAGGCACCTGGTAGTTTTTTCCCCAGGTGTTGACGTGGAAAGAGAGTAAGGGAAGGTGTAATCATGCCAGGGTGATTTGAACAGGTGAGGGACTAAAGATAGATTTAATTTTAAAAACTCTTACGGAAACTTTGAGGAGGGGCGGCAGCTGTTCCTGGTGCTGCCGCCGCGGAGGATGGTGGCAATACAAGCGGAGAGGCTGTTTGGACAGGCAGGTGTGTAGGTACGGTTCAGCCAGGGGTGTCGATATGATAACCTGCCTCGACAGGTCCTGTGTCTGTCTTGTCGAGCGAGGTGACACGAAAGTCATTATCTCGGGTTTCAGTTTACTAATGGGGGTGGTGGTGGAGATTGAACTACCGTTTTGAAGTCGTTTTGAAGGCATTTCCCGCTGGAGTCCCAGCCAAGGCTTCTGGCAGAGGCTGGTGCTGAGAAGACTTTGAGTGTTGCTCCTCTCCCCCGTCCCCAGTGTACTTGTTCAACACGAACAACATTTAAATAAATTCATGGCCAGTTCAGTGCCTTTTTGAGCGCTGAGACTTCTGTGAGTAGGAATGTTAAGTTTCTTATGGCAATGTAGCAATTTTGGACGTTACTTTTGAGATTGGATAAAGGTGAAATAGATTGTGATATTGCTTAAACGAAGGTCTAGATGTGTGGGGAAAAGAGTTGTCTGTAGCATCAACGTGTAGGGTTAAGATCAGAATTCCCAAAAGTGTATAAATCTACATCTATATGAGTAGAGAAGATACTAACATAGATCTTTAGCAGCGGTTCTCAAACGTTAGCCTGCTGGGAATCACCAGCAGGGCTTTTAAAAACACAGATGGCTGGGCTCCACCCTCCAGAGTTTCTGATTCAGGTATTTTTTTTTTTTTTAAGATTTTTTATTTATTTATTTGAGAGAGAGATCACAAGTAGGCAGAGAGGCAAGCAGAGAGAGGGGGAAGCAGGCTTCCTGCAGAGCAGAGAGCCCGCCGCGGAGCTCGATCCCGGGACCCTGAAATCATGACCCGAACCGAAGGCAGAGGCTTTAACCCACTGAGCCACCCAGGCGCCCCTGATTCAGGTATTTTTGTAGGATTCTCATTTTTAACAGGTTCCCAGGTGAGGTGAAAAGCTGCTGGTCCAGGGATCCCATCTTGGCAAACCATAGCCTGCAGTCCAAATCCATCCCGCTGCTGTTTTTGTACAGTGGGTGGAATTAAGAATAGGTTTTGCAAATGAACTGATTTTGCAATCGATTTGAGGATAGTGCAAAGGAACTCTAAGCCCCAATTAACTCAAATACTGTTTCAAGGGGGGGAAAAAAGGCTTTGATTTTTCTCCATAGTAGACATGAATTACACCCCCAAAAGTACTTAATTATTATTACATTTTAAATTTCATCAGTGAAAGTTGTGGAAATGTGTTTTCTCTCTTGTTATAAATTCCCTGCCAAATATGCATCATTTGCCCCTTGGTCTATAAAACTTAAAATATTTACTCTTGGACTCTTTACAGAGAATGTTTGCAGACCCCTGCTCTAAACTCATAGCCTTACTTATCTATGCTGTGAAAAAGCAGACAGTAGCCAAATGCATGGATATTATGTCCTCAGTTTGCATGTCTTAGTAATAATGCAGAAAAGAATGTAATAGATCATAATAAAAGAGCATTGCATTTAGACATGTCTCTCAGGAGACTTGAATAACTTATAGGGGATTGTGAGGATGGAAGGAAATAATAGATTTAAAAATGATTTTATACAAAACTGTAACATCCCAAAGATATGCAATGCAGATAGCATTCTTCAAAGGAACTATATTCAAAAAGGATAATGGCTTTAGCATGATTCATGGATTTGAATTAGCCTTTATCCCTTATTTACTGTGAAAGCGGCTTATTTATCTTTTCTAATCTCAGTTTTCTTTTATTTATTTTTTTTAAAGGTTTCATTTATTTATTTGGCAGAGTGAGACAGTGAGAGAGGGAACACAAGCAGGAGGTGTGGGAAAGGGAGAAGCAGGCTCCCCACTGAGGCTACGTATGAAGGGAGAAAAGAACCTTAAAAAGAAACCTTGCTCATAGCATGAATATTGTATTTCATCAAGCCAATGAAAAGTGTGTTGGGGTTTGATTTTTTAAATTATTTTTGCTATAATGCTGCATTAGAGCAAGATACTTCCCCAGATTGAATTTCCAAATTTCCAACTTGAAAACTTTCTCAGGAAGAAAACACAGGGACTATGGAATGAGCTTTAGAAGCTGTTTGCAGTACATTCTCTAATGCATATAACAAATTTTCATCAAAATTAATTTTACCTTGGAGACCTACAAGATATCGGAGGTTTGTAGGGGAGCAGGGACAGATGAAAGAGGGATCTAATGATAGATTGGATATAATAGCTTGAGAGGTTGACAAGCCAGGTAAAGATAAGTATGAGCTTGTGTAATTGCGTATATCAGAATCCATGGAGTCAGAGATGTGATGGAGGACATCCTGCGTGTATTGAGATAACTTATGTATATAGTGCAAAAAGTATGGGTAGGATGCTCCTTTCAAAGGAAACTGATAGAGGTATGTAAGGGATAGTGGGCAAGACATAGGCCCAGGGAAAAGGGTTGAAACTGGATTTATAGGGCTAGGGCAGAAGAGAGGTCTAGGGTGTTGTGATGGATGAATTGGATGGAAGGGGCATTAGAATCCGGAGAGTTCTCAGCTGGAATGTCCAGCTGCATGTCTCCAGCAAATTCACAACAGCAACATTTTTTCATGGACTCTTAAATCCAATAGAGGGAGCTCTTCTCACACCAATTCCCTGTGTAAATTGAACTACTCTAAACATCCAGGTATATATTCTGAGGTTATTCACTGATCTAGCCATCTTTTATAGGAACAGTTTATAAAGTGTGTTCTAAAGGATAGTATTGAGCAACAGAGATTTTTTGAAAGTATAAATTGTGTTCAAATTGATACCTTTTTCAGAATTAATAAAGTATGTACTTTGATCACTGTCATAAATGAATTAATTTCTGCCACATTTTTAGTTAACTCTAAAAATAAAAATTAAATTAAAAAGACAGGTGTAGAACAACACATTTCTAATATAAATCAAGTGACTGAAAATACAAATAACCTAATTATATGCAATAGAATTGACATGGATATATAATGCATAGAAATAAAATGGTTTTAGTTATGTAGATGTCATTTCATTACTCAGATCCCAACTTATCAAGTATTCTGAAATAGTTGGAATTATACTATGATGTACTCTACTTTCAAGAGGAAGGAGCAAATGTAAAAACAAATTTACATAAAGTATTTGCTTTTTATTTTTTTTAATTTTTATTTATTTATTTGAGAGAGAGAGAGAGAAAGAGACAGCATGAGAGGCGAGAGGTTCAGAGGGAGAAGCAGGCTCCCCACTGAGCAGGGAGCCTGATGCAGGACTTGATCCTGGGACTCCAGGATCATGACCTGAGCTGAGGGCAGTCGCTTAACCAACTGAGCCACCCGGGTGCCCCAAGTATATGTTTTTTAAATCAGCTTAAGCGTATAGCCTATTGTCAGTCATTAATCAAATTCAGCATGTACCTGGTACCTACAACATTCAAGATACTGTAGTTCATTGTGGGATATAAAGTAAGAAAAATATCACATCTGCCCACATAAGCTGTAATACTGGGTGAGGGATGGAGTGATTGGGGCCATAGAGTTTAGAGGAAAAAACAAGTCACTACCAATTGATAAATAATAATAATAACAAACTTTTGAGTTCTTATTATGTGCTAGGACCCGTTGTCAAGGTCTTACTCATACCAAATTATTCAGACTTCCTAATAGTCACGGAAGGAAGGTAGGTATAGTTATCCCCATTGTGTAGATGAGGAAATGGAATAACTTGCCCGATCTCATCCAGTCCCATAGTCAGACTCTTAAACTAATGGGTTTAGCCACTATCTCAAAGAGGCTTGAAGGGAAGAGTATTTGAGACTGACCTTAAAGGAGCTAGGATTTGGGCATGTAAAATCCAAAAGATTTTAAAGTAAAATATTCAGTTTCTACATCTGTGAAGTGGAGATAATGATCATCCTTACTTCATAGGATTTTTGTGAGGGTGAAAAAAAGTAATTTTTAAAATAAAATCCTTAGAACAATGCCTGGATATAGTAAGCTCTACATGGGCAGTAGCCATTATTATTATTATTATTATTATTATTATCATTATTATTCAGTAGTAATCAATGATCATGGGAGAGGGTGTTGAGATATGGGTATATCTTCTTTTTTAAAAAGATTTTATTTATTTGAGAGAGACTGTGTGAGCACAAATGGGGGAGGCAGGGGCTGAGGGAAAGGCAAAAAGATAAGCAGACTCCCTGCTGATGTGGAACCCAACACGGGGCTTGATCCAAGGACCCTGAGATCATGACCTGTACCCAAGTCAGATGCTTAACTGACTGAGCCACGCAGGCACCCCATAAGTATATCTTCTTAAGTAGGGTAGATGGGAATGCCTGAGCCTGCTGAAATGCTCTATAAAAAAGAGAGCAAGGGTCGCCTGGGTGGCTCAGTGGGTTAAAGCCTCT